>CM077233.1:28112150-28637150 GCA_039654775.1 Spinibarbus caldwelli | reverse complement strand
GCGTCTGGTCTACGTAGCATCTTAAGGCTCGGACTGGACAGAGCAAAGCCAGGGCTGGGTCTGCCTCCTCCGGGGGCAGCGCTTGCAGGCTCGCCACCTGGTCCCTGAAGGGAGTAGTGGGAACCTTGGGCACATAGCCGGGCCAGGGCCTCAGGATTACCTGGGAGTCAGCCGGCCCAAACTCTAGGCACGATTCGTCGACCGAAAATGCATGCAGGTCCCCTACCCTCTTGATGGAGGCCAATGCAAGCAGGAGCAGAGCCTTCATTGATAGAAACTTCAGCTCGACTGCCTGCAAAGGCTCAAATGGGGCCTGCTGTAGTGCCCTAAGCACTAGAGTCAGGTCCCAAGAGGGTACAGAGGGGGGCCGTGGAGGATTTAACCTTCTCGTCCCCTTAAGGAATCTGATGATCAGGTCATGCTTCCCCACTGACCTGCCTTCTATGGGGTCGTGGTTAGCAGCGATTGCAGCCATGTAGACTTTAAGGGTGGAGGGAGACAGCCTTCGCTCCAACCCTTGCTGCAAGAAGGACAGCACGACTCTGATCGGGCATCTTCGGGGGTCTTCTCGATGAGAGGAACACCACTCGACGAACAGGTTCCACTTCAAAGCGTAAGCATGTCTTGTAGACTGTGCTCTTGCTGAAGTGATGGTGTCAACTACCCCTTGGGGTAGGTCACCTAGAACCTCCGCGTCCCGTCCAGGGACCAGACGTGAAGTTTCCAGAGGTCTGGACGCGGGTGCCACAGGGTGCCCCGTCTCTGAGTCAGTAGATCCTTCCTCAGAGGAATCGGCCAAGGAGGGGCTGTCATGAGGAGCATCAGTTCCGGGAACCAGGTCCAGGTGGGCTAATAGGGCGCCACTAACAGGACCCGCTCCTCGTCCTCCCTGACCTTGCACAGTGTCTGTGCTAGAAGGCTCACTGGGGGGGAGAACGCATACTTGCGCAGGCCCCGCGGCCAGCTGTGTGCCAGTGTATCCGTGCCGAGTGTTCCCTCGGTCAGGGAGTAAAACAGCTGGCAATGAGAGGTTTCCGGAGAGGCAAACAGGCTACCTGAGCGGCTCCGAAACGCCTCCAGATCAGCTGGACCGTCTGGGGATGGAGTCTCCGGGAAGCGCAGCTCGTGACAGTTCGTGGCTGCCCGGTTGTGCAAGCCCGGAATGTGAATGGCACGACGCGACCTCAGATGCTTCTGACTCCAGAGGAGGAGGTGGCGGGCGGGTTGCAACATGCGACGGTTGTCGGTTGATATACGTAACGGTCGCAGTGTTGTCCAGTTGATGTGTCATTGCGGTTGGGGGCCCGTCCAAACCCCCGACACTTCAAGCCCGTTGAACGTGGCCCCCCAACCGGTGGTGGAGGCATCCATGCAAACCACAGCATGCCTGGAGACCTGTTTCAGGGGCACTCCTGCCCGGAGAAAGGAGAGGTCTGACCACAGGGTGAAGGTTTGGCGGCAGGCCGGTGTGACTCGGACCCGGTGAGTGCCGCGTTGCCACGCCCACCTCAGGACACGGCCATGGAGCCAGTGTTGAAGCGGTCTCATATGAAGCAGCCCCAGCGGCGTGACTGCAGCTGCCATATGCCCCAGGAGCCTCTGAAATTGTTTCAGTGGTACCGCCGACCTGCTCTTGAACGTATTCAAGCAGTTCAACACCGACTGAGCACGTTCCTACGTGAGGCGTGCTGTCTGATCGACCGAATCCAACTCCATACCAGGAAAAGAGATCCTCTGCATCAGGGAGAGTTTGCTCTTTTCCCAGTTGACCCGAAGGCCCAACTGGCTGAGGTGCCGGAGCACCAGGTCCCTGTGTTCGCACAACTGGTCCTGAGACTGAGCTAATATGAGCCAGTCGTCGAGGTAGTTGAGAATGCAAATGCCCTGTTCTCTCAGGGGAACAAGGGCTGCCTCCGTAACTTTCGTGAAGACACGGGACGACAGGGACAGCCCGAAGGGCGGGACCTTGTACTGATATGCTCGTCCTTCAAACGCGAACCGCAGCAATGGTCTGTGGTGCGGAAGGATCTACACATCATCCTCATCCTCCTCTCTCGCCAGAGAGAGGAGGATGAGTACACGTCCCTCGTACACGTCCCTTCAGGTCGATCGCTGCAAACCAATCTCGGGGACGGATGCACCCGGAGATGCACTTCTGCGTCAACATCTTGAATGGTAACTGCTTCAGAGGGCCTGGTTCAAGACACGCAGGTCCAAGATCGGTCGTAACCCACCGCTTTTCTTGGGTACAATGAAGTAGGGGCTGTAAAACCCTATCCCCATATCGGCTGGAGGGACCGGCTCTATCGCGTCATTTGCCAGTAGGACTGCGAACTCCGCACGCAAGACAGGAGCATCAGCCGCCTTCACCAGTGTGAAGCGGATGCCGCTGAGCTTGGAGGGGGACGCGGGGCGAACTGAATCGCAAGCCGAGTCTGATGGTCTGCAGGAGCCACCGAGACTGTTGGGCCTCACAAGCTGGACCAGCGGGACCACCGACATACCCGCAGTGGGGCAGCGAGGTGGAACGCAGGGACCCGGTCCGTGGACGGACCGAAGAGGGGTCTGAGTGTGCGGTGCACGCTTACCTGGTTCCACGGTTGGCATAGGGTGCGTGAGTAGGGCCTTTGATGACGCTCTCGAACCGCCCGCTGCTGCCTGCTGGCGAGAGAGGAGGATGAGTGTGGTCCGGTATTGGTCCGTCCGCGACTCTCCATGCCCTCTTGGGACCCAGAGACAGAGAAACCTGCTCTCCTGTCGAGATTTTTTTTTTTGGAAACCAGATTCTCCACCCGGCCCTCCTTCGGGGGAGGAAGAGGTGCATTCACACCCCCCCCCCAAAGAGCAGTTCCTCTTTCTCTGGGTCGCCCGTCCTAGGGCTTCTTGCTTTTCTGCTCACCGCCAGGTTGACGGGGGCCTGGACGGGCGGGGCGGCCTGCCTACGCCCAGCTCCACAGCGCCGCTTGCTTGAAGCTGCTGCGGATGCGGCACGGGAGTGGGTGTGGACGCAGGGGGCCGCCCTTGGCGACGAACAGCCTGGGGCGCTGCGGCCGGCAGATGGGTGGAGGCAGCAGCTGCCCGCCGGGGCAGGATGTGCGCCTCAGTCTGCTCCTGTGCAGCCGAGAACTGCTGGGTCCAGTTCTCGACTGCGTCGCCGAAGAGGCCGGTCTGGGACACAGGGACCTTGAGGAACCAACTTGTTGGCGTCCCTCATGTCGACCAGACACAGCCAGAAATGGCGCTTCTGGACCACAAATGTGGACATCGCACGACCCAGAGAACTCGCAGTGGCCTTCGTCGCTCGGAGCGCGAGGTCAGTGTGGTTCGGAGCTCCTTTTAGAACTTCCGGGTCGTGACCACCCTCGTGCAGGTCCCCCAGTGCTTTAGCCTGAAGAACCTGCAGTAACGCCGTAGCGTATAAGATGGAGGCAGCTTCTCCACAGGCCACATAGGTGTCGCCGGACAGACCTAACGAGTACCTACAGACCCGGGGGTGGAGGCGTTATTAGGACACAATTGCATCGCAACTGACCGCTCCACCGGGGGGACTCCTGTATAGCCCCTAGCTGCACCACCGTTGAGAGTAGTGAGGGAGGAGGAGTTAGCAGGTCGGTTTCTGGCAGAAAAAGGTGCCATCCACGACCTGGCAAGCTCCTCATGCACCTCCGGGAAGAATGGCATTGGGGCAGGGCGCTGAGAACCAGCGCGGACCACCCCAAAGAACCAATCGTCCAACCTTGAGGGCTCGGGACACGGTGGAGTTCTCCACTCGAGCCCTACCCTCACAGCGACCCGGGAAAGCATAGCCGTCATTTCCAAATCCGATTCAGGCATTGCTACAGTCCCGGGGGAGAGCAGCGCAGCCGAATCTTCCTCTCCAGAAAGCGTCGAAGGATACTACTGGTACGCTCTTTGAGAGAGCCCAGTGCGTTCCCTCGGCCGCTCAACTGGTTGCGGAGCGCAAGAGGAGCGATGGTCCCTCAAGGGTTGGTTCCCTGGAGGGTTTGCCACCACTATGACCCTCAGACCACCCGTACTACCGCCTGAAGTAATTCTCGCCTGTCTGCAGCCAGGACGAGAACCAGATCAAGGCAGGCAACGGAGCTCCGCCCCTTTTTGAGGTAACGGAGCCAGGGCTGCAGCTCCGAGATGATTACCTTCCCGCAAGGAGAAGATAACTCATCCACGAACGCCACCTCAGTGTGCTTTTATGCCCAGACACGCGAGGCAGTGATCGTGACCATCACCCAGCGCCAGGTAACGACCGCATCCAGAAACGCACGGGTGGTACGTTGTCTATAGCAAGACCCAATTCGTCTTTATAAAGACGTAACGTCGAGTTTGCCAGACTGAACGTAGTCTTTAAAAAGACGCACCCGTGAATGCTCTTTTAGGGAAAAAACTTTTTTAGCGTGCTGAAGCGCACAGGGGAGATGGCTGCCTGCAACACAAACAGGGGGTAGTGCAGCCTGCTGTGTGCAACCCACTCGACACGGGAAAACCACCACCGCTGGAGCGCCGTACCACCAACACCAAGAGCTCCAAAGAGCGCGCTGAATTCGTTCAGTCTTCTTCTCTCAGTAGAGTAGTCAGGAGCAAAACGATGTGTTCGATCGGCTCCGAAGCGAAAAGCTAAATATGCGCTGCACCAGCTGCCCTTTTATACTCACGCTGTGATCAGCGGCAGCTGAATGCAATCAGCGCATGCCAATATTCATTGGCTCGTTTTGATACACTCGAAGTAGATTGGTCTCTCGAAGCCAGATCCCATAGTCGGTCATTACCGACGTGACGTCGAGAGTGACCGACTGAGAGGGAACTATATTTTATAGTAACAGGTATTTTGGCGGAACCATGCTTACTTAGTGTGGTCCAGTTTTGTAAAGAAAGATCGTTTTGCTGTTTTCTATAAATAGTAGGCCTATACCTATAGGCCTATGTAAAATGCCTTTTTTTAAATCAAATAAATAAGCATAAATGGAGGTGCTTGGTTTTCAGAAAACATTTGTCAACCTGTGGGGTTTCAGCTAAATATGAGCTTTTTTGTTTTGTTTTGTTTCTTTTAAACGATGTTTGCAATGTTTGCATCCACCAGTGTCTCAATGCAGTAGTATACTTTCAGTGTTGTTAATAATATTTACTAAAATTAAAACTGCATGACATTATTTTTGTTTATTAAACTAAAGATGAAATAGGCTAAAATAAAATACAAATTAAATTAAAATGTAAATAAGAAACTTTAAATATACAAGTGAAAGAACTAGAAAAATGAAAGAAATGTCTTGGCAATTGAAATAAAATGCGTTAAAGTTGAAGAGCTAAAATTACTAAAACTAAAACTGAAATACAAATAAAATAAAGCTAAATGTTAAAAAAAAACAAAGCAAAATAACTAAAACTAAAACTGAAAATATAAAAATAAAAGATAATTAAAAATATAGTAATAAATATTAATAAATATACTTTGTTTTTTAGGAGTTTGGGAAAGCCATTATTTTATTTATTTATTTATTTTTTTATAAACCCAATTAAAGTTGAATATCAGTTCAATATGTAATTCCAAAATTATGGCATAAGTTATTTAAGTTTTATGGCTTTAATTAAGAGAAAGAACGTTAAGACATCCAGACTATTTGCTTATCTTGCATGTCTTAATGCAGGATTTGTTTTGCGTCTAATGGTTAAAAAAAGTCATGGGACACCAAAATGTTTTTGTGGAATGTGTCTCTTTTTGCCTGTTTATTAACTGATTAATTAGTTTTACAGCTTGTATGTAAGTGAGAAGTGTTCAGGAAATTCAGGTGACAAATTTGAATGTTTTTACTCTGATCTTTCAGGTGCTGTGATGGTGGAGGACGGGACCGTCATGAGGGGACGGGTAACAGTGTACTCAGTGCCAGGCTGTCCACACTGCATACAGGCCAAAGCTACTCTGAGTACATTAGGTGTGCCTGTGTGTGATGTGGATATTAACAAGCATAGTGAATTAAGAGCACGATTGAAGGAGCTGACAGGTCACAGTACCGTACCACAGATATTCTTCAATAACCTCTATGTGGGAAACAACGAGGACCTCCAGAACCTGGTGAGATAAGAAACAGTAACTGATATATGATTTCTATGTTGACTAACTGCTTGCTTGATATGTACTTCTGTGAAATTTTTTGTGTGTGTGTTTAGGATCCTGAGCGACTAGAACATCTTGTCCTGTCAGTAAGAGAGGAACCCGTGCCGCTGGACGCTCCACCTGTACCTGGGGAAAATAGCCTTGACTCTGATGGTGAGATTGATGGAGGTTAGTATGTCATGAACAGGCTGCTTGTTGTTGTTTTCAGAAAAACATGCTCTGATGTTTTCCTACAGTACTTCCTTATATTTGTTGCTGGCCTAGAGTGTTGAAGGAATGAGGAATGACTGCTATTTGTGTTGCCCCTTTTTTTTCTTTGATCTAAGTAACTATGATTTTTTTTTCTGGATTTTTTGTGCCTGCTTGTGAACCAACCTTTCCATATCACCAGGTGTTTCTCCACTGATATCTGCTGTTGTCAGACTCAGTTTATAGTGATGAAAGATAATTGAATCAGTCCATCCCCTAAAGGTCTCCCTCTTGTTTCAGTGGCCATCTTTTATACAACTGGAAACTGTAAGTTATATTTTATTAATGGTTATAACAGAGTCCTGTTTTAGTTCAGAGAAGGTGACATACTCTATTTATCTGTTTGCTTTGATTACTACAGTATCTTACTCAGTGCAAATCAGCTCGTTTATTTTTTAAGCTCTTTATCAACATACTTTTTGAGGATTTTTTTTTTTCCAAAAAGCATTGTTGTTTTTACTGATTTGTGGTCTGCACATTTTTTATGTTTTTGAAAGAATCTTATGCACACTAAGGCTGCATAAAAACAGCAATAATGTGAAATATTATTTCAATTTAAAAGAATTGTTGACTATTGAAATATGTTTTAAAATGTAATTTGTCTTTCAATTTAATTCATCCTTTCTCAATAAAGTGTTCAACAAGTAGTAGTTTAACAAATTCTGTTTACAAATTATGCAATACTTTTGGTATTGTGTTCTACTTTTCTAGTCTAATTCAGATGAATTTGAAGTGTGGGAGGGAAGAAAAGCGAGGTGATTGTCAGGATGTACCGGCACTGAGCTGCTGGACTGACTGGCTGTGCAGAGAGAAGGGTGTGGGCTCTCTCTGTGTCAGCAAGCCAACTGAAAAAGTTTTTCAAAACACTGAAGGAATTTATTTGGGTGTAACATTAATTAACTTTATTTTTATAAAGCCACAAACAGGTTAGTTATGACTAGGACAGCAAACTAAATTTGTATGGGACGAGTCATGACTAATTGTAGAACCTGTAGAGCCCTGCCTCACTGCCCTGTCAGTCAATGACTAAACAGGCAGCACTGTATGAATGAAGCCTATATATATATATATATATATATATATATGTATGTGTATATATATATATATATATATATATATATATATATATATAAATGTAATACTAAAATACTAAAATGTAAACTACATGTAAAATGAAAACTGAAAATACAAAAAATAAAAGATAATTAAAAATGTTAATAAAGAAATAGTATTTAAATAATACAAAAATATTTTTTTTCTAGTGACTACAATGTTTTTTCTTAGCATAAAGGGAAAAAATTGACATTTATAATCCTAGTAGATGGTAAAATCTTATATTCAGGCCTGTCTTGCTTAACTTCCTTCATATAGCATTTTTCAGCTTACTAAAACAAATAAAAATTAATTAAAACTATATAAAAATATAAAAACAATACTAATAAATATGACAAAACCACATAACAACAGAAGTAAATATAAAAAAATAAAAGCCAATTAAAAATATTAATAAATAATATAACACTTATAACTACAATGTTTCCTAGCTTATTATAAATTGTTAAAAGGAAAAATGGACATTTATAATATACAGTGCCATGAAAAGGTTTTTGCCCCCTTTGTTTTTTTTGTTTTTTTTTTTTGTTTTGTTTTTGTTTTTTTGCATATTTGTCACACTTAAAAGATTCAGATCATCAAACAAATTTTAATATTACACAAAGATCATTCAAGTAAATGCAAAATGCAGTTTTTAAATGATGATTTAATTTATTAAGGGGAAAAAAGCTGTCCAAACCTACCTGGCCCTACGAGAATATTTAATTGTCCCCTCCTGTTAAATCATGAAAGAACTGTGATTAACCACATTATTTTAGAAAGCTGAGTTAAATTTCACTAGCTAAACCCAGGCCTGATTACTGCCAGACCTGTTGAATCAAGAAATCACTTAAATAGAACCTGTCTGACAAAGTGAAGCATGCTTAAAGAGCAACACATCATGCCACGATCTAAAGAAATTCAAGAACAGATGAGAAACAAAATAGTTGACATGTATCAGTCTGGAAAGGGTTATAAAGCCATTTCTAAGGCTTTGGGACTCCAGCGAACCACAGTCAGAGCCATTATCCACAAATGGAGAAAACTTGGAACAGTGGTGAACCTTCCCAGGAGTGGCCGGCCTACCAAAATTACTCCAAGAGCACAATGACGACTCATCCAGGAGGTCATAAAAGAACCCAGAACAACATCTAAAGAACTGCAGGCCTCACTTGCCTCAATTACGGTCAGTGTTCATGATTCAACAATAAGAAAGAGACTGGGCAAAAACAGCATCCATGGGAGAGTTCCAAGGCAAAAGCCACTGCTGACCAAAAAGAACACAAAGGCTCGTCTCACATTTGCCAAAAAATATCTTGATTATCCCCAAGACTTTTGGCCAAATATTCTGTGGACTGAAGAGACAAAAGTTGAACTTTTTGGAAGGTGTGTGTCCCGTTACATCTGGCGTAAAACCAACACAGCATTTCATAAAAAGAACATCATACCAACAGTCAAACATGGTGGTGGTAGTGTGATGGTCTGGGGCTGCTTTGCAGCTTCAGGACCTGGACAACTTGCCATAATTGATGGAACCATGAATTCTGCACTTTATCAGAAAATCCTGAAGGAGAATATCCGGCCGTCAGTTTGTGACATCAAGCTCAAGCGCACTCGGGTTATGCAGCAGGACAATGATCCGAAACACACCAGCAACTTCACCTCTGAATGGCTCAAGAAAAACAAAATTAAGGTTTTGGAGAGGTCAAGTCAAAGTCCAGACTTAAATCCAATTGAGATGCTGTGGCATGACCTTAAACAGTCTATTCATGCTCGAAAACCCTACAATGTGGCTGAATTAAAACAATTCTGTAAAGAAGAGTGGGCCAAAATTCCTCCACAGCGATGTGAAAGACTCATTGCCAGTTATCACAAATGCTTGATTGCAGTTGTTGCTGCAAAGGGTGGCACAACCAGTCATTAGATTTAGGAGGCAATTACTTTTTCATGTAGGGCCAGGTAGGTCTGGACAGCTTTTTTCCCTTAATAAATTAAATTATTATTTCAAAAATGCATTTTGTATTTACTCGGGTTATCTTTGTTTAATATTAAAATTTGTTTGATGATCTGAATCTTTTAAGTGTGACAAATATGCAAAACATTAAAAAAACAGGAAGGGGGCAAAAACCTTTTCATGGCACTGTATAGTCTCAGATTCGAACCTGAACCCTGTGTTCAGACACAGTCCTAGTCTGTTCTTGAATAGTGATGATGAGTTCCTGCCCACAAAGACATTTTTGTGTTTACTTACTCTGAAAAGCAGTGAATGGATGGTGTATTAAGCCATGTTTGCCATTGGTGTTGGCTCTTATAGATTGCTCTGGCTCCATCCGCACTTTGTAGATAGGAAGGAAGCAGGTGAAATTACTCATAGTTGGATGGTGAGGAAACATTTGAACCCTGTGACTGGCTAAACAAAGGCAGTTTGATGACAGTAACGTCTTATTCAAGATATTGGAGTATATTCCCAACGCAGCCCTCACCTCTGGAGAAACGGCAACATGCGACCTCATGTCAGCTGCTATAGTTTCATCTTTCTCATTGGAAACCCTATCTTTCTGCCCTCACTTCTCTTAAATGTGCTTGTCTGTTTGTGTTTTGCATACGTCTCTAAAGCATGAAGCTTGGGCTTACACTCAAAGATTCTTTAATCATTTATGAGTTTGTTTCATTTCCAATCTTATTAAACATTCGTTACTTGCTTGTTATTATTAAAGTGTTTGTAAGGCAGCACTGTATTGATGTTCTTCAGTCATTCTGCTCAGAGTTTGTTCTAAACCTCTAATATTAAGTATTAAACTGCAATCAATTAAGTCTTCAACATACAGACACCTTTATCATGTATTATTTTATAGAGTATTATTTATAAATAATAATAAATATTATTTATCAAGTTTTATACTTTTGTACTTAGCTGTGCTGTCTATTTTTAGTTTTTGTAATTAGGGCTTCACAATTATTTAAATTAGTAATCAAGATTGCGGTTACAGGTGCAGCAATGAATTAATCATGACAAGTGTCAATTACAGCGTTCCATTTAAGTCTACACACGTTGCATCAAAGTGTGATACTAAATGTGGAACATTTTTTTGCAGATGCTGAACATTTTAACATGCCTGCTGCACAAATGCAATGGGGAATCAGATTTAATGTTCAAAAAAAAAGAACAATTCTTACTATTATTAATGTCAAAAACAGTTATGCTGCCTAATAACTTTTAGTGGAAACCATGATACTTTTGTGCAATATTTTTTGATGAATAGAAACTTCAAAACAACATCATATATTTAAAATATCATCATATATTTTATCATTTTTATTGTATAATTTTAAGCATCCTTGCTGAATAAAAGTATTAATTTCTTTAAAATCTTACTGACCCTGAATGTTTTGAACAATTATGATTTGTCATAATTGTGTAGCCCTATTTATAAAATGTTTTAAGACTGAAATGATAGAATTTAAATAATATGACAACAACAATGACATCTTCGTAATATTTGCTTACTGAATTAATCTTCTTTCTTAAATCTATTTGTACACTTTTATTGATTTAGTTTTGTCTTATTTGCACATATTTTATCATTTAATCACATACTGATAACTATGACAACGGCAAACCGACTCTGATGCTGCATTTCATTTACACCAAATCCTAAAACATAAACATACCTATAACTTTAACGCTACAATTTTTTTTTTTTTTGCTGCATTACAAATGCTGGTATTTTCTTCAGGAAACGCATATCTAGTTATTAAAAAAATGACCTTTTGTGTTTGACTGTTTCAGTCATTCTTATTCTCATTGTTTGTGACACTTGCCCAAAGCAGCCTGTGAGCTCTCAGAGGCACTGAGGAATCTGATGCTGAAACTCTACTCTGATCATCTCTCTGAAGATGGCAAGGTAACGCACTGTTTCACCATCTCATCACACACTGCACATTAAACAGATGCAAAACCATGTTCAATGGATTCGCCACAGACACGAACGCTACATGCACTTGATATTTGAAGTTTGTGGCGGGTGAATGACCTGAGCAGCGTTATGCCAGCGTTATGTTTTAAATAAGAAAGGTACGTGTCATTGTGACCGTCTGGGTCTCCACTTTTGACCAGACAGTTGATTACAAGGCCATATCCAGGAGCCTGTGCTTCGAGCGGTACTGTGATCTAGCTGTCCAGCTTCAGCGTGTGGAGCTGCTGTCGCTGAGTCGTGAAGAGAAACTGGCTTTCTTTATCAACATCTACAACGCCCTCGTCATCCACGGGAACCTGCGTCTGGGCTTTCCCAAAAACATATGGCAAAGGTATCGGGTAAGAGAAGTGGAGATTTTTTTGTTTTTATCAACAGTAAAAAGTGGAAATGTGCAACGCTTTCAGTGCTTGTACATTTGGTCTGTTGTTTTCCAGTTCTTCAACTATGTGAGCTACTTCATTGGTGGTGAGGTGTTCACACTGCAAGATATTGAAAATGGAGTGCTTAGAGGAAATCGAAAAGGTGTGGCACAATTCCTGAAGCCCTTTTCCAGGAACGACCCTCGGCTGCAGGTATCCCAAAAAGAAAATATACCACTCCGGGTATATATTGTATAACACGTTTTTTAATAGGCATCTATGGTTCTATGAAGAATCTTTAACATCTATGGAATCATTCTTGTTCCATTCCAAGGTTCTTTTTAGTGGAAAAGTGTTCTTTAGATTATTAAAATTTCTTCAAAAAATGGTTCTTTTAAGAACTGAAAGGTTCTTCAGGGAACCAATTTTTATTTTATTTTTTTCTATGGAATCATGGTGAAAGCCCCCATTTTGGTTCTTTTTAAAGACTGTATGTCAACTATGAATTCTGATTTGTATTGACTGTGATTAATGACAGAAAGGTACCGCATTTTTAGCAACAACAACATTTTTAGAGGTTTAAGAAGTTTCCAGGTGAATTGAAAAATATTTCAAATGCATTTTATTAAGCCTATAAATCAGAAAATAATTTCAAATAAAATATATTAGGGCTGTCAAAAGACTGAAAATAGATTAAAATAATTAAAAAACAATTCAATGTAATTTTTTTTTTTTTGTAAAGGAGTGAAAGATAAGTGTAAGTCTAACCATGTTAATTTATGTTGATTATACCAGTTTATACATTTCAAAGTTTCAAGAGTCAGTTAGAAGTTTTTTTTTTTTTTTTGGTTAGAAAGTAATATTTTTATTCAGCAAGGTCACATTAAATGGATCAAAAGTAACAGTAAAGACATGTAAAATGTTACAAAAGATTTCTATTTTCAAGTAAATGCTGTCGTTTTGAACTTTCTTTTCATCAAAAAATCATGAAACAATTATGACTGTACAACTAAACTTAAAGATTGATAATAATAAATGTTTCTTGAGCAGCAAATCAGTATATTAGAATGATTTCTGAAGGATCATGTGACACTTAAGACTGGAGTAATGATGCTGAAAATTCAGCTTTGCATCACAGGAATAAATTACATTTTAAAATATTCTAAGGTAGAAAATAGTTATCTAAAATTGTAATAATATTTCACAATATTACTGTTTTAACTGTATTTTTGATCAAATAAATGCAATACTTGGTGAGCAAAAGAGACTGCTTTCAAAAACATAAAAGAATCTCACTAACCCCAAAAAGGCTGAGAAGCACTGGAGTAAAAGTTGTCTGTGAATGCTATTAAAATTAGTAATGTGTGTCTTCATCCATTAGGTGGCACTTCCCGATGTTGAGCCTCTCATTCATTTTGCACTGAACTGTGGTGCAAAGGGCTGCCCTCCAATTAAGACATACACACCACAGGTTAATACCAAAAGTATTCTCATTTACAATATATATAAATGTATATACATTCTTTCTGACAGTGTAAAGCATATTGTGTTTTATATTCAAATTTCCTGCATGTGTCACATCAGGACATTGATAGTCAGTTGCGTGCTGCAGCAGAAGCGTTCCTGGAGAATGACGACAGCTGTGTGATTGACAGCGTGGGACGAGAAGTGAAACTCAGCCAGATCTTTAAGTGGTACAAGGCAGATTTTGGAGGCACTGATGAAAAGGTATTACTAAAATATATCATCACTCTCAATTCATGCACATGAAAGATGATCTTGTGGTTTGCATTTAAAGCAATAGTTTACCCAGAAATAAATAATTCATTCACATTTATGTTTTTTCTTCTTCTTCTTTTGTTTTTTTTCTGTGTAACACTAAAGGAGATATTTAGCAGAATGTCCAAGCTGCTGTTTTCCATACAATGCAAGTGGTTGTTGGTTCTGTCTTTAAACATACTCAATTATTAATGTTTTCTTTTTCAGCTGCTGAACTGGGTGTTTGACCATATGGGAACATCACAGAAGAAGAGGACTCTACAGACTCTGCTGTCAGAAGGAAAGGTCAAAGTGAGCTATCTGCCCTATGACTGGTCTATAAACAGCACAGACTGAACTAAACACATTCTCACACACGTTCACTCAAACACTGACTCATTGCGGGTTCTGTGTTTCTGTTGAACACGTGCAGCCGAGACGAGCGATTCAAAACAGAACTGTACCCTCAAACTATGCATTTCAATCCCTTTACCTTGTTCTTCCACCTCCCAAAGGGCAATGTGATACTGTAGCCTAATATTTCTAACGAAATTTTATACCTATAATTGTATTGCAGTGTTTTGCACTGACTGTTATGCAGTTACATGTTTTAAATCTTCTCATGCATTGATGTCTTTAATTTATCTGCATTATTATGTGTATTGTAATGTATCTATGTCAATTTATTTTTAAAATTGATTTAATACATAGTTTTCAGCAACACTATAAAAAGCAAAAAACAACCCAAGGAACATAATGAAACATACCTGCACAGATTGAGCTATGGTGCATATTGCTTGTAATATACAATTTTTCAAAAGACCTCAAGGAAAAATAATAATTTTTATATATATGCATCAATTTAACAATACACAGTAATAAACAGCCATATTTACCTATGTATATTTTTACAAAAATATTTCAATGTGACAAATTTGCACGGATGCTTCCAGGATTGTTTTTAAGCGCAATTAAAATAATGTCTAAATCCACAGAAATGCATATAAATATAAATTTAAAGTATCTAGCTATTCACAATGGTCAAAATTGTGTCTTAATTTACTTAACCAGTATATCACTCTATATTTTTTTCTTTTCTTTTATTAAACAAAAAGTGGATGGCTGTTGAATTTATACTCCAGCACGAAGCATCAAAAAAGTATACAATATGACTTTTAAGCTATAATCCGAGTCTTAAAATAGATATATAATAGCTTTGTTTGAGGATTAGATTAAAATTATTCACAGATATTTTTTATTTGCTGTACATTCACTGCTTCGGAGTTCAGTGTTTTATGTCTAGACGTGTTTCTTCTCAAAAGATCTGAATGGAAATGCGTAGTACATGGAAGATTTTGAGACATGGATTAGTTTGTGGATCTTTTGTGCTGTTTGTTGTACTGTTGACTCTCAGCAGGGAAGCAGCGCACATATCAGTTCATCAGAAAGACACCAGCCAGTAGCATCCAATACTTTTTGTAATGCATGATGTTATTTGATCAATTATTGAAAGGGCGTCAAGGCTGATGGAATCTCATAACTGGTTTCTCATAAACACGGCCTGTTTCATATGATGAGGCTCAGTGCCTGATTTGATCAAGGGTTCAAGAATTCCCATCATATTTTTATAGAAAATGAGATCTGGACTGAAACTTTCTGAAAATCGATTCTCCATCTGTCTTGCTTTAGGCAGAGAAAATCCTCCTGATCTCAGAAGCTGTTTTTTTTTTTTGAGACATGGATCTGGAAAATGCTCTTTTAATAGATGTTGATTTTCCTATAGGCATGTAATTTAATAGTAATGCATGTGATACTATAGAATAGTATTGCAAGGGCTGATGCTGTGGGATGAGATGCACGAGTAAAATGAGGATCAGTACCTCCTGTTTCAGCCAGTGCCTTTTCACCTCTGCATGAGACTGATATAGTCATATTCCTCCACTTGACCGCACATCCCATTGCTTCAGGAAATCAGTTCATTTGAAACTTTCATCTGCAAGCAGAGAGATTGCTGAATCAGAGCTCACCCATGAGATGCTCCCAGAGTTACCTCATCCTTTTTTCTTTTACTGTAAGGAAGGATATCAATGCAATGCAATGAACCTGAACTAAATGTCAAGACTGGACTGATTCTTATGCATGGAGATAATTTATATAATCTAGAGCAATACTGCACTGTCTTTTCTAAATAAACGACAATGATAAAATATGAAGAAATAAAATATAACATTTCATGTGCACTTATTTTTGTTGAGATGAAAAGCAGGTGCCAGATTTGAGCTTAGCATAATGCATTGTTACTGCAGAAAATAAGTGGAGTCACATTTAAAGGAAATACAAAATGCTTTTCATGTCTTTTGTTGTTTAAGTCAAAGGCTGTGGCTCCAGTGAAGCTGTATTTTGCAGCAAATTCATCTGTCCCTTGGTAGAAGCAACCAAATTAGACAGATGTAACATGGACAGGTTGTGTGACATGAATTGTGCCAAACACATGCATTATGCATTCAATTATTGACTGCTGAGAGCATGAAACCATTGAAATTTAAGTCATTTAGAAACCAAATGACATGCAAAACAATTTTTTACATATTGTTTTGCCTATGAAGTTTGTGGTAATATTAATACATTTTGTTTGTTTGCTTTGTACAGAACCATTTTGGGTCGCCACTTGATGTCCAATGTACATTCTGGGTTCTGAAGCAAAAGCAGTTGAAAATCACTGACCTGTTGCAGTGTGTGTGATACTCAGGGGGAGGCACTGTTGCTTTATGTTCAATTTCACTAAAACGATGCATGTTTATAAATGTTCATGTACAGATCTAATAATGATCATTGAAAAAGAGAACTGATTTTTTTTTTAATGCAACCTTTTTTAAACATTTTATTATTTGAGTTTATGATAAAAATCTGAGTGAAAAGTGAAACTGACAGTTAACGTGACCTTCAGAATGTTTTAGTTTTTGGTTTGTCTCTGCTTTTGCTTCACTTCAGCTGCATGAACTCCTCAAGCTGATCATGTTTTCCGGTACGATTTAAGATTATCTAATGAAGATAAGATAAAGCAAAAACATCTGACTGTCTGTACAAAGGAGTCATATGCAGTGTCATTTTATTATCATTAAAACCCACCGGTCACAATAGTGACCGTAAAAATGTTTTTCATCTGTAAAGCTCTAAAAACCTTACTGACTGATGTTTTAGTGCACTTCCTGCAAATATGGGGAAAATAAAGGGTCTCAGTTAAATATGTGCAGTTTTACATGGTTAGTGCAAATTGTCACATGACCAGAGCAGTTTATTTCCTGTTTGCACCTTGAGAAGATGATGGCTGCATCAAAGCTCCAAAACGAAAAGCTAGTAAAGTATGTTAACATTAAGATATGACAAAGATTGTTGGTACACATTATCTTTAGGGTGTCTAGTATTAATATATGCATTCACATATATTTATTTTTGTTTAGGGTGGTCATACAATGAGTAAACATCTTGATGGTCACAATAGTGACCGGTGGGATAACCGTGAACTTAGGTATACAATATAAATCCAATATAAATTGCAGTTGTTAGTGAAAATTGCACTAAAATGTTGCAATGACAAAATGCAAATGTAAGAAATAAGTTACAGTACTGATGTTGTAATACTGGTAGCACTAATATAAAAATTTTATGATGTTACGAAAAAAGTAACAGTTTTGAAATATGTTGATGGTTGTATTTTTTTCTCTTTTATCTCAGTATTCCTATCAATGTTGTATAGGGTTTTTTATGCATAATAGTAACCCTAGAATGTGATCAAAGAGTTTAAAATAGCTGGGCTAAGATATATAATTTTTATGACTGCAGAAATGTGTTAATTCAGTACACACATTATCCCAATACATTATGTCTAAAATGAAAATGGCAGTTACACCATCTTGCAGTCTTAATTTTGAACATTAGAAGACTTTTGCAGGCTGTTTTGAAGCTTTTTGCACCGCTGTTGCCTTGAGCATCATTTGAGCTCATGACTGTGAGATTGGCTAATTCTTCAGGCCACCAACCACAGCACTGTTGTTTCTCACGATACGCGTCGAATGGCACAACATATTAACTGCAGTTGATGAGCTCGCTTTGCCACATTGTACATGCAGACATGCTAAATAAAGCCAGGAGATTTAAATGCCTGTTGTTGTCAAATGAGCAGAAGTCTCAGCGATATTAAACAAAGATATTGTAGATAAATGAAGCCTTTGAAGAACCACATATGACTCAGATGTAACAAGTAATGTGTGGTAAACCAGTTTTTTGGAAAGTACAGTGTTTTTACATTAATGTTGAAGTAAACAACTTTATATTGCAGGCTCAGTAAAAACTTGAGTTTTTGCCTTAGCTTTATCTGTTGTCATTCATTCCAAAAAATCTTGGGACTTATAGAAAAATATTTTCTTTTATCTGCATTCAACAGAAATTCCCCTGGTGAATTGTAATGGCTCGACCATTTGTGGGTTGAGAAATGGATTGTGTTTCATAAAGAGAGAGAAGAGTAGAGTACATCTATCTGTAAGTTTATATATATGCCATTTTTGCTGTTTTTTTCGACCTCCATCAGCTAATTTTGTTTGGTGAAAAACAAAGGTGGTCTTATGTTCTTGGACTTTGCATTTAAAGCACACTGGCTTGATCAAAGCCTTTTTGCAAAGTCCATTTTGACTGGGTGGTTATTGTTTAGGTTGCTAATGTCAGCTGATTTTCAACAATTTGAACAAAAGTTAGGTTTTGAATGAATGCTGAGGCTGAGGTGAGATAGAGAATCAGCAGCTTGTTGTCATGCATTTTTGTCTTAACAAAGCACCAAGGTCTCCGTTTTCTGAGAACAACTGAAGAAATTCTCAGTAACGCATGTTTAATGTGTGCTTTAATGTGTATGTTGTGTTTTGATTAATTCATATGAATTCTTATAATGCTATTTGTACATTTTTGTACAATATACGTAAAGGAATAGTTTACAAAAAAATTATAATAATAATAAATGCTTATAAAAAAATATTTTCACCCTCAGGCCACATAGATGAGTTTGTTTCTTCATCTGAACACCATGAAGAAATTTAGCAATACACTTGCTCACCAATGGATCCTCTTTAGTGAATGGGTGCCGTCAGAATGACAGTAAAAACTGCTGAAAAAAACATAATAATCCACAAGTAATCCACACAACTCTAGAACATAAATTAACATCTTGTGAAGAGAAAGTTGTGTGTACTGTAAACCTTCACTTTCGGCCAATAATTCATATTAATGCTTCCTCCAGTGAAAAAGTCCATTCTCTCACATCAAAATCCACCAGCATAGTTGTTTAGAACCATTTCGAATTGTTTTCACTTGTAAACAGTGCTTGATCTGTATATATTTCACTCCTGAGCAATGGTTTGAAGTTAAAAACATCTTTATGATTAATTTGTTTCTTACCAACACACAGCTTGTCACTTCACAAGACATTAATTGATGTTCGGGAGTAGTGTGGGTTGCTTGATTATTGTGATGTTTTTATCAGCTGTTTGGAATCTCATTCTGACGGCACCCATTCACTGCAGAGCATCCATTGGTGAGTAAGTGATGTAATGCTACATTTCTTCAAATCTGTTCTGATGAAGAAACAAACTCATCTACATCTGGGATTATGCGGGATGATTGTGCACAGTAAAATATTCATTCTCCAATCCTATCAAGGTACACAATTACAAAACTTGAAACTCTCTCATATAATTTCTAAGTCCTGAAACCCAAATTATTGTAATGTGTTGTTTTATTAGAGGAAGAAAAAAAAAAACACCTTGAAGTGTTGAAATATTCAACCCCAGTGTTACAGCAGCTCCACGCGCTTACATATAAAAAATAAATGTCCCTAATGAGGACACAGCTGCCTTACATTTGCCTCTCCTGTGAATAATTAAAATAACTACCATGTTTCTGTGTAAAAACCACACAGATAAGGGCTCATTATTCAGGTAGGAAAATATGAAAATGAAGAGCATTCCTAATCAAATGTTTAATGAAATAGTTATTTTTAGGACAATGTAGCCTACAGAATAATATCCAAATGTCTGCACGTCCCAGTGGGCAGTATTATGAGGAGTTATCAGGAAGTGAAAACAACATCAAAACAGCCTGACCACATTAAGAGCTTTGAATAACACTGGCCTATAAGGGAGGGCGGCACAAAAAAAGCCATTACTCCAACAGAACCATGTGGAACAAACATTAATAGTGACCTAGCTGCAGTACGGGAATGATAGTGCGGTCTGATGTGACGGAGGTAGAGCTTGTTAATCCCAAATTCAAAGTCGTATGTGCAAATCTGACTCCTCAGAAAGCACATAGTGCATTGTGAAGTATGGTGGTGGCAGCCGAGGGGCTGCTTTTCATCAGCAGGAACTGGACATCTTGTTAAAAAGGGAAATGGATGTTGCAAAATACGGAGAAAGGCTGCAAGAGAAGCTCTGCTGAAAACCGAGGTTTATGAGGAGACACTGGTTCAAAAGAGCAAATCAACACTGAAGTAGCTTGTGATAAACTGAGTATGTCGTTCAATGGCGATACCAATTTTAATGATGAACTGGAGCGCTGTTTGAAAGCGATGATACTCAGTGCTGCTCCATATTTTATGTAGTTAGTAACCGATCAAAATACCGTTTTGATGAAGCAATTAGATGCAATTTGAATTTTTTAATACATATTAATACACCAACAAAATCAGCTGGTGTTTAACAAGCACAAACACAATTATAGGATGTAAATGAGGGTGTTAAATGTGATGTGGAGACTTCTGGGAATACTTTTGAGGGATGACTCAAACAAAACACTGAATCAGTTTAATGAACCTGCCAATTGAAATGAACTGTCAAAACAAAATTTTCTAAAATGATTGTGACTTGTAGCTCTACGCAGTGAACTGGAGTCATTTAGTTTGACATATTAACAGTGATACAGTCTGAATATGTGTATTTCTGTGTACGATCTGTATATGAGTACATTGCATTAATTGTATAATGTTTAAAGGAACTATTACAGTATGAGATGAAGCGACTCTTAAAAAGTAAGATTTGATGACAGTATAGAGGTAAAAGGGATGACAGGTTGTTAGGCATCAGTTTTAATTGAATACAAGAAAAATGTGAGTATAAAATGAGTATATACTGCTACAACAATGAAAATCTTTCATTTGTTTAAATTTATGAGATTGAGAATTTTGTGCTTATAATTCAGGCTCTGGTGTGTCACTTTATATAATAATCAGTACAATCACCATAGTTTACATTATGCAAAACATTTATTAACATGAACAACAGTTACATTATGAGTATCAGTACAAATATTTAGTACATCTTGGGCCCTTATCAGATCATCAGTTTCTGTAAGATTTTATATGAATTAATTCTCTGTTCACATCTTTGGTCTCACTGTAACTTGGAGAAACACACACAAGTCTTATCAGATAAAACATACAGTAACATTCTTACCAAAGAAATAAACAAATGCACAACATATTTGCCTAGCAAATTTACCTCAGATGTCCAAAAGCAAGTATCTAATAACCATTTCCATTGTTTGTGTAATGTACAGTTCCAATGAAATGTCTGGACACTCCTTCCTATAAAACTATGAAATAATGGGAAGGTTTTTTAAGATTATGAGAAATATACATTGTCCAGTGTGCCCAAGGGTTTGACTGGAAGTATCATTCTAATTGAATGAAAGTGCAATATTCCCATCTAAATACAGTATATTACATGTCATATTTTGGCCCTTCACATGGTTGAATATTTATGAAATGGGCTGTAAACTGAATTTGGTAACACTTTACAATAATTTGTTAACATTAGTTAACTGAATTAATTGAACAAACAGTGAAAAATAAGCACTTGATGTTAATTACAGTACATTAAAAACAAAAGTTTCTGGTAATATTATTTAATGGACCTGAGCTAACATGAACTAACAATGAACAGTTACATTAAACAAGATTAATAAATACTGTAACACGTCTGGCTCATTGTTAACGTTAGTTAATGCATTAACTAATGAGGCGTTTTTGTAAAGTATTATCTTGAATTTCTTCCTCTTATGAAAAATAGTATGATTTTCACATACAAACTTTAAGGTTGGTTTGAAATCTATAATGTTAAACCCCACAAAAATATAGTTCAGCTCTTACTAATCTAGTTGCATATACAGATTTCTATCTAAATATAAGACATTTGTGATAATGTATGAAAACTGACAGTTGCTTTTCTGCCTCATCAGAATTATTGAAGTGTAATTTTATATTACACTCGAAAAAAAAATTTGCTTTGTTCAATTTAAGTTAATTAAATTTTATTGTTGAATGGAATCCATTTAAACTGGATTACATGAATCACTTTCATACAATAAAATGTTATAAAATCTTTTCATTTAGTTTAGTACTCTATTGAATTAAATATGAATATTTGCTTATTTGTTACTGTATGGCACGAAAAAATTATATCAATAAAATATTATTGATATTGTTTGCTGGGTAACACTTTATTTTACAGCGTCCTTGTTACACCTTACATGTACTTATTGTAGTAATAACTGTAAATTATGCATAATTACATTAAACTAACCCTACCTCAAACCATATTCCTTCAACAACCCTATGCTGTTAATTATTATTACTCAATACTTAAATGTATAATTAAATTATACACTTACTATATCACATTCACAGACATTCACTGTATCAATGACACCTTAAAATAAAGTATAAAGGCCTGTTCACACCAACAACGATAACTATAATAATATTGATAATGATAACACAATAATGTGCTGTTTATTATAAGCACATACTGCAGTTTTGAGCAGCATAAAGCAGCATAGATTCTCATTGGCTGTCAATGTTTTTATCATTCATCAGCTGGAAAAAAGCATTCTGAAAGTGATTCCAAAATTATCATTGCTTTGTGTTGTTATCGTTACAGCTGTCGCAAAATCTTTATCGTTAACATCCTTGGTATGAACAGACCTTTTCTATTTACTGATATAGATCAAAAGCCAATGTTCGATAAGATGAAAACTAATATTGTTTTAAAGTAGAGTAAATTCTTCAGACAATGAACGTGGTCTGATTTGTTTCCTAACAAAGTGACTTTGAACAAGAATATAGCAAATTCATTCAAACTTTTAGTTGTTTTTGTTGTTGAGAAGTAATCTAATTGTTTCAACAGCAAAAAAAAAACAAAACAAAAAAAAAACAATTTTAAAAGACTAAGGGCCAGATTTACTATCCGCTTGCGCCAACGCAAACCCTCATTTGGTGTTAAAAAACTACTGTCAGGATTTACTAAAGACACACAGTGGGAAATTAGCACTAAAAAGACATGGACACAGTTATTTTTGCGAATCACCTTATTGAATATGCATTTGTAGGATCTGTAAATTTGTGGGAGGAGAGTATTTAAATGAATCACGCAACGTGATTTACTAAGATTTGCGCTCGTCCATTCTCTGGTATTTGCACCATTATTTAATGCCCCAAAAAGCATGTCTTAAAGTAGGCGGTAATTGGTGCTGCTCTTGGTAGATTGTGCTGGTCATTATGGAAATAAGATGTTGCGTCTGTTCTTTAAAGTGCACCTCGTCAGTAAATCACCTGCAGAATTTCCCCCTCCCATCGGCACTTGGAATTGCGCTCTAACGCTAATTTGCCCTGTTTAGTAAATCTGGCCCTAAATTTAGTTGTGCAGAATAATTCTTTAATTAAGTTCTTTGAATGTTGTGTTTTTTGAGTGTAATAGTTTCAGTTCACGTGACAATTCACTGGCATTAGAGATAATTCTTGCACTTGATTAACTTCTGAAAAGCCCTTTTGAAATCTTCATTAAAGATGGTGTAAATCAGCGGGTTGATGAGAGAGTTCAGATAGCCCAGCCAAGTCAGAAAGTTGGTCATCTCAGGAGAGAGACTGCAGGATTCACAGATGGTAACAATCACCTCATGGATAAAGAACGGCAGCCAGCAGATGACAAAAGCCCCCAGAATGAGTCCCAGAGTGGTGGCGGCCTTCCTTTCACGTGTGCTGGAGATGTGATGTCTCCTGACAGACCGCTCTCTGCGAGACCGAGACTTTGGGCTTTTCACAGTGATACGCGCCCTGTCGCCTTCAGTGGAGGGTTCAGACACCGATTTCTCTGGAGGGCTCAGAGTGTCCGGGGTCGTCGGCTCTCTGTCGCTGCACTTGGGAAGCATGTGTCCGTTCATCTCCGGCTTGTTGAGGCAGCTGGCTCTCCTGTTGTAAAGAGTCTTTGCTGCTCGGTAGATCTTGTAGTATAGAATGAGAATGAGTATTAGCGGGATATAAAAAGCCCCGAATGTGGAGTAAAGCGCGGAGCCGATGCTGTCGTGCTTAATGATGCACGTGTTTTCTTCCTGACGTCTCAACAGCATTGGCGGCAGAGAGACGACTATGGAGAGGAGCCACACCACGCTGATCATGATGGCGGCCCGTAGAGATGTCCTCTTTCTTGAATACTCCACGGCGTCTGTAATGGCGCGGTATCGGTCCACAGCGATGGCCGCGAGGTGCAGAATGGAGCATGTGCAGCAAGTTATGTCCACGATTAACCAGATGTTGCACATGACTTCACCCATGACCCACGTGTCCATCACAGTGTAGACAATGCTGAAGGGCATGACTAATACGGCCACCAAAAGGTCGGTCACGGCCAGTGAGCAGATGAGATAGTTTGCGGGATGGTGCAGCTTGCGTGTGACAATGATGGCTGTAATGACCAAGCAGTTCATGGCCGTCGTTAGCACAGCAAGAAACGAAAGCGCGAGGGAGAGGATAATCACGTCCCATGCGTTTTTGCTGGGTCCGTCTGCATATGTTTCGTTTGAGTCCATGTCTAGGATAGAATAAGACAAGCAGAATCACTGAGATGGGACAAAAAAATCTGCTGATGTGTTCACATGGGGCTGTGTGTACTGTTTAATACAATGTAGCCAAGTTGTGGCGTGAAGGTAGATGTCATTATGCAACTACACATTACTTTAAAGAGAGCTTACATCCTACTAAACAACCCTTGCCTTATAATGGTGCAACTAAATTAAAGCAATAGTTCATCCAAAAATTTTAAAGTTACAGAAAATGTACTCATCCTTAGTCCACTCAAGATGTAGATAAGTTTGTTTCTTCATTTGAAAAGATTTGAAGAAATTTAGTGTTTCATCACTTGCTTATCAATGGATCCTCTGCAGTGAATGGGTGCCGTCAGAATGAGAGTCCAAACAGCTGATAAAAAAACATTACAATAATCCACAAGTAATCCACACGACTCCAGTCCATCAATTAACATCTTGTGAAGTGAAAAGCTGCGTGTTTGCAAGAACTTTAAACCATTGCTTCCAGTTTACAAGCAAAAACAGTCCAAAACAGCTCTAAATAAATATGTTGTTGGATGCACTTTTCACTGGTGGAACCATTATTATTATGGATTATGGTATTTTGGCCAGAAGCGACAATCTAAAGTTTAAACACTTTAGTGACTGATTTGTTTCTTACAAACATGTAGCCTTTCACTTCAGACATTAACTGATGGACTTGAGTGGTGTGGATTCATTTTTGAATTAATGTGATGTTTTTATCAGCTGTTTGGACTCTCATTCTGACGGCACCCATTCACTGCAGAGGATCCACTGGAGAGCAAGTGATGTAACGCTAAATTTCTCCAAATCTGTTCAGATGAAAAAACAAACTCTTGCTAATAAATTCCACAAATAATTAAAAATAAATGGCAAGTAATATACTGAATTAAACCTGAATTGAGAAATAGTATTTCTTGTAAAATATATTCCAATAATGCTTGTTTTATTTTTTATTTTTTGAAAAGTATTTTACAGTGTAGTTACTAAGACTGAAATGTAGCAAGTATGTAGCAACACTAAAGTCTGCTTCACAAACACCTTATTTTACAATATATTTTAAATGTAATAAGCAGAAAGCTTGAAATGTAACAGAGCACACACTTTCTTTTATATTGTGTTTGCTTAGCATGCAACTACAAACAAATGGCTTTTAATGACTCACCAGTTCCTACATTATCAGTTTGAATCATCATACATTTAATTTTTATCCAAATAGAAATCAACTGAAAACTATTTCAAGGCTACGTGAGTCACATAACAAGAAACAATCTAATGGCCTTCATGGCCATTAAATAATGTGGACATTTCTTGAGTGTGCTCAGTTTGTTTCACTGGGGAACACTTCCGAGTTCACCTGGTTTACTCTATTGAAATATCATGCAGGGCTTTTCACTGTTCATACCTGTACAAGTGCTGCTTATTCATCTGACAGCTTGTGTCTGTGTGTATTAAGCGAGCTGCACGTCATCACAGCATTGTGTTCAGAGATCTTGACCAAGGTGGTCCATGCCATCATTTGCCACAAATCATCTGAAAGGCAAGAAGATCAAAAAGAGTGTTAATGTCAAAGGGAGGTTTGTCTGATTGTCCTTGCAGAGCACGGGAGGGAATAGATGTTGTGACTACCGCTGAGACCATTGATTAAAGAGGAATATAATTTTCTGATTCGCTCTCTTTTAAAAGGAAACTGGGCCAGAGAAAGCCACATAGACCAGACAAAAGAGCTCACCGGATGCTTTCTCTTCAGTACAGCGATGAATTTGACCAAATTGCTTATTTTCATTACATCAGATATCAGGCGTTTATGACTGTCCCTTGAACCGGTGTCACGTTTGACATCTTTTTCACAATCTGCTACCGTCAGCATAGCACACAGCCAATATAAATGTATAAACTATTAGTCAAAAGTTTTGAATAATTAGGATTGTTTAATGTTTTTGAAAGATGTCTCTTATGCTTACCATGGCTACTTATTTGATACAGAAAATACGGTAATATTGTGAAATATTATTTTAATTTAAAATAACTGTTTTGCATTTTATATATTTAATATATTTTAATATGTAATGTTTTCCTGTGAAGCCAAAGCTGAATTTTCAGCATCATTAATCCAATCTTCAGTGTCATGATCCTTTATAAATCAAATATGCTGATTTTCTGCTATTATTATTGTTGAAAACAGTTGAGCTGCTTAATATTTTTTGTTCAAATTGCTATTTTTTCCACAATTATTTGATTAATATAATATACAATATTATAATACACACACATGCACATGTACTTTGTATATAAATGCAATGAGCTTAAAAGTGTGACAGTAAGTAATAAAAATGGTTGTACTGAGGCACACTTCATTACACACTCACAATGTGTCTGTGTGCTGTTGTGTGCTGGCTGTGAGAATATGGTTGTCATAGAGACTCACAGGGACAGGCTTTCTGAGGAAAAGGCCAAAGCTATACAACAAAAATTGATTTTAAACACTCTACAAGCTCTTTCTCTGCCAGCACGATGATGTTAGTGTATTAGTCAGGCTGGTTTTGATTTAAGGTCAGTTTATCTGAAGAACAGATAAAATCACGGAATTTGTCTCTGTATGGGAAGAATTACTTCCTTGTCTTGACAGATTAGATTATAATTTTGAGAAATGTTTTTGGAAAAAAAAAGTGACTGGGGTAATAGCTGCTGAAAATTCAGATGAAAAGAGTGAATATATAATATATATGAATAACATAATATGAATAAATAATATATCAACAAACTTATGAATATATATATATATATATATATATATATATATATATATATATATATAAAACACCAGAAATCAGGCTCTCAGCAAACAGATTTTGTTGATTCTGCAGCCAATGGAGTTATTTAACTCAGTGACACACTGCCACATTGTTAAATTGCTTATATTGATCAGACAACACTCTTCAATGATGAGAAAACTTTTTAGACTCAGACTGCATTTTAATAAATAATCCAAAGGGGTAACACAACACAGGAAGACTCAGAGAAACACAACATCGACGTTAATACCGGACGCTTGACTCAGGAAAACACAGGGCTTATAAACACAGGGAACGTAATCAAACACAGGTGGGACTTAATTAACTAATAATGAAACAATAAAGACAGGAACATACCCAAATATGGACATAATAACACAAGAGGAACTAGGACTAGGAGCACATAAGGAGGAAAACACAAGACACAGGACTGACACTTACAGTAGTTCTCAACACTGATTACTGTCAGACTTTCAAAATCCTTCTTCACTTTAAGATGATAAAAATTTCATTTGAAAGCACAGCCACCACAAAATCAGACTTTAGCACCGCTTTTTATTTTGAGATCACTCTGGGATTAGGCTAAATATAGATTTAAATTCAGAAAATATAGTTTAATAGTTATGATACTGTTTTTAAATCAAATCTTTGCATTGCTATGACAGGAAACACTGGCATCTATCAGTGCCTTGGAAAAAAAACAGTTAATCTTAAAAAATAAAGCATATAGGCCTGCATAAACCCACACAGGAAATAAAACAATTATCAAAAAATCATGTGTCCTATTCTGTGTCCTAAACTCCTGAAACATTGGTGTCTCATATTTTATAGCAGTCGAAGCAATTCGGGAAAGAAATCAATGAAATGTTTATGTGTGAAAATATTCAGATATAACCCCCTTTGTAATCATTAACATTTTCATAAGTAACTGTAATTTAATTACACATTTTTTCTCAGTAACTGTAACAGATTACAATTGCATTTATTTTGTAATTAAATTACACAATTCTGTTACACTTAAATACTCTAATGAGAATGAGTTGACATGTAGTTGCAAAGTTACTCAGAAGAATGTCTGAAGACTATCGAAATAAATATTTGTTAACATTGTGAGAATACAAGAAATTCCACCCGAGTCTTGCATTTTCACCATTTTGCATTTTGTAAATCTCTGCTTTTGTGCTTCCTAACTTCAATAGTTCTTTTCTACTGAACAAACTTTCTTTTGCTGTCTGCTGTTTAGTGTCTCACCCCACAAGCTCTGCTCGCTCTTGTGTGGAGATTCTCTTGGGTACACTGACATTGCCAGAAATAATACAAAAAGGCATAAGAACTTCATTGAAGAATGTTGCAATATTTATGCAGTGGAACTTCCTGAAACTGTCTGTTACATTTTGACTTTTATTCCTGAAATCAACAGATACACAGTAAAAACTCCCGTTTAATATAAACTATATATGTGTGTATATACACTACCCATCCAAAAAAAATTCACCACCTGGACTTAACTAAGCAAATAGGTAAGAGCCTCCCATTGGATAATTACTGCATGGATGATTATGTTTAAGCTGGCAACAAGTTATTTAACCCTAACTGATGCAATGAGTAGCTTCTCATTTCTTAAACAACCATGTCAGAAGACACATCCTGTGGTCGTGGAAAAGATGTTAATTTGTTTCAGAAGGGTCAAATTATTGGCATACATCAAGCAAAGAAAACATCTAAGGAGATTTCTGAAACTACTAAAATTGGGTTAAGAACTATCCAATGCATTATTAATACTGGAAGGATAGTGGGGAACCATCATCTTCGAGGAAGAAATGTGGTCAGGAAAAAATCTTGAATGATCGTGATCGGCGATCACTTAAACTTTTGGTGAAATCAAATCGTAGAAAAACAACAGTAGAACTCACGGCTATGTTTAATAGTGAAAGTAAGTGCATTTCCACACGCACAATGCGAAGGGAACTCAAGGGATTGGGACTAAACAGCTGTGTAGCCTTAAGAAAACCACTTATCAGTGAGGCTAATCAGAAAAAAGGCTTCAGTTTGCTAGGGAGCATAAAGATTGGACTCTGGAGCAATGGAAGAAGGTCATGTGGTCTCATGAGTCCAGATTTACCCTGTTCCAGAGTGATGGGCACATCAGGGTAGTGCCTACCGTACAAGCCTGTGGGGGCAGTGCTATGATCTGGGGTTGCTGCAGTTGGTCAGGTCTAGGTTCAGCAACGTTACAGTGGGGCAAAATTATTTGATCCCCTGCTGATTTTGTACATTTGCCCACTGACAAAGAAATGATCAGTCTATAATTTTAATGGTAGGTTTATTTGAACCGTGAGAGACAGAATAACAACAACAAAAATCCAGAAAAACGCATTTCAAAAAGGTTATAATTTGATTTGCATTTTAACAAGTCAAATAAGAATTTGACCCCTTTGCAAAACATGACTTAGTACTTGGTGGCAAAACCCTTGTTGGCAATCACAGAGGTCAGACGTTTCTTGTAGTTGGCCACCAGGTTTGCACACATCTCAGGAGGGATTTTTTCTCACTCCTCTTTGCAGATCCTCTCAAGTCATTAAGGTTTCGAGGCTGATGTTTGGCAACTCGAACCTTCAGCTCCCTCCACAGATTTTCTATGGGATTAAGGTCTGGAGACTGGCTAGGCCACTCCAGGACCTTAATGTGCTTCTTCTTGAGCCACTCCTTTGTTGCCTTGGCCATGTGTTTTGGGTCATTGTCATGCTGGAATACCCATCCACGACCCATTTTCAATGCCCTGGCTGGCTTCAATGCCCTGGCCCTGAGAGTACATGGCCCCGTCCATCGTCCCTTTGATGCGGTGCAATTGTCCTGTCCCCTTAGCAGAAAAAAACCCCCATAGCATGATGTTTCCACCTCCATGTTTGACGGTGGGGATGGCGTTCTTGGGGTCATAGGCAGCATTCCTCCTCCTCCAAACACGATTTTGGTCTCATCTGACCACAACACTCTCACCCAGTTCTCCTCTGAATCATTGGCAAACTTCAGACGGGCTGTACATGTGCTTTCTTGAGCAGGGGGACCTTGCAGGCGCTGCAGGATTTCAGTCCTTCACGGCGTAGTGTGTTACCAATTGTTTTCTTGGTGACTATGGTCATAGTTCTGGGCTGATTCCTCACCATTCTCATGATCATTGAAACTCCACGAGGTGAGATATTGCATGGAGCCCCAGACCGAGGAAGATTGACAGTTATTTTGTATTTCTTCCATTTGCGAATAATCGCACCAACTGTTCTCACCTTCTCACCAAGCTGCTTGGCGATGGTCTTGTGCCGCATTCCAGCCTTGTGTAGGTCTACAATCTTGTCCCTGACATCCTTAGACAGCTCTTTGGTCTTGGCCATGGTGGAGAGTTTGGAATCTGATTGATTGACTGCTTCTGTGGACAGGATGTCTTTTATACAGGTAACAAACTGAGATTAGGAGCACTCCCTTTAAGAGAGTGCTCCTAATCTCAGCTCCTTACCTGTATAAAAGACACCTGGGAGCCAGAAATCTTGCTGACTGATAGGGGATCAAATACTTATTAGACTCATTAAAATGGAAATCAATTTATAACTTTTTTTAAATGCGATTTTTCTCAATTTTTTTTTGTTGTTATTCTGTCTCTCACTGTTCAAATAAACCTACCATTAAAATTATAGACTGATCATTTCTTTGTCAGTGGGCAAACATACAAAATCAGCAGGGGATCATATAATTTTTTCCCCACTGTATGTGCCCAAAGAATGAGGTCAGCTGATTGCCTGAATATACTGAATGACCAGGTTATTCCATCAATGGATTTTCTCTTCCCTGATGGCACGGGCATATTCCAAGATGACAATGCCAGGATTCTTCGGGCTCAAATTGTGAAAGAGTGGTTCAGGGAGCATGAGACATCATTTTCACACATGGATTGGCCACCACAGAGTCCAGACCTTAACAGCATTGAGAATCTTTGGGATGTGCTGGAGAAGTCTTTGTGCAGCGGTCTGACTCTCCCATCATCAATACAAGATCTTGGTGAAAAATTAATGCAACTCTGGATGGGAATAAATGTTGTGACATTGCAGAAGCTTATCGAAATGATACCACGGCGAATGCGTGCCGTAATCACAGCTAAAGGCGGTCCAACGAAATATTAGTGTGTGTGACTCTTTTTTTGTACGGGCAGTGTATATGTACACAGTATGTACAATTAATATTGTATCTTACACTGGTAACCAACATAGTATTACAAGTGGTAAATAAACATGACGTTCACAACAATGTGTTTTTCCATGATCTGTGACTAATAGACATGCATAAACTGCAACAGATTCACCCACACAAACACAAAACTCTATCAGTGTGTCTTTTAAGGGGCGCCATGTGTAACCTGACTATGTAATTTCATGGACTAAATGAACTGCGTGACCCAAAGTGCAGCTACACTCGAATGCATTTCATACACAAAATGACAAGCGCCAGTAGCATTTAGTTCAATCTATTTGATGGATGAAATGCATATCTCATTCACTGAATAAGCATTTTGTGATCTGCTGGAACCATTTATTGTCCTGTTAAATCGAATATAATTTTACTCCAGCAGTTTCTACAGCATAGATTTCTAATTCTAATTCAATTATCAGACTTCACACACCAGGTCACAAACATTTAACACTTTTAATATTAAAAGCAAAGTTCTCAGAAACATCAAATGAGGGTTTTTTTTTTTTTTTTTTTTTTTTAAATAAACAATGTTCAGTGGTCTTGTCGTGATTATTCAGAAGACATACTGGACATATATTCATTGAGGAGAACTTGTTAATTGCTATAAAACAAGTGCACAAATCTATAGATAAGAGAGGATGCCAATTAAAAAGTGTCTGATTAGTTAGTTAGAATAATAAGCAAGTGTATGAATAATTAAAACAAACATCTGGCACACAAAATGATTGACAAAGACTTCAATGTCTCAAAAAATGTAATAAGAGGAAAACATGTAAACAAGGATGAAGTAATGAATAAAAATTGGAACATCTGACATGAAACCTTACCTTGAAGATAAGTTGTTCTCAATACACATTTAGCCTATATTTATTGCACTATTTGCAGTCTGTGAATATTAGGGCAGCCTTTATCTTGCTTTTTATAAAATATTACTAATGTAAGATTTTCTTTTATATTTATGAGTTCAAAAAAGTGATTTCTTAGAGTATTTGTAAGTTCAAACCGTATGTCATTCATATGTTTTGTTATTGTTAACAAGAACTATTAAAAACCAGTAAAAATAAATAAATAAATAAATAAAATAAAATGTTTTTGGTAATTGAAATAAACCAGAAAAATATAAGTATCAGAGGAAAAACTTAAAACAAAAACGAAAATCAGAAATGCTACCTTGACAACTAAATAAGCAGAAATGAACAACAAATTGTTTTAATTAAATACATATATCGGTCAATATCACCATAGAGTGCCTTTCAATCCTCACAATACTCAAAAATTTTGGTTTTAATTTCCCAGCTTTATGTCATATCATAAATAGTAGACACTCAAGTACTATAGAAACATATTGGATAAGCTCCCACACATTTTTTTAGATAATTATGGGCCATTATTCGAAGCATAAATCATAAGATATGTCCACCCTGTCATGGACATATACATTACTGTTAAATATGTTTTCATTGCAAAATTAAGATGCAAATTATGTTTTCTGAAAGGTATGATGTCCCTTTCCTAAATAGGGTTATTTTGTTTGCTTTCAAATTATAAATACATAAAAGATTTTATGTTAACCATGTGTTCTTAAAGAAACTCATTCACACACAAATCATGAAAAAATATGACAATGAAACATTTATTTGACTTCTAAAAACAATAATATAATAATAATAAATAATATAATACATCCCCTCCCTCCCTCCCTCCAAGGTGGACATATTAAGCTTTGGCAAAGCAAGTAAGCAAACTCATACGAAGAAAATTTGTCAGTTGAAAAGTCACCAATTTATTCATCTCAGGTGTTGTAATTCCTGCAAATGAAGAGACAAAAATCTGTTGTCCTGATGTCACTAAAGGGGGTGGCCTTTTCTTAAAGAGGCGGCTTTCCCAACATGACAGGGTGGACAACCACTCAAGGGACATGGACAAACTCTTCTTTTTTATTAATAAAAATATTGTTTTTATTAACAAATGATCAATACACTCAAATTGAGTTTAACAAAAATTTAACAAAATATTAATAGAGAACATTTTTTTTTAAATTTGACTGTGTTCCACTCTCATTCAAATTTAATGAGCAGTGCATGGGACATAGCAAAATAACATGCATCCTCTTACACAAAACTAAAAAAAATCTAGAAAATGTATCTAAAGAGCCAAGTAATGCTTTTGTTATGAATATAAAAACTTAGCCTAATATAACACACCCTTTCATAGTAATTTTTATGTTAAAATTATCATGACAAATGAGTAATTTATGTACAGGACACCAAAAGGCACCCTACAGTGATATTGACCCATATGTGACTCTGGACCACAAAACCAGTCATAAGGGTCAATTTTATGAAATTGATACATTAAATAAATTATACATATGAAAGCTGAATAAATAAGCTTTCCATTGATGTATGATTTGTTATGATAGGACAATATTTGGATGAGATACAACTATTTGAAAATCTGGAATCTGAGGGTGCAAAAAAATCAAAATATTGAGAAAATCACCTTTAAAGTTGTCCAAATGAAGTCCTTAGCAATCCATATTACTAATCAAAAATTAAGTTTTGATATATTTACAGTAGGACATTTACAAAATATCTTCATGAAACATGATCTTTACTTAATATCCTAATGAGTTTTGCCATAAAATAAAAATCGATAATTTTGACCCATTCAATGTATTGTTGGTTATTGCTACAAATATACCTGTGCTGCTTATGACTGGTTTTGTGGTCCAGGGTCACAAATATAAGACAAAAATGAATAAACATGACAAAAAAATTACTAAAACCTAAATGAACTTAAAATAAAAACTGAAAATATAAGAATAAAAGCTAATTCAAAATATTAATAAATGATATAATAGTATATAAATAATACTAAAATAATATTGTCATTACTTTAGAATAAAATATATTAAACTATTTTAGATTAAGACAGCACAAGCAAAACATTTCACAAAATGTTTGTTTAGTTTCAAATTATACATCAGTAGATATAATGATTAAAGGATAAAAAGGATAAAAAGTTGTATTATGACAACTCCAGGTAGTCAAATATTATGTTCATATTTAATGTGATGAGCTACACCTGTGTAAACCTGAGGAGAACTTCACATATCCAGTAAAATCACATGCTGTTGAGTAAATGCAAAAATGCTGAATATTTTCCCCCCACTGATAATATTCTACTAAAAATGCTGAAATAATATCCTCATATTTTGCCAATAATATAAAACAGCACCATTTTCAGCTGCCTTTGTAGCAAACTGTAGCTAATTGTCACTTAGTTGTAAAACTCTGGCAAAGACTTAAGACTAAAACTGAAAAACATGCTTATCATATCTGTATATTAAAATAGGCAGTATATTACATTTACATGATCAGTGCTGCTTAAATAACAAGCACCTCAGATAACAGCTGGAAATACCCATAGGCAAATCAGTCTAGTATTATTCTAAGTGATTCAGCAATACGGTACCTTTATGCAACATCCATCAATATTTGATATCAGCTGTATAAACTTTAAAATTTCTAAGATGGTAAGCTATGAATGAAGTTCACAAAGACACGATGCACCACCTGTTGATGTCTCTGCAATCCAGAAAGAGCTTTAATTGCATTTTGAGTGAGGTGCCTCTCAGCACTGGGTCTGAAAATGACATGCTTGATGAGAGTGCTTAATACATACTTTCTCTTCACAGCAGGTGCTAATGAAAAAAGATAACAGTGCCACTTGGCGTAATATAACAAGTGATGTCATCAGAGCCAGGGCAGTATCAAATCTGACTGAACCGAGAATAATTACACTTACATAAAGTGTGAAAAAAAGGGGCATATGAGAAAATGATGAACTAAGAAACTGATAGAGAAGACTTGAAAGCAGGGATGCATGCTTCATTTCTGCTGTCAATTACATTCTGGATATCTTGCTATGACAAGAGAACGGCAGAAATCAGCAGTCATGATAATAACTGAACGCGTCATCATTTTGAACTAAATGGGAATTATTACAAAGATCCAGGCGTTTCAAGGACAAATACTGTATGAGGCAGCACAAATATGAAGAACCCTGAGCATTGTACTGTTGCTTTATAATTTCCTTCACCACTTAAGGGGAACAAAGTGCTTCTTCACAACATGTGCTTGAATGACTTTGGGGTTTGGGGAGATACAGTAGCATGACCTTCATTAAAATGATAATTCTGTCATCATTTAATCAGCCTTATGTCATTTCACAATTGCGTGATTTTTTTCTTCTGTGGAACATGAAAGGAGGAAAGCTGAATCATGTATTCACTACTCTTTTCCATATAATGAAAGTGAATGAGAATTCAGTCCAGACCACCATCAAAGTATCATAAAGCAATCGTCTATATGACTCAAGTCTTCTGAAGTCATGTGATAGATTTGTGTGAAGAACAGAACAAAATGTAGCGCTCATTCACAACTTTGCTTGTTCAAACTTGCTGCATTGAGACAATACTGTCGTCAATGATGATCGGTCATAACCCTGCTGATGTCAAATCTCGTTTAAGGTATCATATTTGGATGTATGTGGAAAGCCAACAAGATCTCATGAGCATTTGAGCAGTATGTAAAATGTGGTTTTACCACACATACATTTGATTACCTTTGTATGGATAGTAAAATGTACAATACTGATGTATTTACAGCATCTAAAATGCATTTGTATTTGTATTTCATGTTGTCAGTATGTCCATACATTGCATATTTCAGCATTTACCTAAACCATTACGTGGAAATGAGTGGCGAGCACATTCTTCAACATTTCTCCTTTTGTGTTCCAAGGAAGAAAGAAAATCATATGTGTTTGCAATGACATGAAGTTGAGTAAATAATGACCGTTATGTCATTTTGTCAAATCGTCCTTTTAACGACTGCTGCACATCTTCAGCTGCGTTTTGATTAAAGTGATTGCAATACTCTCATATGCAGCGTCTGAGATGGGAGAAAAATAGCTGACCTGCCATTCTTTGTGTCAAAGGAATAACCATTAAAGGGTCTCCTCTTGAAAGAAGTCCCTGTTTCTTTGTTAGAACGATGTCAAACTTGAGCCGAGGCACTTAAAAATGCAATTAACATTACTCAAAGAGATGCCTGGAGATTGTATGCTATTTCTGTTACATCCGCTGTGTTTCTCAGAAGGCACTTCATGGGAAAATATTCTTCCTGTTGTCAGTTATGATGCCAGCCGTGGAGAAGGTGTTGGGACAATAAGATATTAAACAGGCCCATTTATTTGGATCAAAGTGATGCAAAGCAGTCGTCTTGCAAATTTCGTCTCTTATGCAAACATGTCGTGAACTAAGACAATGGACGCGGCTGTATTACCCTGTCTTGTCAGAATGGCCATTTCTGGATACCTTTGGTATTGTATCCAAGAACACAGTCCACAATTTGTCCTGTTGCTCACATAAAAGCACAGTTTCCAAGATGTCTCTGGGGAGGCACTTCATTGATTTTAGCCTCGCCAATACCTACACCTACAGCTGTGAAACCACATAACCCAGATACATCTGAGCTGTGTCACAAAAGCGCTATTAATCGCTGCTGTTTAATCTTTATCTTCTCAGAGATCTGATAACATTAGATAAGATTATTACATGAGATCAGATAACAGCCTAACATAGAAGTGTTTGCTGAGATGAAGGCCTTAAAAAACGTTACAAGATACATGATTTCTGGTCACATCTAATCGCTATTAGAGCACAACAGTGGCCGCCCACATTTTCACTGGCCTTGAAAATATTTTTGCCCATTTATTGTCTGCAATAAAGAATCGTTCAACTAAACCATCTTAAACTTTGAAAATGTTAAATATGTGAATAACTCATGTCTTTACAGACACAGTAAAAAAAGATACAATCATGGAACCAAACATGTCTATATATATATATATATATATATATATATAGGTGCATCTCAATAAATTAGAATGTCGTGGAAAAGTTCATTTATTTCAGTAATTCAACTCAAATTGTGAAACTCGTGTATTAAATAAATTCAATGCACACAGACTGAAGTAGTTTAAGTCTTTGGTTCTTTTAATTGGGATGATTTTGGCTCACATTTAACAAAAACCCACCAATTCATTATCTCAACAAATTAGAATATGGTGACATGCCAATCAGCTAATCAACTCAAAACACCTGCAAAGGTTTCCTGAGCCTTCAAAATTGTCTCTCAGTTTGGTTCACTAGGCTACACAATCATGGGGAAGACTGCTGATCTGACAGTTGTCCAGAAGACAATCATTGACACCCTTCACAAGGAGGGTAAGCCACAAACATTCACTGCCAAAGAAGCTGGCTGTTCACAGAGTGCTGTATCCAAGCATGTTAACAGAAAGTTGAGTGGAAGGAAAAAATGTGGAAGAAAAAGATGCACAACCAACCGAGAGATCCACAGCCTTATGAGGATTGTCAAGCAAAATCGATTCAAGAATTTGGGTGAACTTCACAAGGAATGGACTGAGGCTGGGGTCAAGGCATCAAGAGCCACCACACACAGACGTGTCAAGGAATTTGCCTACAGTTGTCGTATTCCTCTTGTTAAGCCACTCCTGAACCACAGACAATGTCAGAGGCGTCTTATCTGGGCAAAGGAGAAGAAGAACTGGACTGTTGCCCAGTGGTCCAAAGTCCTCTTTTCAGATGAGAGCAAGTTTTGTATTTCATTTGGAAACCAAGGTCCTAGAGTCTGGAGGAAGGGTGGAGAAGCTCATAGCCCAAGCTGCTTGAAGTCCAGTGTTAAGTTTCCACAGTCTGTGATGATTTGGGGTGCAATGTCATCTGCTGGTGTTGGTCCATTGTGTTTTTTGAAAACCAAAGTCACTGCACCTGTTTACCAAGAAATTTTGGAGCACTTCATGCTTCCTTCTGCTGACCAGCTTTTTAAAGATGCTGATTTCATTTTCCAGCAGGATTTGGCACCTGCCCACACTGCCAAAAGCACCAAAAGTTGGTTAAATGACCATGGTGTTGGTGTGCTTGACTGGCCAGCAAACTCACCAGACCTGAACCCCATAGAGAATCTATGGGGTATTGTCAAGAGGAAAATGAGAAACAAGAGACCAAAAAATGCAGATGAGCTGAAGGCCACTGTCAAAGAAACCTGGGCTTCCATACCACCTCAACAGTGCCACAAACTGATCACCTCCATGCCACGCCGAATTGAGGCAGTAATTAAAGCAAAAGGAGCTCCTACCAAGTATTGAGTACATATACAGCAAATGAACATACTTTCCAGAAGGCCAACAATTCACTAAAAATGTTTTTTTTTCTTTATTGGTCTTATGAAGTATTCTAATTTGTTGAGATAGTGAATTGGTGGGTTTTTGTTAAATGTGAGCCAAAATCATCCCAATTAAAAGAACCAAAGACTTAAACTACTTCAGTCTGTGTGCAATGAATTTATTTAATACACGAGTTTCACAATTTGAGTTGAATTACTGAAATAAATGAACTTTTCCACGACATTCTAATTTATTGAGATGCACCTGTATATATATATATATATATATATATATATATATACACACACTTCTTTATAGTGGAAAAGCAATATTCAGAGTATTAATTAATTAATTAATTAATTAAGGTTAATTATTAATATGCTTTACACTAATAATGAATAATAAATCTATTTAAGAATAAAATGGTTATTTTATTTTATAGTGGAAATACAGTATAACCCCTAGAACTAGCCCCTTTACTCTTCTCTGCACGAGATCTTTGAGAACTGCAATATTCACATGGATAATTTCAAAACTGCTCACTGAGAAGAAAAAACAAAAAACACCAAGACCGTTCTACCACACACTTCTCTAGACTAAACACATGAATGCATCCAAGTCTTCTCAATAGAGAAACTCAGACTTGTGTGAAATGACCAGACAAAGTCCATAAGCTCCTCACACTCTAAACCTATGCTGACAAATGCTCCCGAGTGGAGAGTTGCCAGTGCATAACACAGTATCTGTTATTGTTGACAAATGACTCGTGCACAACATATGTTATTGTGCCTCACTGTGTCTGGATGAAATCCAGAATTCTTTCTTTTCTCTAAAACAGTGGTGAGATATAGAGGGTTCTGGGGTAGCCTTTCATCTATCAATTGCATGTTATGTAAAAAGAAAAAAATGCAAAGATCATATGGTAAAATATCAAGTGAGCAGCCAATATGCCCATGAAAGAAAACAGTATTCGCTAATAACATCTAGCAAAAACGCGCATGAACCAGAAATCTCCAAAAATTGTATAAAAATTAAATACTGACTTACACTCATTCTGTATGTTGAGATGGAGGATTTCCTTTGGATTCAGAAAAAGCCCTCCATCAATCATTTGCATGTCATGGAGAGGAGAAAAAAAATACCAAGAACATCTTATCAAGTCATCAGCCAATATGCTAATGAACGGAAACAAAATTTGCTCATAACCAGCCAGTAGCCTATGCTAATGAGACATATAGTGTGGAATTTAGACATGATTATAAATAGCAAAGGACATGGTCAGAAAAACACCTAATGTGGACCTCAATATTCATCATTCACTACAGTCTATATTGTCTCCCAACAATCCAAAATTGTTTGTTATATATGCAGCAAAGGGGTGAAGGGGAATATTAGTTATGTAAACCTAATTATTGTATAAATGCATACATACAATACAAAGCATCCAATACTTATGCACACATACACTGCAGTGTTATCTGTTGCATATTTAGGTTACTTTGAAATTTATAGGACAAATCTTAAAATCTTTTTTTTTTCCTTTTTCTTTTTTTTTTTCTGTGCACCACTTGATTGCTGATGACACTTTTTCTGTTATTCTGAGAAAAAAATCATTCATAATGACCACCATCAAACTGATCATCTTGATATAGACTTATACGTGCAACACAGTACATGTTTTTAATCATAAAACTCCGATGATTCAGATTAATAATTGGATAATGACAGATTTGATCTGATAAAATCATGTGTCTCATAAAACTCTTCCGTTCACACGACACAGGGCAAGAGACTGGAAACAGAAATATCACACCGCAATTAAATGATGTGCACTGTTAACATCGTTTTTAATTGAACAGCAGACATATCCGAGTAATAAAAAATAAATAAATAAATAAATAAAACTTCCTGTGTCTCAATAATCCAGTTTATTTGAGCAATATTCACTTGGCAACAAGCCATTATCAGGCAACAGTGAAAACTTGATACAACTTTAAAGGCACCAATAATATCAGATGAACTTCCAGAAACCTCTTGTAGAAACCAGCATAACATAAAAATGAAGTAATGACTTACGCTGTGATGTGATGTGTTGTGTTGAGATGAAGGCATTCCTTTGGAAAGCTCACGCTGTAATGTGATGTTTCTCCTCACGAGACAGATGGATGTCTTTCACAGGTGCACACGAGCGCTCGTGCTCATACTGACGCACGTGCGCAGTGTAAATGAGCTACTAGACGGAGCGACTGCTGCATACAGGTAAATTAGTGTAATCGCTATCTATTATACATCACTCACAGCGCTCTCTCTCTCTCTCTCTCTCTCTCTCTCTCTCTCTCTCTCTCTCTCTCTCTCTCTCTCTCTCGCAATATTAAATATTCAGGAGGCTTTACTGGTATGTGCTTAAAAAAAGCGATAGGCGATATAAATATACATAGGCTATTTATGGAAGTAGTACACACCCATTACTGCAGCCTACGCAGTTTCCCGCGAAATCCGTCCCGATAAGTTTTAAATAAAAAATCACTAATAATAGCTTACCATAGGGAAACAGGCCAGAATAAGGCAAAACACGGTTTGAAATTTATTATGCACTACCTCATTATTTATATTTGGAAAATACAAACAAACGGCAACAATAGAAAACAACTAGATTTGGAGCTATTTTATTTTTTTTATTATTATTATTTTTTTTTTTTTATTTTTTTTTTTTTGGCATCACTCAGAAATGTAGCAAAAACACAGTCATTACCCTCACAGAATATTGGTAAAATATCAGCATTAGCTAAGTGCAAGCCAAAATGTGCTTTTGCAGTCACCCTTCCAATGACTTTTCACAAGTTTACATTAATATGTGCCTCAATGTCTTACTGAGACATGTTTGTGTTTGTAATGAAACAGAGCAAAACAGCAGTGCAAATGGAAGTGTTTGAAAGGATACAGAATAATGCAAAGCATCTTGAGGACGCAGTATTAAAAAAAAAAAAAAAAAAAATAGATATTTTACTATAAACTCACCAACAGTCTACAGCAATCATATCACATAATTTTATTATTTAACATTTTCCTTGGGGTGCTTTTTAGGAGCAAAAACAGCCATAATTTAGTTAACGTGAACATCACTTTTGCAACTTACTGTTTCAATAAATTGTTTTTTCCTTCTACAGCGAAGCAAGTTTCTGGATTTAAAGAGTTCTGAAAGTTACAGTGTGTTTCCAAAGTACAATTTAAGTCTTTTATCTCAAAAGATCAAGGGAATTTTAATTCCTCATGATATCACTTTTTTACTTCAGTGAAGATAAATTTGCCTTTGAAATAAAATGAATGATTTATTATTTGAAGAGGATGTCACCTTTGTGGCCTATAGATAACATAAATAGTTTCCCCATAGTTAAGTGACCAATTTTTTAATCAGACGGTTATAACGAGAGGAGCTAAATGTAAGTTGCTTGCAAGGTTTACATGATGCATAGTAATAAATTTCCTTTTCAGATATGTACATATTTTTAATGTTTCCATTCACCCAGAGTCTAGAATATGTGAGTAAACTAGAAGCAGCATGTTTCAACAGCCAAGCTGCCTTCCAGATAATGGAGAAAAGCAAAAAATGAAGGTTTGGGAATTTAATTACTGGAGCTGTAGATGCTGAAAAGGTCAGACTGTCACTGTCAGTGGCCTTTGACTTTCTTTGTGCATGCAACAGTGAAACCCTTTTCATGAGTAAATTGGTCTCATCCTCCCTCTTTAGCTTGTGGTAAACTGTAAAATGTCTCCAATTAAATGGGCAGTTTCCAAAAACATCCAGAGAATCACTCTACTTGTCTCACTGAGTTAGCATCCCCAATGTCTCCATGAGCGTTTGGCCTTTGCCTAATTCTAATCACCTCTAATGCGAGCTCAGTAGTCCAACATTTTCATTTTACAGAGCATGTAATGCAGGCCCGTAACCACCAAACATTGAGGTGGATGCATCCACACAATAATTAGAAATGGCTAAATTGTGCTGGTCTGCCTCAGCGGTTTCACAGCGCTCACCAATGTCAACTTGATTGAGATGACCAATCCAATCAAAGAAGCCAGACTTCACTGTTCACATAAGTCGAATGACGCTTTAACAGTGCAAGAGTGTGAAGAAAGATGTAAATGGAAACATTTGATATTTGACAACTGTTTTATGATAGAAATGTCAAACAACCAGTGGCAACATCCAGTAATGTCTTGCCATTTTAAGTATAGGCTCTAATTTATGCGATGCAAGTAATTCATAAGTGAAGTAAGTAGCCTAACAAGACAAGAAACATTTTCGGATATTACATTGGCAAATGAGTGAATGCATACATATTTTAACATAAAATATTATTTACAAATAGTTCAAATTCATTACAGTAAATGTACATTTTAATGGTTGTATTTCCCTTGCTTTATTCGTCTAAATTATTTAATTGCTTTAAATGAAATGATCATTACCCCCCTCCAAAACATAAATAAATAAATAAATAAAAACAGAACCGATGGTAGTAAAATAAACTTGAATATACTTGGCATCCTTCCCCAGAAAATTTCATAGGAAAACATTACAATAAAACATTTATCCTTGCACCACCAAAACATCACAGATTGGACATGGAGTAAAGAAATGGATGGCACAAGACACATTTTGAAAGTGTAGGATAAAAGTTGCTAGAATAATAAAAGTGAAACCTTATAAAAGTGAAGTTTTTTTTTAAAGCACAAATAAACAATTAGTCACTGATGCAGTGAGTAATTGTTTATTTGTCTGTTAATGTTCTTACCAAATGACTAGTCTATTAGTGTTCTAACCAAAGCCACATCATATTCTTAACAGAACTGCAGCAACAGCAACAAAACAGCCTATTTTGGATGAAGGAGGTTTCTTTTCTGTTTCAGCCACCTGCTGGTGGCTCTGTCTCAATAAAGTCAATTGCTAATACAGAAGCATGTGTTATGCAGCCAGCCACAGATGCCTTTTGATCATTTCTCTTCCCCTTACTGTTTTTGTCAGGTATTGAGGCATTTTCAGACCCAGAGTTCGGGGAATACTTTCTCTCTCTCTGAAGCTGGTCCTTTCATCTTTGTTAAGCCCTTAGTTTTGTGACAAGTATTCGGGAACTGTTGCATAGTGCAGTAGGCTCATGCAAATCAAGCTAACTCTGAACGATGGACAAATTTTCTCTGTTGGTATATGCTGAGAAATCATTTTCCTGATGGCACACGGTCTCTGCAATATGGTTAAAATGGTTTGAGTGAGGAGCAAAATGTACTGTTTTTGATATTGGTTTATAGAGGAATGCTTTGGACGGTGGAAAATCAATTTATTGTTTTGGCTGCTGGGGAAAAAAAAAAAGTAAAAACAAACCTATTGAAAGTCAATTTAAAAAATTTGGGCAATCAAAAAGTCACAATGAATATAAACGTGAAGTGTTTTCTTGATGTGAAAATGCTTTCTCCAATCTCAGCTTAATATCAAAGGATGAGATTCGTACTGTACAGTGATTTTCCTTAAAAATGTGAACAGTGTGAAACACTGTGTCTCTAGGGATGCTATTAACATATTGCTCTTTTTGTTCTCTTTGTTGCATCCTGACCAGACGACAGTAGCAAAGATGGGTGCTTCTCAAACAGAAGACTGTCCTTCCTAGTCCTGGGTTCTCAGAAAAAAAAGGTACAAAATTGTCACTGAGACGCTACCCAAAAGTTGTCTGGATTATGGACTGTTTTGTGTTGTGTTTTCCCTCCCCACTTGCTCAGTGACCCAGTTTCTCCCTCTTGTTGATGTTTCATTGAATCCAGGTGTGTCTTGTCAATTACCTCGTTGAGTTGTGTGTGTATATATGGTGTGGCCTGTTCCTAGTTTCTCTGTCCGGTATCTATTGTCATCTCTGTGTGTTATGTGTGAGTTTCCTTAATTAAAGACTGTTCTTTGTAGTTCCTTCAACGTCTCTGTGTCTCCTCGTTCCTCACTGCCTCACAGTAGCGAATCGTGACAAAAGCTAAAAGGTACATCTTTATACATTATTCACCCCTAAATGGTACATATTAGTACTTTAAAAGCACATACAGTATTGGTACTTCAAATGCACAATTTTTTAAATGGGCAGTGACAGTTTTGTACCTTTTTTCTGGGAGTGTAATCTAGATTTCTCCTCGGCAATAATGCTAGAATGAGACTGTCAGATAAATCTGCATGGCTGTCATAAAGGTTTCTGTCACTTTAGTCATCACGTATAAATACGGTTTAAAAATTTATTTTGGAAAAATACTTTTTAAAAACCTTTATTAAAACTGACTGTCTATTGTTGCACTCTAATGAATGAGAATTGCATCAGTTTTGCATTATGTGATTAACCTTACCACAAAACAAAAGAAAACAAATGCCTTCATGTCCAAAGACAAAAAAGGAAAAACATTTCTTGCCTTGCATTTCATAATGCATTTGGGCAAGATCAATGCGACTTATTTTTTGTCATTTTTTTTCATAAATTGGAATGTGTGTGAAGAATTGTGAGTGATTGGAGGAATGCGAAGGATACACTTGATGCATTCTTCAAAATACGCAGAATAAAGGAAACAATATGAAGGCGGCCTTCCAAGGATCCTCCAAATTGAGGTGGCCTTCAAAGGTGAGATATTCAGCCTTACTAAGGTGCAGTCTACCATACCTCAAGTTCATTTCGAGAGCAGTTGGCTGGCCTATTCTGTGCAGTTTCTCCAGAATGGCTGCTGTTTTCATGTAAACTTAAAGGGAGGGTTCAACCAAAAATGAAAATTCTGTCATTAATTACTCACCTTCATGTCGTTCCAAACCCATAAGACCTTCGTTCATCTTCGGAACACAAATTAAGATGTTTTTGATAATATTCGACAGCTCTCTGATCCTCCATAGACAACAAGGGTACTACCATGATCAAAGCCCAGAAAGGTAAGGACATCATTAAAATAGTCCATGGGACATCAGTGGTTCAACTGTAATTTTATAAAGCTATGAGAATACTTTTTGTGCGCAAAGAAAACAAAATTAACTACTTTATTCAACAATTCTTCTCCTCCGCGTCACCCTATGGACGCCATTTTGGAGAGTATCATGATGCATACGGGTCCTTTTCCTGCACGTAAGCTTTCATGTGCATGTGCTGCGCTTTGTTTACGTTTAGAGGAGAGCGTGCATGTGTCATGATAGTCTTCAAAATGGTGCCCTAGAGTGACGCGGAGGAGAAGAATCATTGAATAAAGTTATTTTTGTTTTCTTTGCGCACAAAAAGCATTCTCGTAGCTTTACTACGTTTCTGGGCCTTGATCGTGGTAGTACCCTTGCTGTGTATGGGAGGGTCAGAAAGCTCTCAGATTTCATCAAAATATCTTAATTTGTGTTCTGAAGATGAATGAACGTCTTACGGGTTTGGAATGACATGAGGGTGAGTAATTAATGACAGAATTTTCATTTTTGCGTGAACTATCCCTTTAATGTTATATTGTCACGTTTATCAAAATAAAACTGGTTAAAATTTAGATAAATGTAGTATATGATTGTTGAACTTTATTCTTGTGCATACACTGTATTAGGCAGTACATATAGTATTAAATTAAATGTGCTTCTGTTGCTTCATGAAAACATCTGAAACATTGGTGTATTTGCCAAAAACTTTATCTAATCCACTTTATCTTTGATAAAGAATGCAAGCAATGTGCAAGGGTCACTATGGCGAGCAAAAAGTGGATAAACCCTTCTCTTACTATTGCTGCAGTGAGCTACAGTATATATGTATACTGTTTCTTTATGCAACGCCTCTAACAGAGCACACTGCATACTGCACACTATACCCCACAATGCAATGCACATTACTTGGCTTTCCATTTCATGTGTGCATGAACTACAGGTGAAGTAGCTACACTTGCAATTTTCAACTATTATTTTTACATAAAATTGAATGCAAAATACAATTAAACATGCAACGTGATGAGGTTGTAAAAAAACGTTTATTGTATATTTATGGTAAATAATGCAGTATTTATTAAGTATTGTAAGGTTTCATTCCAAACATATTTTTGCAATTTTCTTGACACTAGTGCCACAGAAATTACAGCTAAGAGTGTGGCAATTATTTTCAGAAAATATCAGTTTAGTTCCTTGAAATCTCAATGGCACTTTTTCATAAAATATTATTTTAGTGAAATCACATTGAGGTTACTTAGATTTTTTTTTTAAACAGCAACTGACCTGTGGTATTTAACTGCATTTTCATTCTTTTCGCAGTTCCTTGAACTTAATAATAGTAATAATAACAGTGCTTCATGTGCTAATGTATTAACAGATTTGTTTGCTAAAGCATGTACAGGGTTTAGTTTATATGCAAACTCTACCACTCGCATACCACCACTTCATATAATCATAATCTCTCAGATATATTTGTCAAACACTGTAAGTTTTATTTGATGAAAATAGCACGAGGTTGTAGCATGAAGCAGTGGCTATACCGCGGCCCTGCTTTAGGACAATGGGGAAATAAGCACACTGATAAGCCCAGTAGAATTACACTCAAGATGAATTAAAATGTCAAAGATTTCAATTCCAACAAGCAAGGGAATGAGGAGGCTGATTATCTGAGCCACCAGGTGTGTTTTCACAAGCAACGTCAAAGCAGTGCCTCCTGTTTACTAATGAGAGTTTATTTTAGCTTTTTAATTAGATATGCACAACCTACCGTGACACTGACAGTCATTGATTAATGTTGACTGGCCTAGTCAAGAAGTGCGTATTATGTGACTCTGTCCTGTTTCATTCAGTTTCCAAATCATAATTAAACTGACCCTGGGATTATATATGACTAACATACATATAACCATCTAATACTCATTACATTTAAAGAGATAGTTCTCGAAAATGAATAATTTACTCACCCTCATGTCATTTCAAACCCATTTGAATGTCTTTCTTCCAGGGAACACAAAAGATGATGTTTGACTGAATGCCTAAGATGCTCTTTTCAGAAATAAATGGTGATTAATATGTCGAAACAACATTAAAGGCAAGATAATTGGTGAATTATGGCATAAATTAGCTTCAAAAACTTGAAATGTTGTTCACGAGTCATATTGACTTTGTTTTAGAGATATTCACAGCATGAAGAGGAGCAGCATGTCAGTCTAAAATCTCATTTTGTGTTTTATGGAAGAAAAGCAGAGAGGTTTAGAATGACATGATGGTGGATAAATGATGACAGCATTGTCATTTTGGGTGAACTGTTGCTTTAATAATAGATAGCAATGAAGGTAGCTTTTCTTTGGCCTTTCATGCTCAGTCATAATAAAAACGTGGTGCACGTCTGTACAGCCAGTGACACGAACAATAAAATTATGAATTATTTATTTCAATGGACTGATATGACCTTGTTCTTCATTCATGTATGTTTTATTTTTGCATTTTACAGATCATTAAATCATACAGACTGACACCATACAGGCAGCACATTTTTAGTGCTCACACATTAGTCTTAGTTTATAAGTGTGGGGATTTTTTTTGCAAAACAAATCTTTTCTGATGTCATGTTACATACTGTATATTAAAAAAAAAGAAAAGAAAAAAGCCAGACATGTGAATGTATGAAATGTTGAAATCAAATGGTCAGCACCAATGTTATTTCTAATAGGTTATACAAGAGAAAGTAGCCATAAAAATGACCAGGGCATAATCACTTGGCATAATTGCACTGTATCGCATCATGTGTGATTTCCATTTTCACAATTACTGTCCATTCTGGCTCCCTTTTGACAATAATACAATAAAAATCCCAGTTGGTCATTTGCACTTTGAATGGTCCTCTTGTTCTGCTTCAATGGGAAATTAACAGCTTGCATAGGAACCTCATGCCGTGTAACTCGCAATCAAAGCTTTAACCTTTGTAGGATTTGAAATGATTACTTACTAATGATTATGCCAGTTTGGTATCTGAAGCATTGTCATTTCTTTTAATCTTTTGGCTGAAAAACTGTATCTGAAACCCTTGTCTAAAACTTCACACTTTTTCGGGAGGTCTTTGGGAGGAAACTGTCAGATTTAAAAAAGAGAAAATATTAAAATCATAAATCATTCAGCTCAGTGAATCAAAGACGTGGCACTCTTTGAGACACTGCTCTATTTTGCAGTTCCTTTGAGGACAGACTGACAGCAGCTGGAGGGCTTGTTGAGACTAGAATTCAACACTTCTTATTAGGTTTGCCTTTATACACAGAAATTAGAAATAATATTAATGGGGAGTCTATCAGTTTAACCAATTACAAATGAGCTGCAGCCCACATGAAAAAAATACTATAGTAATTTATAGTAAATATTATAGTGCCTTATATTATAACCATACTATAGTAAAGTATTTGAATTAACTTGTAGTGGTAATTCTATAGTTGCTGTGCTAATATAACAACTATAGTAATATAAACAAATTACTTTGCCAATACTGTACTAAGTTTTCTACAACTATAGAGTATATTATACTACAGTTTACTATAGTAAAAACTAAAGTATACTACAGTATTTATTACAGTTTATATATATATATATATATATATATATATATATATATATATATATATATATATATGATAAAAATAATGGCTTAAGAAATTAGGAAAAATTATAATTACTTTTATTCAAAATGTGATTATTATGAATGAAAACGAAAAATTATGAATTATGGGAAAATGTTTTATTGAAAATATTAATATTATACAATTACGTGACTGTCTCAGTTATGAAAAACATTAGAATGTGGTATTCATAAAACATTTTTTTACATTAAAAACATTAAAAAATCATGGACATTTTGAAAAACATGAGAATGTGATATTCAGAAAGTTTTAATTAAAAAAGCATTAATATTAAAAGATATCAAATGAAAAAAATAATGAAAAACAGGAAATGTGTTATTCATAAAAAGTCATGAAATTTATTTTTCACTGACTGAAAAAGTTTGCAGTTCTGAATGAAAATTGGCACCTTAAAACATGAGGCATGTATATTGCAGCATTTTAATGGTGGTGATGCATAATGAATTCAACATAGTGTAATATAATCATAAATAATAGCCAGATAAACAACTATTATGTATTTCAGAATTGACCACCCTCTTGGCTGCAATCAGAATGATGTTTATTTATTTATTTTAATGAGAGCTCCTGCTTCAGGTCCCAGAGCATCTTTATGAAACCCGCTGGAAGATCCAGTGGCCTTTGTTTCTCTCCCTCAAGAAAGTGACAGCAATGCTTAATTAGACTTAAAATTCACTGCGGTGCCAGCATATGGTGATGCTTTCCTCAGACATTTTCTTAGCAAAGTGTGATTAGAACAGAATTCCGCAGAGCTTTGCTAATGAGGATGTTATACATGCGCTAAACCGCACTGCAATTTCCTGATTTCAAGATTTCCCAGCCATACCAGTCATGTAATAATGTTTATCTTGAGCCACTCATTATTTTCTCTGTGCAACCATTCCCAAGCCGCAAATAGTTCTGAATTGCTATAATTAAAAGCTTGCAGCAAATGTGCAGCAATTTCAGAGGTGTTAAGGTTAGTACATTATTTTGCGTGGAGTGACAGCAGTGCGTAACACTGAAGCTGCTTCTAGCGTCTGCTATACATTACCATGTTTCCGCTGCTGGTAGACATTAATTAATGACACAGAATATTGCGGTTTTACTCAATTGATTATATACATCTCTCCAAACTATGGTCAGTTCCCTCCAAACAATCGTCATGACCACTGAAACAGACTCTTAATTTAGCAAAACAGTTCAGTTCCACTGAATAAAGAAGTACCTCTGACATTTATGCCAAATACTGGCATGAGACTGTTCTTTATTGCTTACATAACACATTCAGCTACAGACAAAAAGTCTGGTGAAAGTCTGGTGAAAAAGCTTCTTCATATTTTCAAGTATATACGACAAAGTGAGAAACAGTAACGTTAAAATGTTTGGGTCAGTAAGATAGATAGATCGATTTTTGTGTCAAATAAATGCTGTTCTTTTGAACTTTCTATTCATCAAAGAATCCTGAAAAAATGTGACATGGTTTCTACAAAATTATTAATATTGAAATGATTTCTGAAGGATCATGTGACACTGAAGACTGAAGTAATGGCTGCTGAAAAAATCAGCTTTGCATCACAGGAATAAATTAAATGTTTAAATATATTCAAATAAAATTGTAATATATTTTGTAATATTACTACTAATAATATATTTTATAATTTTAAAATATATCTTTTTCACTACATACTGCTATTGTTCTCATTCCACATATTTTATTTGGTTATTCAGTTGAATTATATCTGTTGAACAAGCAACATTCAATTAGATCATATGTATGAGATTTAAAGAAATTACATTTATTGATGATAAATATATAAACCTGTTTATTGCGTATTTAAAACACATTCTGTTTATATGTACTATTACATATACCTGTTTCATGAATGATTGTAAAATCTGTATCACATTAAGTTTATTAGTTTGTTAATGTGTAAACCAAAATGGATGTAAATTTTATACGCAATTCAGATACATAAATCTTAAGTCTAGGCCTAAAAATTTACACCATAAAAAAAAAATACAATCTGTTTATGAAAACTGTGTAGTGTTCAGATGTTTGTGTTAATTATTTTGGGAGCACTGACCCATAGTTTAAAGGAAATATGTAAAATCATTTGAGGAAAAACTTTGAATAATCTGTAGATGAGTAACGCTTTGAATGCGGTGTGTGGGCTCTGTGAAACAACATCATGCACAAGTTTTAAACAGCGATGAGCAGATGAGAAACAGATGGACTAAAAAGAAATATGACCATGGGTTTCCAGGCAGCTGCTGCTTTTTGTTCATTATAGCCAGAAAACTCCCCTCATCTCTCTCTTCGCCAATCAATCTGTCCCTGGTACCATGTCTGTTTCTTTCCCATTCTGTCTGCATCTTTTGTCTTTTTTACAGTCTGTCCTTCATTTCACAGAGCCTTATATGAAGTCATCTGATTTTTGTCCTGGTGCTTAAAGAGCCATGAAATGATCTAGCTGCCTGAGTGTCTGTATCAGTCTTTTATCTCCCACTAACAGCCTGTCACCAAAGACTTTCCTCTTTAGCCTCTGCCATTAGTCTTGTGAGACATCACAGTTTGTGCCTTCACAGAGGTTACAGCTGTATGAATACTGCAATACCGACATTAGTATTGACTGTATTGCTGAATTCAAGGAGAACACTGCAGCAAGCATCTTTTATTCTCAACGGTCTATTTTAGACGCACAGTAGAATGACCAGACTCAATGCAGATGACACAATATTCACTTGTCAGCAGGTCATTGCATACAGTATTGAATTTGCAGTGAATAAAACAGTAAAAGAGGCGGATGAAGAGTCCTTTGGATTTTTTTCTTTTACATTCACATAAATTTCCTCCATTTTCAGTTCCATTCTAATCAAGTTTTGTTCTTAAACAAATAGTTCATTAAACAGTTCATTTGCTTAAGATTTACTCACCCTAAGGTCATCCAAGATATAAATGTGCTTGTTTCTTCAGAGGAACAGATTTGGCGAAAGTTAGCATTACACTACTTGCTCACCGAATGAATGGGTGCCATCAGAATGAGAGCCTGAAGAGCTGATAAAAACATTACAATAATCCACAAGTAATCCACACCACTCCAGAACACCAATTAATGTCTTGTGAAGTGAAAAGCTCTGTGTAAGAAACAAATTCATCATTAAGGTGCTTTAACACTGTCGCTTCTGGCCAAAATACAAGTCCTCTATCCATAGTATTGCTTTCTCAGGTGAAAAAGGTCACCTCATCTCAGGAGAGAAATATGCACAGATTAAGCTATGTTTAAATCTAATATAAGATTTAAATAAATCTAATGTAAAGTGTAACACTTTCTTTACCAAAAAGTGCTTAGTCCTGTTACACATTTGTACTTTCATTACCAAAAAGTGTTGTTACCAATGTCCTGTTACACATTACAATTCACTTACACATACCATTCAGTGGGTTGTTACATATGTGTAGTTACACAAACATTAGAGCTGTAGATACCATGTACCAATGTGTACTTACACTGTGGTTACATACTACGTACACATTTAGTTACTATGCAGGTACACAGGTATTAGGGACACAATATAAAGTGGGACCGAATACTGTAATAAAATGGTAAGAATTTGAAATCTGAGACTTTGTTACAAAAGTAACAAAGCACAAAGGTGCGCTACAATGTTCTGATTCTTGGGATTTAAGAATGAAATCTTTTTGCAATATGAGAATCGAATAAAATCGAGAAATTGATATTTTGTATCCAGTCCAAATAAATAATGTTTTTGTGTTAACATTTTAAGAATATTTTTAAGGACCAGAACTGCATCTCAGATCGCAATCTGTATAGTAGATACTACATTTGGTTTGAAAGTCACTTCCTGACTGTTAAAAAGGATGTTCTAGTGTACATATGGATAGTATTAATTAAATTCAGACAGAGCTACTACAGTACTACATCTGCCATGATAAGCTATGTTTCTATTTTTATGCACATTTTAGAATATAGCATAAAAAAGCTGGATGGAAATGCCAAGATACACGTAAATTCTATAAATGTGCATAAAAATTTATGCGCACAATTGAGGATACATTTTTTCTTTTTATCCGATAAGAAAAAATGTGCATCAACTACAATGGAAACACATTTACCAAATAAATTCCACTATGCGCATCAAAAATGTCATGTGACCTTGCACGATGGGACGGGATAACTTGACTAACCAGCGGACCGATCTCATTGCACAGCATCTGAAATGTTTTTTAGTCGTTCTGAAATGCCTGAGCAAAGTCAAAGTCTGTATAATTATCTTACACAACTGCATTCCCAAACAGCAGGCATCCACCTCCGAAAGCAATGACCGCATTTATTATGTTTCATCTGCTCGCTCTGAGATGCAATTTATCATATATATACATTATTATATTTAGTGGCTTCGCATACTTTTCTTAGTGATATTTAGTGCCAGTTTATCAGGAAGTGACAATTTTGTTCACTTTGACTCGTTGGATGGAAACGGTGCTTTATTCGCAAATGTTTTATGTGATGTTCCAGTTCTGCGCATAAGTTAAATTTGCAACTTTGGATGGAAACATAGCTATCATCATGTGGCCCACCAACATCCTTTGGCCTCATGGGATAGTAAAGCATCCATCGAATGCAAACTTCAGAATCTTGGCAGAAATAGCAGGTAATCTGGTACTTTTTGCCTACTGTTTAAGAATACTATGAATTTGGACATGCTACTCTTTCTGCATACTGTTTTTCACCTATTATTTAATATGGAAGCAGGCATATTGAGACAAAGTGCAGGTAACGTTGAACAAACATTCTGTTAACGTTACTTGAAGAACGTTTTAAAGAAACTTGAGAGAGAACCTTACCAGAACATTAGCCAAAGTTCTGAGAACATTCCCTGTTATTTGAACTTGTTGCTAAAGCTTTTTTAGAGGACTTTTGAAAGCACACCAAGAAAACTGACGTCAACTGACACATCACACATGCTGACTTTCAAATGGAGCTGCCGCTTGGACTCTTGTGGATCTATTACTATAATGTGTCTGCCATTCTCTTTGGTCACACCCTACAATGAAACTCTTAACTTAAAGTGACTTTCTAGACACTCATATTAAATAAACCCCAGTGTGTTTGCTTTGAATGGGGATGAGGAGCGAGCCAGTTGTTAGTCCCAACAAAGCTTAAACAGTCAAAATGACATCGGCTCTTAAGCGGACAATTACGGCCCTTGTACAAGGACACCTCACATTATTCTTTGATAACACTCTGTATGGCGTTATATTGATGAAGCGTCCCAGAATCCAAAAGATTAAGATGAACTGCCATGAGCCTACTATAGTTAATCTTGAATCTCTGTCCAGTAAGATAGCGGCAGGCCACTTTTATCGCGGTCTGTTTGATCTCAACCTCCAGGCTCATATTAAAGGACCAGCAGTAGCCTATCATTAGCTGTGGCACTTTTATCTGCAAAGGCTGCATCAAAGCCACTGATCAGACAATACTGTTCATAAATGGTGATGGAAATGCCATCTGGTTACCATTTTAACTGTGCAAGAACATTGAAAGTCTGAATGTTTATTAGCGTCTTTTTTGAGGTAGACTTTACTTGTTCATTATTTTGATTTCAGATCGCAAAAAAAAAGCCTTGCTTTCTAACCTTAACCTCTTGCCTTGGCTGATTAGCGTTTGTCAGCTAAAACGAAAAGTGAAGCTAATTATTATCTGGGCTGGAAACACAGATGCTAGGTAAATGAGAGTGCTGCACAGTGAATAGGAGATGAGGATGTGTCAGACCCACAACATTATGACAGCTTCTGACTGAGCCCTAAGGGGAACTGTCAATATTTACCAAAAGCATCAGACCTATTCAAATGGCCCCATCATGACTCATAGCCCAAAATATATATATATATATATATATAAATAAATAAATAATAATTCCAATAAATAAATAAATAAAAAAGTGATAAAGTTGCATGGTTATTGTAGGTAAAAATCATTTGTCTAAAGTGCTGTACACTACAAAAAGAAAAGAAAAGAAAAAAGAAATGTATAAACTTTATTTTAAGGTGCCCATGTTACAGTGCAATTATACATTTAAGTACTGAGTAATATTAATTAACTACATGTACTTACTATATGGTTAGGGTGTGGCTTAGGGTTACTTGCATATAATTATGCATAATTTATTGTTATTATAATAGTAAGTACATGTAACGTGTAACAAGGACACTAAAATAAAGTGATACTGTACTTTTGCACTGTTTTAGGTTTTGATAAATTTAACCTAAATTTTCTGTAAAAATCTGCGTTTCATTAACTTGTTAATATTAATGTTAATATACCAACCTAATGAGGTACTAAAATCTGTTTTGAACCTTTATAATAATCTGACAACCACAAAAAAACATGGGTGGTGTTGAGAAAGTCACACAATAAATCAAAGCTCACCATAAGTAAGCTGATGTAAATGCTAATATAGAAGGTGCACATTCAAACAAATATGAAACACTATCATGGGAACACATATGACACTAAAATAATGCAATAAACATTAATTTAACAACATTAGATGCAAAATAAAGCCCTAAATAACAACAACAACAAAAAAATTCTGCTTTAAAATTTCACATTCAATTCAATGTGTTCAATAAACTGTAAAATTTACTAGCAATTTCTGAATGAAAATTGTTTCTACACCAGTTTTTATTTTAAAAAAAGAAAGAAAGAAAGAAAGAAAGGTACACACATCAGATGTGCCACACAGGGAATTGTGGTAATGCCAGTTCACTGTTTTCCACTGTAAATTATAGATAACATTTAAAAACTGAAAATTTTACAATATTTTAATTATTGAATGAAACATCCCTTTAGATGTATTATTATTTTTCACTGTGCATTGCAAAGGGAACTTTTACTGTTAAAATTATGATAATTTATTACAGCATAGCTGAACTCATCGATTTGTTTATTTAAACTGTAAACGTTGTCGTCATCTACCCATACTCATGTTTCTACTACAGCAGGGGTCATCAAACTTGGTCCTGGAGGGCCGGTGTCCTGCAGAGTTTAGCTCCAACTTGCCTCAACACACCTGCCAGGAAGTTTCTAGTATGCCTAATAAGAGCTTGATTAGCTGGTTCAGGTGTGCTTGATTAGGGTTGGAACTAAACTCTGCAGGACACCGGCCTTCCAGGACTGAGTCTGGTGACCCCTGTAATACAGTAATTCATCTGAATTTTCCCATGCACACAAAAGGAGTTGCATGCTGATAACTCTTGTCTATGTATGTATAAATGCATGTATGCATTTATGTATTCATTTTATTTTTTATTTGATCTGTTCAATAAATATTTTATTAAATATTAAATAAATGTAATTTAATAATTTAAATTCTGTTACTTATTTATTCATATATATATAATAGATTTATTTATTTATTTATTTTAAAATATATTTGTATGTATGTGTTACACCATTGTCACAGTCTGTGTCATTATTATTGTCTTAAGCCCAATTCGGATGGTAATTGTTTCTCATATGGACGATTTATTCAGAGTTTAGGAGAGAGTTCTGTAATCCTGCGAACCTGGGAACGCGCTGCTCACGTGGTCACATGATTGTGTGCTATAAATAAAATGAGTTTAATTTACAAATTTATTCTTATTATAGTGTAAAATGTGTTTAAAAATGATTTTAAATACTTTTAACAATTATGTAAAATGTATTCTTAATATTCCAAGCATATTTTATAATATATAATCCTATTTATTATTTGATTATTTAAATCTCCTTAAAAATAATAAAATAGACGTGCTATAGTCGTATATAATTATACGCGATATAGTTATGTACAGTGGGTACGGAAAGTATTCAGACCCCCTTCACTTTTTTCAATTTTGTTATGTTGCAGTCTGATACTACAATTGTTTAAATTAATTTTTTTTCTCATTACTCTACACTCTGTCCTTTATAATGACAAAGTGAAAACAGAATTTTAGAAATGTTTGTAAATTTATTAAAAAGAAAAAACTGAAATATCACATTTACATAAGTATTCAGACCCTTTACTCAGTACTTAGTTGAAGCACCTTTGGCAGCAATTACAGCCTCGAGTCTTTTTGGGTATGACGCAACAAGCTTTGCACAACTGGATTGGGGGAATTTCTGCCATTCATCTTTGCAAATCCTCTCGAGCTCGGTCAGGTTGGATGGGAACCGTCTGTTGACAGCCTTTTTCAGGTCTCTCCAGAAATGTTCGATAGGGTTCAAGTCAGGGCTCTGGCTGGGTCACTCTAGGACATTCACAGAGTTGTCCCTAAGCCACTCCTGTGTTGCCTTGGCTGTGTGCTTAGGGTCATTATCATGTTAGAAGGTGAACCTTCTGCCCAGTCTGAGGTTTTGAATGCTCTGGACTGGGTTTTCATTAAGGCTATCTCAATATTTTGGTGCATTGAGCTTTTCTTCTACTCTGATGAGTTCCTCAGTCCCTGCCGCTGAAGAACAGCCCAACAGCATGAGGCTGCTACCACCACACTTTACTTTTGGGATGGTACTCTGCAGGTGATGAGAAGAGACGGTTTCCTTCAAACATGATGCTTAGAATTGAGGTTCATCAGACCAGGTAATCTTGTTTCTCAGAGTCTGAGGGTCCTTTAGGTGCTTTATTGCAAATTCCAAGTGTGTTTTCATGTGTCTTCACTGAGGAGAGGATTGAGTTTGGCCACACTCCCATGAAGCCCAAATCGGTGGAGTGTTGCAGTGATGTTTGTCCTTCTGTAGGTTTCTCCCATCTGCATATATGATCATAGAGCTCAACTAGAGTGACTACCAGGTTCTTGGTCACCAGTCTAGACAAGCCCCTTCTCCATCAATTGCTCAGTTTGGCTGGGAACCAGCTCTTGGAAGAGTCCTGGTTGTGCCAAACTTCTTCCATTTGATAATTATGGAAGCCACTGTGCTCTTGGGAACCTTCAGTGCAGCAGAATTTTTTTTGTAGCCTTCTTCAGATCTGTGCCTCAATACAATCCTGTGTCTGAGCTCTGCAGGCAGTTCCTTTGACCTCGTGGCTTGGTTTTCGCTCTGATATGCATTATCAGCTGTGAGGCCTTTTACAGAGAGGTGTGTGCCTTTCCAAATCATGTCCAATCAATTTAATTTACCACAGGCGGACTCCAATCAAGGTGTAGAAACATCTCTGCAATGATCAAGTGACATGGGAGGCACCTGAGCGAAATTTCAAGTGTTGTTGCAAAGGGTCTGAATACTTATGTAAATGTGATATTTCAGTTTTTTCTTTTTAATAAATTTACAGACATTTCTAAAATTCTGTTTTCACTTCATCATTATGAGGTACAGAGTGTAGATTAATGAGAAAAAAAAATGAATTTAAACAATTGTAGTATCAGGCTGCAACATAACAAAATTGAAAAAAGTGAAGGGGGTCTGAATACTTTCCGTACCCACTGTATATACAGTATCTGTTTATAATACACATTTTAAAATTGTATTGCATAACTGCTGCTGCCATAATAAAGACCTATTTCGAATGTTTACGTGCTTTTCTTCTCTTTCTGCTCCCAGTCGCTGTGGTGGAGCAGTTATTAAGTATTGTTCTTTTAAATACTTTCCAGCATTTCAGAAATAGTTACCGTACGGTGTTCGGTAGTACTCAAAAAGAGTTTAAACACTGAATTTTGAATTGATTTCTTCTCGTAAACTCAGAGATATGCATTCGGACGGCAATTAAATTACCACACGACCTTGGTGTTTGTCAAAAAACAGTAGGTAATTTGGATTTTGGGATTTTTACGGTGGTGGTGAGAGATAAACACAGACATTCTGGATTTGGACGGCAATTAAATCACCGACTACCCCCTGTAAATGGTGAAAATCACTTACGTCCCCAAGAGAAACAATTACCGTCCGAATAGGGCTATAGACAAATAAACAACATAAAAAAACTTTTTTTGTTTTATGCCTGCGGTAATTATGAGTGAAACATTACCTCATCATTAGCCCTATTCGTGAAGCGACTATGGAGGTCGTTCCCCTGTCGCTGGCGCTTCCGGCGCTGGGAGTGGCTGAAGGATCCCTTGTCTCTGCCTCCAGCCTCTGAGTCCCATACTCCGCCTTGGACCGTCGACCCAGTGGCTCCACCATGGCTCCTAGCTCCCTCATCCCTCCAGTTCTGCCTTGGTCTGTCGTCGGCCATCCGCTGCCTCGGGACTCCACTGCTCCGGCTATACCTCGTCCCTCCGTCCCTCTGGCTGTGTCAGGCTCCTCCTTCCCTCTGGCTCTACCTTGGTCCTCTGTCGCTCCGGCTCCACTGTGGCCCTCCGGATCCCTGCCTGCGCCTCTGTCGCCTGAGCCATCTGCTCCGCCTTGGCCATCCGGATCCTCCCCGTCACCCTGGCTCATCGTCTCTCCGCCCCAACCTCCACCTGTGTTGTCCGCCTGCCTTCCTGCCAGCTCTTTGCTGTCCCTTCTCCACTCTTTTTGTCCTCCTTCCAAGCAACACAAAATCTGTATGACTAAAGGTCATTGCACACGGAGTCTGAAATTTTCACTTGCGTTTTTCCGTTTTTTCGTATTCCTCATCCTTTCCTATCAAATGCATGCTACATATGCGAAAACAAAGAAAATCAAACCTGATCTGAATTTTTTATGACGAACGAAAGTTTCGGAGGCAGTGTGTAAACGTGATTGACATAACGTGAGGTCGTATTTATTTTTTAACGTGCAAAAATTTCAGACGAAAATTTCAGACTCAGTGTGCAATGATTTTAACTCCAGTTAACTCCAGACTAACACGTCTTAAACTTGCAGTATATGAAGAACTACTAAGTTATTTAAAAGTGTTTTTTCTTTGGTCATATCTCGATCTCGACTGCTGCTCCATGTCATCCTGGACTGCCATGGTGCCCCTTAAAAAAAGGTGGATTATGCCCCTGATATTAACAATTCTTGAAATGAGAGTAAACTTACTTACACACAGAATACTTACTATGAGTAAAATGAATTGTGGTCTTGCACATGCAGATACACATATAATTGTAAAGATACACGATATTGTATCTCAGTTTGTGAGTCTTCCTTCTTAATGGCTCCACCAAAATAAGTCAGTCCGGATACAGGAAGAAATAACAGCATCTATCAACAGCAGGCGCGTGTGTCAGTGAATTGAGGTCATGCAAAAGGCCTTTCTGTGGCTGTTGTTGAGTGCTCTGAATCTTCTGGCGGACATGAAAGGCCATTGTTCTCTGCTGAAGTATCCTTTTGAGGTTCACAAGTAGACATTGTCTGAGAAAGCCTTTATTACTGTGACTGAACCACTTTTACCTGCTGTCTGTCTCTGAAGGTCATCTACCCTAACTAGACATTTTCTGGGTAAATGACAGATTTTTCTAATTTTACATTTGGAAAAACCTGGTACATTATAAATACCTGTCATAAATTGCACAGTTATTTTTGTTCACTCCGTAAAGAGGAACAATTCTGAGGATAACAAAAAATGTATATAGGTTACTATCTAGTGTGCTTTGATAGACAGCAGCATGATATGCAGAGCGTATCTTCTGTCCACAGCAGCAAGCATTCCTCGCTCAGCCTGTTGCTAAGTTACCAACAATTTCTAAATGTTTCCATCTTACGTCGGCGGACGATGTGGATGTAATCGATTTTGCTGTGAATTTCATCCTTGTCATCATTCATCGCATTATATATGCACTGATTTTGCTCATTATCATAAAAATATAAAATATGTATTTCTTCAGCACATGTTATGAAAATGCATCAGCAAGTGAAATATTTACAGGAAATTGTCAAGAAAAGTGAATAAAATTGATAATTATTTCAAGGCTGACTTGCTATTGACTCACAAATATCAATATTTAGAGCTGAATGCTGTAAACTACACAGTCTGGACACATGATGAAAATGGAGAAGGTATGAATGAAGCATTTGGAAGCTGCATAAGTAAACATTTAAAACTTCACAACCTGATGTTCACTCTTGAAAGATGTGAGGCTGAGAGAGAGAGTTTCATACAGGTGGAGCTCCGCTAAAACTCTTTAAACATCACATATATTTTAATAATTGTTTTTTTTAGAGAAATGATAAATGCAATGCCTTGGGCGAGTTCAGCACAGTTCAGCAGACTGTCGTACCGATGGATGCTTTTGGATGCTTTTTAGTCCACGGGAAAAATATACAGAGAGAACAAAAAGTCAGGTTCTGTTTGAAAGGTAGGTACTTTTTTCCCCATTTTATATAAAATAAGTCACTTAATTCAGTGAGTCAGCATGTTTATCTTTTGTGCTGTTTGTTTTACATCTTGAGTGTTTTCTCGATTTAATAAAAGGCCCTACTAGTGAAAATAAATTTGTATTTTGTATAATATTATACCAAACCATATTATGCAAAATACACAGCTGGAAAATGCTGCAAAAATATGAGATAATTTATAAAAACAAAACATCTAATTCAAACTAATTTTTCAATAAACTTCTTAAAGTCTTAAAGGCTCAGAAAAAAGGTACAAAATCTGTCATTGGGGTGGTATACTTCTCAAAAGGTACAAATATGTCCCATTAAAGTACTGACACTTTAGGTAGCAAAATGTATCTTTAAGGTACTTATATGCACCCTTCAGGAGTAAATAAGGTAAAAATACTGTCACAGTGACAGCTTTTGTACCTTTACTGTAGCTATACAGTACGTCAAATGAAAATGCATTTATATATTCTTACAATATGCAATTCATTAACTAAATGAGAGCAAACAAGAGGAAAACAGATTTGCTAAAAACTGATAAAATCGTGTGGAATGAAGTGGTCACTAGCAAGCTGGTTTTCTGCTTTAACCTTTCCGAATAAGGGCTGATGTTGAATATACTGATGAAATTACCTTTATTGCCTCGGTTTTGCATGTTTATGCATTGAAGTCTGAATGACTGATCCCGCTCGGCAGATGTTTCAGGACTTAAACATAAGGTTCTCTTGATATTCATCAGTACACTGGATTCGGCAATAGATCATGTTTGCATAATGAATTAAGGAATTAGGGCTGGGAGCTGCTGCTTGCTTTGCTCCAGAGCTCTGGCCTGTTTACTTGCAGATGACATTCATCACAGCCAACGTCAGATGCTTAATGTGCATGAAATGAACACAAGCTACAAGCTCCTGTCTAAAGAGAAACTTGGTAAGCGACGTTTTCCAGCACTTTAGAATCACTTTAGAATTAGAATTACAAATTTAGCATTTCTCATCACACACTGTGAGAGAGAAAACCAGGGGTAATGACTGTTCAGCAATGTAATTAACAACGGCCCAATTCTTCCTTAATTTCCTATTGACCGCGGGATCCGTGCTTGGTCCGCCTGACTTCAGATTTGAATTTATAGATGTTTCCTAATGCATAGTGAATAGTTTGAATTTGAACATTTGCAACTTGCTTATTATACATTTGAAATGGAAAATACAAGCATTTAGATTAGTAGTTTACTTTGTTATATATATATATATTGTAAATGAATGGATATTTTATAATATAAAAGTACAACAATAATATAGAAATAAATAATACATACACAATACCGTTCACATTTTTGGGGTCAATAAGATCTTTTAAAATAAATTAATATTTTTATTCACCAAGGCTATATTATAAATACAAACAAATACAAATAAATGCTGTTATTTTTAACTTTCTATACATCAAAGAATCCTGAAAAATAAAAAGCATCACAGTTTCCATAAAAATATGAAGCAACACAGCTGTTTTTAACAGTGATGATATTAAAAAAAATGTTTCTTGAACACCAAATCAGCATATTAGAATGATTTCTGAAGGGTGACACTGAAGACTGGAGTAACTGATAATCTAAACTCAGCTTTACCGTCATAAGAATAATTTTTTTTTTTAATATATCAAAATATATTTTAAATATATTAAATATAATTATATTTCACAATATTACAATGTTTTATGGAATTTTTGATCAAATAAATACAGACTGGGTTAGCTGGGTTTTTCTGAAAACATTAAAACAATCTTACGGACCCCTTTGTAATATAATATAATAAATATAATAATAATAGTTTAGAGAAACAAAAACAAAGTGGAAAATTTGTTTGTCTTCAATTTTAACATCTTAGTTATTAACCATCAGTTAGATCTTATTATTTTCATTGATTTTCCTGCTTGCCTGCTGGCCTTATCACAACAGACCTGTGACCCCTTTTGGGGTCACGACCCACCAGTTTAATCAATAAGTTGCACCAGACCCACCAGTTTAATCACCAGTTTAATCAAGAGTTTTTTCCACACACACATTTCCAGAATTAGGAAGGTGTACAGTACATGTGTGTTTTGTGTTAGACGGATGTGATACTTGTGAGAAGGTGTGTGCTGGTCATGTTCCCACTGCAGGGCTGGATCATTGGCTGAGGTGTGTGTATGTTAGGCTGGGGTGAGGACCCGGTCAGGACAGGTGCAGGGGCCAAGCGCTGGTCCTCAGCTCATGCTCCCTGTGCTAATTAAGTTTAGGGGCTTTGTGCAGCCGTGCTTGGTTACTCTGGCAGGCTACGAGGACTCAATGTGCAGGGATTTACCTAAGAGACGTAATGAACATGGTCTTACTTCTTCAAATCACATGTCCTTTGTTCATTCTCATGGGAAAGGGTCTTCTTCACGCTCCCCTTAATCCTGTGCTTGAAGCCTGTTTTTACTGGGCTTCCCTTTTCTCTCTCACTCTCTCCATCTATCTCTCTGCTACACCCTCCATCACAACAGAAGCTTGTAGCTACAATAGGGGTTATTTTAAGAGCAGACACTGACTCACTTGGGACATGTGTTGCACTCACCTCCATTGGTCACTTCCTTTGACAGGCCAGAGGATTAGAAGCTGCCGCCGCATTACATACTGCAGGACTTACTGCAGTTACAAATCAGACTGATGTATTGTTAATAATAATACTTCATTTTTAATAATAATAATTAATTTCTTAGTTGCTTAATTACTTTATAATACTGCATTCATTTAGAATTTCGGCCATTCGGACTTTCATCAAACTGTTAATGGTCAAATATGCCATTATTTTGGTGGAATATTTTTTATGCATATGTGCAGAGTTTAAGCCATTCATAGGTTGATCCCAAAAAATATGACTTTTGTGTTGGCTCTCAAAGTACTGTGTTTGTTTTCGCTAAGGAGGTTTTCTCTGATACCTAGAGAAAGCATGTGTTAGTGTTCCTCTCAATGGCAGTGACTTGGCTGGCACAGAGCACCCTGGTAATATGTGATATTACAAAAAAAACAAAAACAAAACAAAACAAAAAAAAACATTAAAAACATATTAATTTTATTTGATCTATTTCCCAAGGTATTTCTCATTGTCCTTTAGTTTAATATGATGTACTAAAACTACTAAGCTAAATACTGAAATAAAAATTAAATACTATATAAGCATATTTTAAAAACCAAAACTATTAAAAATGACACAACCACACAACAAAATTATTAAAACTTTAAATTAAAAATGGAAAATATTAAAATGAAAAATAATTCATAGTTTTAATTTAAAAACCAACAGTTTTTATAATTTGATTGCATCAAAAAATCTTCTGACTCTTCTGATCAGATTGGAACTAGTTGCAATTGCAAGTTAGACTACGTAGACTACACTCTAAAAGTGGTTCATTGGCTCATAGGGGAACCACTTTAAAGTGGTTAAACCACTTTAACCACTTTTATTAGCCTGTGTTTTACTCACGTGGCATCTTAGGTGTATAAGACTTTCTTCTTTCAGACGAATCCAATCTGAGTTATATTTAAAAATTGTCCTGGCACTTCTAAGCTCTGTCATTGCAGTCGGTGGGCGTTTCTGTTGAACAGTCCACAAGGCGTCACATAAAGTGCACACATCCATAATAAAACGTGCCTCACATGGCTCCAGGGGTGAATAAAGGCCTCCTGTAGCGAATCCATGCGTTTTTGTAAGAAAAACATCCATATTTCATACGTAATAAACACTTCTCTCTCACTTCATCTAACTGTGGTATGCGGAAGTCGTTCCGGCGGATGATGTAGGGCATCGGCATTGCGTGATTAGTGACGAACACGGAAAGAGAACAAAACAAAACGCCGGTCACAAATTAGAAAAACAAAACATAAGACAAGAGGAGATATAAGCCAGATGGGTTTTTGTTTGCTAAAGTAAGGAAACTTTGCTTCCTTTGCTCCTGTAAACAAACTTGCGAGACTAGCATATCTCAGAGGCCTGCGTGCACGCGACGCATACGTCCTACATCATCCGCCGGAACGCCTTCCGCGTACCACAGACACCGGAAGTGAGAGAAAAGTGTTTATTACGTTTTAAATGTGGATATTTTTCTTACAAAAATGCATGAATTCGTTACAGGAGGTCTTTATTCACCCCCCCGGAGCCGTGTGAGTCACGTTTTATTATGGATGCGCACGCTTTATTTGAAGTTTTTTGGACTGTTGAACAAAAACACCCACCCACTGCAATGATAACGCTTGGAATAGCCAGGACAATTTTTAATATAACTCTGATTGGATTCGTCTGAAAGAAGAAAGTCATATACACCTAGGATGCCTCGAGGGTGAGTAAAACACAGGCTAATTTTCATTTTTGGGTGAACTAACCTTTTAATAAAGCACCTTTGTCAAATGGTGCTATGTAAGAGGAACCCCATTCTCCTCTTTAGATTCCAGATATGTTACTCTACTCTCATGTTTGCTATGAATGGGAATTTACTACAATGGTAAAAGCTGTTTTGAATCACTTTTATGCTTTTCTGAGGTCAAAACGTGTCATGTGGGGTCCCTGGAGTATTTCCTTATAAGGGGACTTGGAGGCAAAAAGGCTGAGAACCATGTTATCTTCAGGAAATACACTGTATTTTAATGTCTTTTTTTAATCCTTTCTCCAACTAAACTAAGAGACTAAGAGAGAGAGAACCTTTAAAGAACTATACAGGGGATTAATGGGTTCTTTGTGTGGAAGTGGTGCTATATAACACTTTAACCACCCCAAAGAACCGCTGAAGAACCACTGAAGAACCAATTTGTGTGTGTGTGTGTGTAACAAATTATATTACAGTTAGTGTGTTACTATTAGTGTTAAAACTGTTTATTTCACTTAGTAGTATTAAATGGGCTATATAGGACCCTATGAAATCCGCTTTATTTTTTCCCAAATTCCGTTTTTATTTTTTTCCAAATTCCGTTTTTTCCATTTAAATTTTTCTGGATTCCATTTTTTCTGTTTGAATTTTTCTAACTAATTTTTAATTGTTAAATTGGATTTTATTAATTAAAAAGCATGTCTAATATATGTTTAATAATTTTGATTAAAAATTTGACATCATTTTTTGAACTGTGAAAATGTTTTATTTTTTCACACCTTTTTTCACATGACTAATAATTATTTGAATGCATAAAAACATTTTTTATTTATTTTTATAATGGCTTTATGAAATTCTGTGTTGTGCATAAACATTTTTCTGGTTATCAAACGAAGGCATAAAACATGAAATAATCAAACAAATGTTATTTTTTGGCCAATAAATGGGATTTTCTAGTCAAATTAAAACATGGAAGAAATATTGTGTGATTATTCCTTAAAAAAATAAAGTTTTATAAATTTTTCAATAATTCTAGTAGTATTAGTAGTATCACTTAAATTATGCTGAATTATAGTAATATATTTCTGCCACAATGTCTTCAAGTTAAACCAAGCTTTTATTTTGAACATGAACAATTCATATTTAAAAATGTTTATTTATTTATTTATTTATTTTATTTTATTTTTTTGTGGCTTAATATTTACAGATACTAGTCCACAGCGTGATTTGATTGAAGTGTAATGACGTACTTTTAATTAATTCATCCAAGCTTTGACAAACTCCGTGATATTCCGTGTTAAACTGTAAATTTCATTTTTATGACTGGATTCCACGATTCTGTCCGCGTTTTCCGCATTGTGGAAATCATAGGGCCCTAGCTATAAGTAGAATTCAGAAACGCTTGTCATTAGCAACACCGGTGGCTGTTAAGTGAACTGCAGCCAGCAACTTACTTTCTACAAGAAGTTAAACATAATTCAGTACACTGATAAAAATAAATAAATAAAACAGTACACTGAAATACTCACAGCTAGGTTCTTTTTTGTTCTTTGATTAGAAGTAAAAAGAAGTTGACATACTGTTAACGAACATCCAGTACCCATGCACGCTTCTGAGGGTAGCGTTTAGATCAATATGCAAATAGGTGCCGCACGCTTTAATCTCAATAACGAAATAAACACACAACAAAAATTACAATTCTGAGAAAGCAACAGTTAAGAAAGCATTTGATCATAAGGATATGTTTGAACGAGCTCTGCAATTCACCGGCATCATGTACAGTTAAGGTATAGGTTAGGCTAATTAAAATTACTCAATTATGATAGTTTGACTATACTATATCTTTGTTCATTCCATGGTATTCCATTAATAAAATAGCCTAGATACTAGATCGCTACATTATATTCCCCAGTAATGAGGTAATAAAATAACTGCTTTTTAAATAATTAATTGTTAGTAGAAAGAGACACAGACGTAGCACGCAAGTAATGCACACACAACTGTCATCTCTCTCTTTCTCTCTCTCTCTCTCCCTATCGATAATAAATTTAAATAAATTCTATAATTAATTTAAATAAATGTGATCTTACCGCACTATTTAATCTCTGTGTCTGATTTGAAGCAGGCAGAATGCTATAACTAACGTGCCATAACTGACGAAAATAATTGTCATTTTTACCTATTCAGTCAAATATTGCACTGCAAAAGAGCAATACTAGTTTTAACTTGTCTATAACTTAGCAAATGACCATGGAATAAGCTGGATAATCAACGGCTTGCCATGCATTAAAGCTTTTTAAAGATCTGGTGGTTCTTGGTCTCCACATCGTGCATTTAAAATCCTTTAATACACAGCAAACCGTTGATTATCCCTTACTTATATGGAAATGGCTGTGTGAATTAACTTTTCTTTGTATGACACACTGACATTACAGTACAGAACAAGAGGCTCTTGGAAGAGAGTTCTTCCGGGAGCATGCATAAACGTCATTTCCTTTTGATTTACTCTACTCCTTTACATAAAAATCAGTCTACAGGCTTTTATAGACAACCTAGAAAGCTGGGGAAGCTCTCGTTTTTTTATGTTTTATTAACTATTTCATGACATGTAAACCTAGACATGGATGTATAATGGTGCATTTCCATCACTTAAATCCATGATTAAGACCGTAATAATGTACAATTCTGCCATATTTATTAATCAGCCATTGTGTGTGAGATGCCTGAAGAAAGTAAAGAAAACATACTGACTGCAATACAACAATTTACAACTCTGATGAGAAATATTCACCTCATCCTCCTCAGTATGCAAAGGGAGAATAGTCTTCAGGCGATTAATTTGTCATTTCGGCACAAACACAAAGACTCCCAGTGTTGTGTTGAAGTCAACTATTGTGCTTGTACCTGAGACTGCAGATGGGCACCTGCTCAGCTAAGCAAAGTGATTTAGATGATCACAAATAAAACAAGTCACAACATCTCTGTCTCAAGACTAGGGCTTTTGGAGCTTATTTTAACAAATACATGAATGTGCCAGAACACACGCAACACAAACTAATTGTCCAGCGACCAGATGGCCAGCAACACACCGGTCAAGTAAACAATCACACTCGTGTGGAATCAAGCCAAATCATGTTTCACTAAACCAAATGAGACATTGTTCTGCTGTCAAGAGAATAAATATATCACAAATATATCATGCTGACAGAAGTATTTTGAGAAGTTTAAGATAAACATCAGCTCACTCATGTTTGTCATATTTTTTAAAATTGTATTTGAATGCTTGAGATTAAATTTCAAGCAGTTTGACATTCTGTAATTCATCAGCATTTTGACATGCTTTAATTAATCTAAAATTGTAAAAGTTTCAGCTCCTCTATAATTATTCTTTTTATGACCTCGTTAATTGAGAAACTACATGAAATATTTGTGCTTTTAAAAACATATTCGTCAAAGTGCAGTTTCTTTTAAAAAGAATTACATGGAGGCTTTTTTGTCATGAAAAATCGAGAAAATTAGGTATGTATCTTGAAGTCTTAAAAAAGCAAAAACAACAACAACAACAATAATAATACTAATAATTACACTCTTGGTGCCTAGAAAATAAGATTAAAATATTTTTTGATCACACATTGACCTTTTGTGACAACATGTCCCATTAGTGCAGTTCACTCATGTTTGTTACAGTTTTTAAAGAAATAAAAAAGTAGTGTTTGAGCATGATTTTTTAAAGCAGTTTTACATTCTATAATTCATCAGCAGTTTGAAATGCTTTAGCTAATCTAAAATTAATGCTTCAGCTCCTCTATATTAATCTATATACACTTTATATGACCTCACATTAATTGAGAAAATACAAGAAATATTTGTGCTTTATTTGTAGCAAAACATATTTGTATAGTTTCTTTTAGAACTAGTGAAGGCGAAACTTAACAAAAAAGCAAAATAATAATAATAATATTAATAATTCCACCTTCGGTGCAGAGAAAATATGATTAAAAATTAATTGATCACACTTTAACCTTTTTTTTGACAACATGCCCCATTAGCACAACTATATTACAGACCTTCATCAAAATTTCAACTGTAGAACAGTTATGAAACACAATAAAATTGAATTAAAAATGTATAAAATCGTATAAATAAACAATAAATCATTGTTTTGGCTAACACTGTATGTATGTGTAATTTTAATTAAAAATCTTGATGTTCAATAAAAATATGATGTTTTTTATATAAATATAATATAATTAATAAATTAATGTGCTTCTCAGAATTCTTTATTACTATACCATGGTTTAATACTGTAAAATTAGTAATACCATGTAGATTTTTTAATACTCATGCACTCTTAATAAATCCTAATTTTTTCCATCATAAATTCAATGATAACTTCATATTTACGTAATCAGACTCACTCCCTCATTACATCTAAAATGTAGCTAAATGTAAACACACCCTGAAATGGCTAATTAATCTTAAATCCCATAAGCCGTGGTTTGTCAGAGCTGTCGCTGGTGTTTGTTGGAAGCCACACACAGTGGAAATGGACAGTATCAGATTGCACCTCTTTGCCCTAATTACCAGAGCTTTGCCTCAGTGGGCCGTCATGGTTTGCTAACAGCAAGAGCTCATTAACATGGATAAGGGGGTCTGAGGGGGCTCAGTATAAATACCTGCACACGCCCTGCTCATGGCACACAGGTGGGACCCTGAGTAGGTGAACATCTAGAGTCATGACCTGCCAGGCCTTCAGCACCAGCGATTCCTTCACTGCTCTGAGCGGAGACTCGGCTGCTCTGCCGCTGCTCATGCATCACACCGGAGCCGCAGACTGTCTGCCCGTCGCCAGCCACACCGCCAACATGGTGCCTTCAGGTAAGTCTCATGCTCTTGGACGATCACACAGTGGTTCTCTACTGAGAAGAGGGAAAAAAGTAACACTAAATGCTAATAATAAAATGCACCTAACTGTATAGTGGTGCAGAGCTAGGATAGCTAAAGAAATAATTGTATTAACTGTTTAAACGGATGAGAAATTGTTTACCATATCTTTTGTTTTTGGTGTCAAAACTGTTTTGGTGCAAACCCATCTGGCATTTGGCAATGATACTAATGCAATATTTGGTCCAGTATTTGTTTCATGTGTTTGGCTGGTACAATTCTGCTGTTATCTATTTACAAAATTGTCAGTTTTCCTCATCTATCACATTGCAATGTTAGATGTTTTTTTTTATTACTTTTTTATTCAATTAATTTGAAACAAAACCAGTTGAGAACTAAAAACCAAATACTATAATTATAGATTTAAAATTATAAATTTAATTAAATGCACACACACTACAATTCAAAAGTTTGGGGTCTGTAAAATGTTTATGCTCACCAACGCTGCATTTATTTGACCAAAAATACAGTAAAAACAGTAAAATATTATTAGAAATTCAACCAACTGTTATCTAGATTAATATATTTGAAAAAGTAGTTTATTACTGTGATGCAAAGCTGAATTTTCAGCATCATTACTCCAGTCTTCAGTCTCACATGATCCTTCAGAAATCATTCTGATATGCTGATTTGGTTATCAAGAAATATTTCTAATTATTTTTAATGTTCAAAACAGTTGTGCTGCTGTTGAAACTGTGACATGTTTTTTTGTTTGTTTGTTTTTATTTTTTTTGTTCTTTGATGAATAGAAAGTTCAAAAGAAAAGCATTTATTAGATTTATTTATTTATTTATTTTGACATCATAAATTACTTTTCTGTCACTTTTGATTAATTTAATGCATCCTTGTTCAATTAATGTATTCATTTAATATGTCTGTGGAAGACAATGACATATTTCTTTAATCTTTGATGAATAGAAAGTTCAAAGAACAGTATTTATTTGAAGTTTTCAGATTATAAATTACTTTTCTGTCACTTTTGAACAATTTAATTCATCCTTGCTGAATAAATTTATTAATTGCTTTAAAATAAAAAGAATTTTAAAAAAGCGTTATATCACTAAATAAATCTATCACTATTCAGTGAAACATTTCCGAATTGAAAAACCCCAACTCATAGAAATGAAAGAAGTTGCAAACATTACATCTGAAATAAGTTGGAAGTTGTACTTGTACAGATCAATCTCTGCAATAACAGCATTTGTCCACTGGGAATACTTTCATTGGAGGTTTTTATGAAAAACACAGAATAAGTTCAAGGTGATGAAAGAGAGAGACATTGGACTATAAGCGGATGTCCTTTCGACCTAGTCTATATGACCCTAAAGTTCACATATTATTTGGTATTATCTCCAGTCCTCACTGCTGTCATCACTCACAATCTGTCTGACTCTCACTCTGAGGAAGTGACCTTTCCAGAGATCACATCTCTTTATCCGAAGGGAAATGTTTCTGGAGATATATCACCAAATCAAAAGTATAATGCATTGAACAATGTATTTTTATATCAGAAATACTTATTTTACTCCAATTCAAATCAGAGAAGCAGGTGAGATTGTATAATGTTTTTTTTTTTTTTTTTAAGAAGTCTCTTTTGTTCGCCAAGGCTTTATTTGTATAAATAAGAAAAAAAAAATCTATTCTATTTTAATATATTTTAAAATGTAGGTTATTTCAGGTGATGTAAAGCTGAATTTTCAGCATCATTACTCCAGGCTTCAGTTTCACATGATCCTTCAGAAATCATTCTAATATGCTGATTTGCTGATGAAGAAACATTTATTATTATTATTATGTTGAAAACAGATGTGCTGATTAATATTATCTGAAAACTGATGCATTTCAGGATTCTTTGATGAATAGAAAGTTCAAAATAACATTTGTTTGAAATATAAATATTTTGTAACGTTATAAATGACTTTACTGTGACTTTTGATCAGTTTGATGCATCTTTGCTGAGTAAAACTACTAATTTCTTTCAAATTAAAAAAAAAAAAAAACTCTCACTTAGCCCCAAACTTTTGTAAGGTAGCGTATATTTTGTCAGAAGGTTTTTAGTGACACCTCTCACAGTCACTATAGGGAGCGAGAAAAGACAAACAGTAATTTGTTGAAATAAGTCAAAATTATGTAGACGTGGCTAATCAGCTCAATTTGCACAGCTGCTACTTCTCCCCAGATAATTATCAAAGCAGACATATTATTAGTTTGACATGTTGATGGCTAAATTATCATGTACTTATTTTGTCCCAGTTTTGTCTCATACGCGAGAGCATTAGTGAAAATCTTGTCAGAAACTCAATGAATTGAGTCAAATCTCTGCTCATTGTTTGCCATAGTAAATCACAGTTCTTCTGCATAATTACTGAACTGTGCAATTGAACTCAGGCTCTGAGCCAGAAGATGCAAACTCTCAAATGAAATGTTTTGGCATTTCTATTCATGCACATATGCCCTCTGTTAACTCAGGCCCACTTACACCTGCGGAAAGTGGCTGGGGATGTCAGAGTTTACAGCTATCTGAAGTTTGAAGAGTTATTTATCATAACGTGGCTGTTAGTGTATCTGAGCACTTAACTGCTGGCGCTCTGGTTAAAGCAATGGGTGTTTTTAATAAGGGATCAAAGGTTGATCGCATCATTTCAATGCCAATCTTGTGTATGCACTACTGAACAAGACCGGCCATCATCTTGACATGAGTGTTAGTAGAGGCTGGTCTCAGAATGATGTAGCGGTGCTTGTTGAGTTTGATTACCACCCACGGGTTTACTCTGATCTGAACCAAATTCAATTGAATGTTCTGTGCAGCTCTGACAGCCGGAGGTCACTGTGCATATTATGAACTATTATCTGTATTTACATACTTGCTTTCCTTCATTAAATGAGTTTAATTTTATTTTCAGATGCATTTGATGAAGGAAGGAATTATTCAATCTGGTATTCATTATTACTGCAATAATGAATTATTTGTGTAAATGTCACCTCTGCAGAGACACGATGAGGTTCAGGAAATGTGGCAGTGCTTCTTCTGCAAATTCAAAGCTAAATTATCAGTTGAGCTGTTTCAACTGAAAGAAACTTGCACTGACTGATCTGAAAATATATCAGTGGGTTTGTTTTATCTCGTAAAGCACATCAGTAATGTTTTTTTCTAAGCACGTTTATAAAAATTACTAAAATGTCCAAATAGAACCATGGCCTAATCCTGGCTTAGTCTAAGCCCTGTCTGTGAAACTGGGCCTATATATGTTAGGTTAAGGATGTCTAGGGGTGCCATTCGGTTTGGCACAGATGTCATTTTTTCTATAATTTTTTGAGACTGGCAGACACAAAAAGAGCTGGTTACCCAGAGAGCAAAGAGTGTGTGCTCACTGTAGGACAGGAGAAATCAAGACAGATGTGCACTTCCTCCTTCACTGTTACAAATTTAAATCAATAACAGATGTCTACATTAACAAATTCACAAACATCATAAGGAACTTCACACATACTGAGGGTCACTGTGGTGGACAGGGAAACACACTGAGGTCAGACATAATACATCTAGTGGGTCAAAATGCATGCTACTGTCCTGAATTAGATATTTCACATAAAAAACGTTTACATATAGTCCACAAGTGAAAATAATAGTGGAATTTATAAAAATGGCCTGTTCAAAAGTTTACATCCCCTTGATTCTTAATACTGTGTTCTTACCTGGATGATTCAAAGCTTTTTTTTTTTCTTCTTTTCTTTTTTTTTTTTTTTTGATAGTTGTGGGTAAGTCCCTTGTTTGTGCTGAACAGTTAACATTGCCCTCTGTTTTTAAGAAAAATCCTTCTTTAGTTTTCCAGCATCTTTTGCATATTTGAAACCTTTCCAACAATGACTGTATGAATTTCAGGTCCATCTTTTCACACTGAGGACAACTGAGGGACTCATACGCAACTATTACAGAAGGTTCAAACACTCACTGATGCTCCAGAAAGAAAAACCATGCATTAAGAGCCGGGGGTGAAAACTTTTTGAATTTGAAGGTTAAATTGGGTAAACTGAACTTATTTTGTCTTCTGGGAAACATGTAAGTATCTTCTGTATCTTCTGAAGAGCAGTACTAAATGAAAAAAAAAAAAAAGATATTTATAGGCAAAATAAGAAAAAATGTACACATCTTCATTCTGTTCAAAAGTTTGCTCAAAAAATTTGCTCATTGTGACTCAGTTTGCCAGCACAGGTCACATATTGTCTTGTGCACTATATATAAACATATTTTATGTGAAATAACTTATTCAGGACAGTACTAAATTAAAAAAAAAAAACAAGAAATTTTGATGATCCCTCTTATTTTGGTAAAACAATTAACATTTTGCAGATACTGTTCTAATTTGTTACACTGTTTATTTAAAGGGGTCATCAGATGCCCATTTTCCACAAGTTGATAGAAGATTATTCTTTAGAGTCTTAATGAAAAGTCTGTAACATAGTTTGTTTAAAATTTCTCAATGGTAGTGTAAAACAACACCGTTTTTACCCTGTCAAAAACAGCTCTTGTCTAGAGCAAGCTATTTTCTTGCATGCCGCTTTAAATGCAAGTTAGCTCTGCTGACCCCGCCCTTCTCTTCCAAGCTGCTCTCTGAGAGACGGTAAACTTTAGCCGCATTTATCTTGAAACTTGCTAATTAGGACATTATTAGGAAAGGCGATTTGCAAAGATTCATTAAAAAACCTTACACTCACTTCTTCAGTTGGTGAAGCTGGATCACGAATGATTTGCGCGAAGATAGACGCATTTAGGTAGATCGGGGGCGCATTCCCTTCAGAAACAAATGTAATCCACTGTGTCTTCAGCGGCTCAGATGTTGGGAGTAAATGACGACTGCTGTGTTCATTATTACATCCAACAACAAAGCACTTCAATCGCTTAAGCCTATACTTCACTTTTTACACGTACGCGAGGGACAGCTTACAGTGCCATCAGAACAGTACGCGTGTACTGTACGCGCACCACCAGATTTTTGTAACCGTGCGTACTTTGTATGCTCAGGTCGCACATGCGCACTGAAGTTATTTTGCAGTAATCAGTTTTTCCACATGGTGGCAACACTGTCCCGGCCCGTTGTTTCACAGTAGAAAACGAAACTAAAGAGACGGACAACGACAACAAAATAGCGGAGACTGCAACAACAGATGCTCACATTGACAAGCACTTGTGAGCGAGGGTATGAGACAGCTCAGCTTTGGTTTAAAAAAGTTCAAAAATGTTTGTTATCAGTCATGACTTAACGGGGAAAAATAGAGCAGACACTGAACATGGATGAAGCTTTCTAGAGCGCATGTGTCGACTGCTCACAACTTCAAATGGAGTATACTTTGAAAGGCTACGCGTTCGACTGTACGCATACGCTAACAATACGCATACAAAAACTAAGTATACTTAGGAGTCCTTTAGGAGTCATTCTTGTCTACATCTGCCGGCGGGGAAACAATGGCGGACTGATGACAGCTCACTCAGGGCGGGACTAAGGTAAGACACCAGTCCAGTCTGTGCTGAAACGCTACTGTCAATCAAACAATCGTGGGAGGGACCTGTCAGTGTGACGTCACACAGACAGGCATCTGAGATCGGTTTGATTTGAGAAAGGGGAAATGATTTAACGAGATTAAAAAAAAAACACTGGGTGAATCTTTATAATTATTGGGTGGTTGTTTACTGTACACACTGCCAACACACATTTCAGTTCAAACAGCTTGTAAAAATGCATGTCGCATCCGATGACCCCTTTAAGTTTAAATTACGTTATAATGTTTTATTCTATTATTTTTGATCTTGCTGTTTTTTGTACATACAGGTGCATCTCAATAAATTAGAATGTCGTGGAAAAGTTCATTTATTTCAGTAATTCAACTCAAATTGTGAAACTCGTGTATTAAATAAATTCATTGCACACAGACTGAAGTAGTTTAAGTCTTTGGTTCTTTTAATTGTGATGATTTTGGCTCACATTTAACAAAAACTCACCAATTCACTATCTCAACATATTAGAATACTTCATAAGACCAATAAAAAAAAACATTTTTAGTGAATTGTTGGCCTTCTGGAAAGTATGTTCATTTACTGTATATGTACTCAATACTTGGTAGGGGCTCCTTTTGCTTTAATTACTGCCTCAATTCGGCGTGGCATGGAGGTGATCAGTTTGTGGCACTGCTGAGGTGGTATGGAAGCCCAGGTTTCTTTGACAGTGGCCTTCAGCTCATCTGCATTTTTTGGTCTCTTGTTTCTCATTTTCCTCTTGACAATACCCCATAGATTCTCTGTGGGGTTCAGGTCTGGTGAGTTTGCTGGCCAGTCAAGCACACCAACACCATGGTCATTTAACCAACTTTTGGTGCTTTTGGCAGTGTGGGCAGGTGCCAAATCCTGCTGGAAAATGAAATCAGCATCTTTAAAAAGCTGGTCAGCAGAAGGAAGCATGAAGTGCTCCAAAATTTCTTGGTAAACGGATGCAGTGACTTTGGTTTTCAAAAAAACACAATGGATCAACACCAGCAGATGACATTGCACCCCAAATCATCACAGACTGTGGAAACTTAACACTGGACTTCAAGCAACATGGGCTATGAGCTTCTCCACCCTTCCTCCAGACTCTAGGACCTTGGTTTCCAAATGAAATACAAAACTTGCTCTCATCTGAAAAGAGGACTTTGGACCACTGGGCAACAGTCCAGTTCTTCTTCTCCTTAGCCCAGGTAAGACGCCTCTGACGTTGTCTGTGGTTCAGGAGTGGCTTAACAAGAGGAATACGACAACTGTAGCCAAATTCCTTGACACGCCTGTGTGTGGTGGCTCTTGATGCCTTGACCCCAGCCTCAGTCCATGCTGATTGGCATGTCACCATTTTCTAATTTGTTGAGATAGTGAATTGGTGGGTTTTTGTTAAATGTGAGCCAAAATCATCCCAATTAAAAGAACCAAAGACACTACTTCAGTCTGTGTGCATTGAATTGATTTAATACACGAGTTTCACAATTTGAGTTGAATTACTGAAATAAATGAACTTTTCCACGACATTCTAATTCATTGAGATGCACCTGTATGGAAAGCGGCAATTCCTTATGTATTATTCAGTATATTGTAATATATTACCAAAATGTATTATTCTATATAATTACCAATATACTGAAAATTCTTTAATATATTGACCGTTCACATATAATAAAATATATTTTCTTTCCGTAAGGGCATACGTCTGTCTGTCTAGGATGTCTCACAGATATTAGTGTTATTCCCCTCAGGTCTGCCACTGGTCCAGTCGTCCAAACGCTCTCATATGCACCTGTCCACTTCTGCTTTGGGCAATGCGTCAGCCAGCCTGCACTACCCAATGCCCCCATGTCACTATAGCAACCAGCAGACCACCTATGGCATGATGGCAGGTACGTCAAGTTACGCACAAGTTACGCATGTGGTTCAAGTATTGTTCTTCTGTGCATATGCATTACTGTACATCATAAACACACAGAAATACAGGATGTAGCTTGTGTGTGTGTGAGTGTGGTAATGATGAATGATCTGTGTCTCCAGCACAGGAAATGCTCTCTGCCAGCATCTCCCAGACCCGCATCCTGCAGACCTGCAGCGTGCCTCATGCCAACATGGTCAACGGAGCCAACTCACTGCAAGGTACAACCTGTGCTTGAATCCAAACCTTCAGCCCGATGATATTCACGTGTAAGCAGTGTTTCTCACTCCCGCTGAGTCCTGGCAAACACAACAATAAAGTGTACATATCTTAAAAGTTCAGAGTCAGTCAGAATAAATAATGTATAATCAGAGAAAAAATGGTTATCCATGACAATGACTGCAGCGTGTGCTGGTGTCTGGTGTAATTGTAGCACACTTGACTCGTAGCTAAGATTTTTAAAGGTAATTTCAGTGTGTTTGTGCTTCCACCTAGTGTCTGTAGTAAGAAATAACAAGTGTATGTAACGTTAGATTTAGTGATGCGTACAGAAGAGATTTGAATTGTCCAAAAAAAAAATATTAATAAATAAAAAAACAACAACAAAAACAAAAAAACAAAACCGGTATAATTAACCCTTGCATTAACCGCTGAAAATTTAACATTTTTGCCTTTACCTTTTTGCCTATACTGCATTATAACTCATAGAATTAGCATCATATTAATGCGTTATTGTAAATGTTTATGCTTAATGCAAAATTAGAAATACATTGATTTGCCTTTTGGACTTTACAATTCTCGCCACTGAATTCAACTAGGCTATCTTTTTCAAACATAATCAAAACTGAATAGTGTGTGAGGCAGAGGCAATAGTGCTTTGAAAATATCTAGCCACTAGAGGGAGATGCAGATCAATTTATTGTTAAAACAGTAAAGCCTCAGACACATTCTGAAATATTTTATATCCCCATTATATGTCTGTAATATATTGGAAATATATATAATATATAAATATTTTTTAATGGAAAATCGTTTTTTTTATTACAATCATATATATATATATATATATATATATATATATATTTATTTATTTATTTATTTTTTCAATACTAAATTGCCACTTTTGCCCTCTAAAATAGAAAACTGGTGATTAAAAAAATACAGGTATTTAATTTTTCTTAATATTCCCAAAAATTTGGAGAAAGTGACAATTAAGAAATATTCTCTCTCTCTCTCTTTCTCTCTCTCTCTTTCTCTCTCTCTCTCTCTAATTGAAATATTTCAAACGAAATGTTTTATTGTGCAATTGGTAATTGAGTTTAATTGGTAATTCTTTTATATTTTTTCTGTGTCCCTAATATATTCCCTTAACAAAAGCCAATTCTGTAATACATTATCTTCACAATACATATTAATTTCTAAAAGGTGATAGAATTATACCAGATAGATCTCACTGAAATAGACTTCACAGGATCTTTAATATATTTTTGGTTGTTTGAATCTGTTGGTGTTCACAATTACTAACACAATATAGTTTGCAGGGTATTGAAAGATGTCCCAGTGTCCCTTGTAGTCTTTACAATAAATGATGGTTAGATTTTCTAAGATTTGATCTCCTTAAACAGTCATCGTTCCCTCTAACACACAGCCTTCATTTGTGTCCTGTCGTCCCACAGGAGCTCTGGCTCCACGCTTCTATAAGTTCCCAGAGCACAGTTTGGGTGGGGGCTCCTGTGCTTTGACCCACAGTTTACCGCCGCTGCCCCAGGCCCTGCTCTCGGACGAACCCACCCTAGGTGACATCAAGCTGGAGCTGCGCAGGAAAAGCCGGCCCCTGGAAGAGCCGCCCGACATGGACTCACTTCAGATCCGTGAACTGGAGAAGTTTGCTAACGACTTCAAACTGAGGAGGATCAAACTAGGTTTGTCTTCTGAGCTGGACCATCTTTTTTATAAAATTATGTAAAACATTGCCACACCGTATTTATTATATCACTTAGTTTATTTAGCTTAGCTGATTAATTTATATTAGATAAGAAGTTATTACTGTGAAGTTCTGCTATTGAGCTATTATCTACAGTACATTCAACTGCAGACTTTGTTTGCTTGACATTTGTTTGGTCATTTACACAACCTTCTCTGCCTAAATTGGCAACTCTTGGTCAGAATAATCTGCAAAAGTAAACAAGATTTGATGCAGAAAGTCAAAATTTTTTAAAGTAAAACTTTTAATTTGACATTATTACAAAGTGCACTTTTTAAAAGTGTATTTACTTGTGTTTAGAAACATAAACCTTTTTATTTCATTAATATCCCAACCAGCAAGATATGTTCTAGTTTTGCTAAGTCAGAACATTCTGAACTTCCATTTTTTTAATGTTTTAAAAATGTTTTTCTTGGTTATGTGAACATTAGACAAAATATTAAAGGAATGTTAGATTTTATACTTTTTTAAACATTATGGGACAAAAGCGTTACTTTTGAATGTTGTTTGAAACATATGAAACAAGTAGTAAGTAGTTTAAAAGACGTTATATGAACATCCAGCTAAAATGTTTTAGAAAAACTGCATGAATGTTATAAATAACATATGGTATAAAATGATGTTTTTTTGTATAATATACTGTAGTATAATATAATATAAATAACATTTTTGCGCTAATGTTTTGATAACATTGCTAAAGACCAGATAACTATGAATGAACATTTTTTATTAAATTTCTATTAAAGGGATAGTTCACCCAAAAATGAAAATTCTGTGATTAATCACTCACCCTCATGTCGTTCCAAACCCATAAGACCTTCGTTCATCCTTGGAACACAGATTAAGATATTTTTGATGAAATCCGACAGCTTTCTGACCCTCCATAGACAGCAACGCAACTGACACGTTCAAGACCCAGAAAGGTAGTAAAGACATCATTAAAATAGTCCATGTGACATCAGTGGTTCAACCGTAATTTCATGAAGCTACAAGAATACTTTTTGTGCGCAAAGAAAACAAAGATTTATTCAACAATATCTTCTCTTCTGTGTCAGTCTTTGCCATGCTTTCAGGAGAGCACAACGCATTTAAATATCTTAATTGGTGTTCTTAAGATGAACAAAGGTCTTAGGTTTGGAACAACATGAAGGTGAGTAATTAATGACAGAATTTTTATTTTTGGGTGAACCATCCCTTTAACTTTACTGGAAGAACCTTGAGAGAACACTGCCAGAACATGAAGCCATAGTTCTGGGAACGTTCCCTGTTAGCTAGGATTATACTGACTGCAAATACATTTTTTTTAAATAATCTTGAAGATTTGAAGTACATTAAAAGTGCACAATCAGTAAAATTAAGCACACTTTTTTTTTTCACAAGGGTTAAAACTTCTAACTTTTAGCTTTGATTGACAGGTTACACACAGACCAATGTGGGTGAAGCCCTGGCGGCTGTGCACGGCTCTGAATTCAGCCAAACCACCATCTGCCGCTTCGAGAACTTGCAGCTCAGCTTCAAAAACGCCTGCAAGCTCAAATCCATCCTGGCAAAGTGGCTGGAGGAGGCTGAGCAAGCCGGTGGTGAGTCAACACACTACTGAGTGAGATCGCTTATTTAGTTATTTACCACTATCTTACCATTATCCCTGAGTTTTTAATGAAAACATAAGATGGCAGAATCACTACTCTAATTTGTGAGTATTTCCATCAGCTCTTTTTAATGAGAAGATGGGCATGCATGAGCGTAAACGCAAACGGAGAACAACCATCAGGTAAATGGGGAATCTGAACGAAACCTACACAGAAAACAAAAGCCATTATATCAGCATCTCCCTCTAATTAATACCTAATTAGTTCTTAATTTCCTCCCTCAGTCTTGGGGCTAAGGAAGCCTTAGAAAGGAATTTTGTGGAGAAGAGTAAGCCATCATCTCAGGAGATTGTGCGGATGGCGGAGGGTCTCCATCTGGAGAAGGAGGTGGTGCGTGTTTGGTTCTGTAACCGCCGGCAGAGGGAGAAGAGGGTCAAAACCAGCCTACACCACAGCTCCTTCATGGCCAAAGAGACCGTGGCCTGTAGAGCTTGAAGATCCAGGGTCTCAGTGATGCTGAAATGTGATTATCTACAGGCAAAAAACCAACACCAACCTTTGGCAGTGAGTGGGTTTATTGTACTGATTCACCAGCAGGAGTACTGGATATGCAGTGACCCCAAAAAAGTATTTGAACACACTTAAAAATGTTTGAATGTTATATCATCAAATATCAAACCAAGTGACAAGTTTGAAAAGGTCTCTAGGTGTATTTAGAAGATGTATGAAGTTCACACAGGAGTCCTATCAGAGCAATTAGAGGTGTGGAGAATCACATTATTTAATTCATGAATATATGATCCACTGACGTTTCACAAATACTTAGTGCGATAATACTTTCTCTTGTTAATGAACATCCACGGTTTTATCATTTAAATCCCGACAAATTTCTGATGACTTCTGTTAAATGTTTTATTTGAACAGGTAAAAATAAATGCCAATTGGTTTGATATTGTGCCATATAATGACATTCATAGATGTTAAGGGGTGCTTTTAGTGTCCAAATACAATTTTTATTAATTTTTTTTTAAACTTTGACACATTTTGTTAAAAGTTTTGTTTGAAAAGGTTAAAATAAAGGTTATATAATGCAGTGACATTCATAAATTAGTGTCCAAATTGTATTTTATTTTATATAATTTCTTTAATGAATGAGACGATTTAAGCAGCCCCTTCACTGGAATTTAAACTTGAGCTATTAAAAGACAACATTTTTCACATTTATTTTTATAAAAGAGTGTTTTTGCTCTCAAATGGGATACTTGTGATTTTTTTTTTTTTTTTTTTTTTTTTTTTTACCTGAAGATAACATTTAAAATTGCTTAGGGCAGAATAGCATCTTGATTCTTTTTTTTAAAGTATTTAAAATAATTTATTCATCATTAATATATTTAAATGCATTCCAATCAAAGTTTAATATATCAGCAAAATATGCAAATATTCTGAAAGCATAGCCTGGAAAGGTGTCATTGCACTGTAGAGTTTTGTATGAAGCAAGCAAACCTTTTTGTGATGTACTGTAACTTGTAAAGAAATGATAAATTTGTCCAAATAAATGACTAATAATGTGGTCATGCTTGGTTTGTCATATTATAATAAGATCCTGCAAGTCATTAGCCGCTCTGCAGCAATCTGTTAGGCATTATAATGTCAATTACATGCTTCGCATGAATTGTAACAACATGGTAAGTCTGTTGTGATTCAGATTATTTGATATAATCAAACATCATTGCACTGGGAGGGAATTAAGCATCTATCATGTGTGTATGTGGCATGTGTTTAATTTGTTGTCTACTGCATGCAGTGGAATCATCAGAGCTCTTCTGGGTTTTACTGAGGGATTATTTACAGTATTACATTGTTCCTGACAGTGTTTTAATGAGGCAGCACAGCCTCTCACTTGCACACAAGTGCTCTCAGCAGAGAGATATAGCTGATGATCTATATGATCATCATCTCCTGCCATTGACTGTGTCAGCAACACACCTCTTACTGCCCCATATGATCCAATAATGCAATAAATACAGTATACTCTGGGATAATGTTGTCAGGGTTTGACATTTTCAGTATATATCATACATAAACAAATAAAAAAATAATAATAATAAAAAAAAAAACATTACAATAAAATTGATTTTTTCCATATGTATTCCAGCTGATTCTGCACTTGACAAGTTTTTCAGTCCTACAGAAACGCTTGCAGCAGTTACACATCCATACCACATTAAATTACTTTAAAATTAATGGACTGCACCATGGTTCATTTAAGAAAGGTCACTCTACAAACTCATTAAGACCTTATTTAAAAGCCATGTTTCATTATGATTATGACTAATGATGTCTAATTTAATGAAATACTCTAAAAGGCCATTAGAACAATTGCAGAGGTTCATAACATTTTGACTACTAACAGATCAGTACAAGCTACCCTCTTATTTTCAGCTGGCCTCTTAATAGTTGTACAAATTTGCTTATTAGCTTATAGTAAACATGTTAAACACCAGTTATTCACAAATATGAATGTACTTTATTAATTAGAAAATCAAATCAAAGCATAAACTGTACATTTATAAACACACTATTGGCTAGAATGGGAAAAAAAAAAAAAAACTTTTTAAATAGTGCTGAGAAGTACATTCAGATGAAGTTGAAAAGAAAAACACACTGTAGTTCTTCTAAAGGCTGGAATACAATCCAAACAGATTTTAAAACATGACATTTGATCTCCTCCAATTGGATGGACTCATGGTCTGAAGCTCAAAAACTGGTCTGTGCCCATCATACACTATGTGTCACTATGTGAACTCCGACTTCCCGAACTCTGCAGACTGATTTTGACTTGCTGCAACTACTGGAAATCAGTGCAAATATCTGAAAAACAAAAGGTCTTGAAGTGTATTCCAGCATTACATGAACTACAATTATATCAGAGACTGACATGGTTAGCGGTTTTTACAATCCCAGCTGAGACAGCAGTACAAATGAGTTGTTGCAGAACAACATATGAGCAAGAGATCTGTCAGTAACACTGTTTCATTCACACAGTACTGTATTGTTCACCTTTAGTGACTACAATACTAAAATCACCTTTAATCATGGGGTTCAACACCAAGTTATTGGTTGCTCTAAATCTTCATGATATTAAAAGTATTAATTAAACAATGTAAACTGAGTTTGAAATCCCACAGGATTGATTATTTCTCTTCAAAATATTTTCACAGCATTGACATGGTATGATGGTATGTTGCACATCATTCAAGTTATCCCATCGTGACCATTACGAAACTACAGTTTTAGTTTTGTTTTACCTACCAAGATCATCAGACAGTAGAAGGGTCTTAATGGTTGGATTGTTTCAAGGTTGACAAGTAAAGACTTCATCACATTATCATATCAACAAAGTTTCTCATGCAAGATATGATTTGTATGTATGCAAGAGTTTATACCAAACTTCCCTGCAAAGGAAAACTGTTTTCCGTAATTTACTTCCTTAAGTCATACATAACCTAAAAAGACATGAAAATACACACAATGAGCATCTTTTAACTAACATGACATGAGATGATTAGCCCTATAAAACATGGGAATCCCATGGAGTACCAAATCTTCCAATGTCTGTGTACATTTAAAGGATTTAAAGGACAATTCATGGTCACAGCACCCTTTAAAGTTAAAAGTAAAGTGTGTAATTTTTGCACACAAGCAGAATCAAACAGACAGTTACAAAAGTATGCTCTAATAGTGTGAATGCAATCCAGATGTAGTATATTTGCCATGTTATCATTGTCATGTGACATACCAGTGTCAGTTGTGCCACTACATTGTTACTCACAAATCCACTCCAAATGGGATAGTAAAATGTCCATCAGATGTGCACTTCAGAATTTGGACGAATGTAGTAGGTCACTCGAAAAAAAATTAGTCTACTATTTTATGAATACTGTGAATTCAAACATACTACTCTGTTTACATACTATATAGTAGGGAAGTATGCGATTTTGGCCATTACCTTTTCAATATCCCCACCCCCTAATTTGCTACTAGTCGCCCAAACAGATAGCTCCGCCCCACCCAATCATGCTCCATTTGGAGCCTCTAGTGGTGCAAAAATTACATCCTTCACCTTTAAATATGTGCAGCAGATTTGGAGAGCATTTTGTCAGAACGTCTAAATCTGCTGTATATATCTGACCACAGAATCTCCTCCAGTAACTCACTGCCATACTCCAATAAGAGTATGTTTGTTGACATTCTTATTTCATTTATTACTTAGACACTCCCTTTTCCCACTCCGAGTCCTTTGGTGGCAGTGGGTACAAATGTGCGGAGGGTGAATTGATTTAGTCCATTCCCAGAGCCTTCAGCTGTCTCTCGATCTCGGCGTCTGAGATGGTGGCCGCTTTAGACTTTGCTGGGGAGGCGCCAGGGAGGATCTTTCCTGCTGAGGGGGCTCTTACCATCTGCAGAAATAATAACAAATGTAGCCCTTTATTAGAGCAGTAAAACTTCAGATTTCACAGATCACCTGGAGCTGCAACTCTGTCAGCATAAGCCTTCATTTAATTGTTTTGGATAATAGATGTGGCGCCAATCAAATATGATCATTGTTTATCCCAACTGTTCTATGGAAACAGAGCCCAAGCACTTTTTTGGGGAAAAACAGGACAAAGAATCTGTGGAATATGGTAATATGAGTATTACATTTTGGCCCAAGGGAATACACATCTGCTGTAATCAGATACAATGATTCTGCATCTCATGAATCTAAAGAAAGGCCTACAGTAATCACAGCCAGAGTCCAGCCATCTGCTGAAAGCCGCCGCTGGGGCCGTTGCTAGAACAGCGCAGACAGAAAGAAAATGTCTTACCTTTCCTGAGATCTCTATGCCGATCTCATCAAGCACCTGGTTCACGATCTCCTGGCTTTCTTCCTCATCACCCGATTCATCAAAAATCTCATCCAGTGTATCATTGACTGAGGACAGAAAGTTGTAGAAGTTGGTGAAATTTGACAGAATAACCCAATCTCTAGAACGGTGAGTCTGAAATGGTTTTGATGGAATTAAAGGGATAGTTCACCCAAAAATTATGTCATTAATTATTCACTCTTATGCCATTCCAGACCTGTAAGACTTTCTTTCATCTTCTAAACACAAATTAAGATATTTTTGATGAAATCCAAGAGCTTTCTGACCCTCCATTGACAGCAAGGGAATTACCATGTTCAAGTCACAGAAAGGTAGTAAGGACATAGTAATTCAGATGTAATTTTATGAAGGTACTAGAATACATTTTGTGCGCAAACAAAACAAAAACAAACAACTTTATTCAACAATTCTTCTCTCCCGTATCATTCTTGGCTGCGCATTCATGACAGTACCATCACGCATGCGTGTGGTGCTGCTGACATAGAACATGCATGCGCTGCTGCTTGTTTACAAGCAGAGGAATGCACGCACATGCTTCGTGATACTCTCGTGAACTCACGTTGAAGATTGAGGAGGAAGAGAAGAAATGGTTGAATAAAGTCATTATTTTTGTTTTCTTTGCACACAAAAAGTATTCTCGTAGCTTCATAAAATTATGGTTGAACCACTGATGTCACATGGACTATTTTAATGATGTCCTTACTACCTTTCTGGGCCTTAAACGTGTCAGTTGCGTTGCTATCTATGCAGGGTCAGAAAGCTCTCGGATTTCATCAAAAATATCTTAATTTGTGTTCCGAAGATGAACAAAGGTCTCACAAGTTTGGAACAACATGAAGGTGATTAATAAATGACAGAATTTTCATTTTTGGGTGAACTATCCCTTTAATGTTTATTAATCAGACTGGAAATCAAGTTTGTTTGCAAGGTAAGAGATTGAACGAGAGTTTCTGAGGATCTCGGGTTAGTGGCATCAAACTGTTGAAAGATGTTTAGAATTTTGTTTGAAGTACTTACTAGCAACTCATTTTTATTAATTTTTTACTAATTAATTCATTCTCCTAATTCATTATTATCCTTAGTCATTATAGATTTTGAAATTATTTCATCTACAGTTTTTTCTGCATTTTCTTTAAAATCCACCCTAAATGGCACATAAAAACAAAATACGGCACATAAAAAAACCAAAAACCGTTGTTGGTCACTTACATGGCACTCAAACCATCTCTTCCTGTCTAAACAGGCAGTTTTTGGCTACAATGTGGACTAGGACTTTTGCCGTAAGGTCTAGCTACTGAAAACTAGTGGCAACCCAACACAGTGCCAAAATTGTTAATTGCACAATAACAAATTTGGATGGTTTCATGCTGTCTGTAGCCAATAATTCACTGCACAGAATTCACTGTGTGCACAAACTATGCCCTTGTTCCAAGTGAGCCAGTTTTTATGTAATCTGATTCATATTTTCTTTTAATTTATGCAGTTTTATACATGGTTTTTGAGGATGAGAGCATGTCACACAATCTGTCCAGGCTGGTATCTACCTTATTTGGCTGCTTCAGCCAGGCGATAGATAAAATGTGCCAAAGTTGACTGGATGAATAGCTTATGATGTGAAGTAAAATATGGGAAGTGCTGATAGAGCCTTTTTATTTTGCTATCCTGACTATGCGTAATTATATGGTAAGGTGAATTTAAAATAAATACAATGCAACTCAATATATAATACATAATCAGTATATCATTTAGCATCATTTCTTTCCCCTGAACAGATCCATCAGTTGAGAACCACAAAACCAGACTCTAATGTGTGTCAGGCATGTCGAAGAACTTACTCATGTCCTCCGTCATTCCTATTTTTAAGTTCTCCTTCTGGAAGTCCTGCATCGTCTGTAGCGTCTTCTTGGGGTCCAATCTTTTATTGACAGTCTGCATAGTCTGAAAGACAGAAAGAGTTCAAGCCATCCATCACACTCCCAGAGAATAAATAGAGAATCCTTACGGTGCACAAAACGGTAATAAAAATAACACAAGCGCTGACAAAAATCCACCACGGATGAATACATTTTGAATGCAGCTCAACATAAATTTCAACTTCACACCATTTGGTGAGAAGGGGGAGTACAGTAAGTAGATGACACAGAACATAAAAATAGGTCGCATGGAGAGAAGTGTGTTTTACTGTCCCTCTGGGCTTCTAGACTGTGGCAGGGCAGACACACACAGGAAGAGTCTTATCTGATTACAGAGAATTATTTACACACAGCCTCATTATCACCCATCTCATATCTATTACACCAGCTACCTTCTTATGATTGACTACAAATCCCATGATGTATTAACAATCAGGTGAGGAAATATTAATAGCTTCCTTCCTCATACAATATGGATTGGATACACACACATTGAATCTTTTGTGGGAGTACAGGAACGCCTTGTAAATGAGTGAGAAAAACAACACCCCAGCAATGAGCAGTCAGAGACTGAATTTAAAAGGCTGAAACTGCATTTTATGTGATGCCACTACATGCCTGTAGTGATTGGTAAAGATAAGACGTGCTTTAGAAGTGCACACTGTGTATTTGCATGTCTTCTTATTCAACAAAATAGTGTCTCCAGAGGTAAAATGAATAAACCTAACCATCTCATGCAAAATTTAAAGTGTAACAATTAGGCTTAAGACAAAGGCAAGTTGTTGAGATTTTAATGCCATGTGAACAACCGAGACTATTCTCATGGCAAAAGCTGTACAGACTTTATTTTATGCCAAATACATAAATAGTTGTATAAAATAAAATTGATGGAAATGTATTTCAATATTTTAATGATCAATACATTATCTTAACTACATTTTTGAACAATTATTTAGCAGGGTTATTATAGTTAACTAAAACAATAAAAAAAAACTCATTACTTGAAATATAATAAAATATAAAGAACATAAACCTTTTTTCAGCTAAAAAGTAATGGTTCATTCATATTTTCATTTTAGTTTAATTTAACGTACTGAAATAACTAAAACTAAAATTAAAATGAATAAAATCTATACAGATACACACACACGCACACACACACACACACACACACACACACACACACACAAAAACAAATAACAAAAACACAACCAAATTACCAAAATGTTAACTAAAATTGAAATAAAAACTAGCTGAGAAAAAACTTCTTTTAAAATGCTATAATGTGTTTTAACAACTTAGGTTTGAATTCCAGTGAGGAGGTTACATTCTGCTTAAATTCTCATCACATTTATTTAAAAAAATAGATAAGCCAATTACATTTACATTTACTCATTTAGCAGATGCTTTTATCCAAAGCGACTTACAAATGAGGACAACAGAAGGAATCAATTGTAGTATTAAAACAACTAAAACAGATCCAAAACTAAAATCTAAAACTTTATAAATACTATATATATACATTTAAAAAAAAAATAAAGAAAGAAATTAAATAAAAATGACAAATGCATATAACAAAATTTCAAAACTTAACATTTAAATGAAAACAAAAAATAAAGCTAAAAACAATATTTTAAAGAACAAAAGATATGAGAGTATAATAATGATTCTAACATAACACTAGGTCAAACACCAAAAAAAAAAAAACAACTACATATACAGGTGCATCTCAATGAATTAGAATGTCGTGGAAAAGTTCATTTATTTCAGTAATTCAACTAAAATTGTGAAACTCGTGTATTAAATAAATTCAGTGCACACAGACTGAAGTAGTTTAAGTCTTTGGTTCTTTTAATTGTGATGATTTTGGCTCACATTTAACAAAAACCCACCAATTCACTATCTCAACAAATTAGAATACTTCATAAGACCAATAAAAAAAACATTTTTAGTGAATTGTTGGCCTTCTGGAAAGTATGTTCATTTACTGTATATGTACTCAATACTTGATAGGGGCTCCTTTTGCTTTAATTACTGCCTCAATTCGGCATGGCATGGAGGTGATCAGTTTGTGGGACTGCTGAGGTGGTATGGAAGCCCAGGTTTCTTTGACAGTGGCCTTCAGCTCATCTGCATTGTTGGGTCTGGTGTCTCTCATCTTCCTCTTGACAATACCCCGTAGATTCTCTATGAGGTTCAGGTCTGGTGAGTTTGCTGGCCAGTCAAGCACACCAACACCATGGTCATTTAACCAACTTTTGGTGTTTTTGGCAGTGTGGGCAGGTGCCAAGTCCTGCTGGAAAATGAAATCAGCATCTCCATAAAGCTTGTCAGCAGAAGGAAGCATGAAGTGCTCTAAAATGTCCTGGTAGATGGCTGCGTTGACTGTGGACTTCAGAAAACACAATGGACCAACACCAGCAGATGAAATGGCAGCCCAATTCATCACTGACTGTGGAAATTTCACACTGGGCTTCAAGCAGCTTGGATTCTGTGCCTCTCCAGTCTTCCTCCAGACTCTGGGACCTTGATTTCCAAATGAAATGCAAAATTTACTTTTATCTGAAAAGAGGACTTTGGACCACTGAGCAACAGTCCAGTTTTTTTCTCCTTAGCCCAGGTAAGATGCTTCTGACTTTGTTTCTGTTTCAGAAGTGGCTTGGTAGCCCTTTTCCTAAAGACGTCTGAGCATGGTGACTCTTGATCACTGACTCCAGCTTCAGTCCACTCCTTGTGAAGCTCTCCCAAGTGTTTGAATCAGCTTTGTTTGACAGTATTCTCAAGCTTGTGGTCATCCCTGTTGCTCGTGCACCTTTTCCTACCCCATTTCTTCCTTCCAGTCAACTTTTCACTTAATATGCTTTGATACAGCACTCTGTGAATAGCCAACCATTCAGTAATGACCTTCTGTGACTTACCCTCTTTGTGGAGGGTGTCAATGATTGTCTTTTGGACAACTCTCAGCAGTCTTCCCCATGATTGTATAGGCTATTGTGTAACCATTTTGAAGGCTCAGGAAACCTTTGCAGGTGTTTTGAGTTGATTAGCTGATTGGCATGTCACCATATTCTAATTTGTTGAGATAATGAATTGGTGGGTTTTGTTAAATGTGAGCCAAAATCATCACAATTAAAAGAACCAAAGACTTAAACTACTTCAGTCTGTGTGCATTGAATTTATTTAATACACAAGTTTCACAATTTGAGTTGAGTTAGTGAAATAAATAAACTTTTCCACGACATTCTAATTCATTGAGGTGCACCTGTATGTGTATGTACAACCACACACACACATACATATTAGGGGTGGCTCGATACCACTTTTTCAGAACTGATCCCGATCCGATACCAAAAATTCTGAGTATCTGCCGATAGCGATATCGATCCAACACCTGGGCAGTGTTTTTTTAATCAGGGTTGAATTATTATACCTCAATGTGTGTTGACCTGATCATGACTTTTTTGTGTGTTACACACAATCTACTAAATATAAACAACTTTATTGTAAAGAAAAACAACAAATGAATGCATATATAATTCTAATCTATGACAAAAATACTATTATAAACTAGGTTAGTGGATAATTCAGTAGCAAAAGTTACTCTAGAAAAATCATGAGTGCACAATTTTATAAAATCTAATAATTAGTGGGGAAACAAAACATTATTTAGTGGAGAACAAATAAAAGTGAATAAGTGTAGGACTAAATCTAAAATGATAATGTAAAATGATATACAGGTGCATCTCAATAAATTAGAATGTTGTGGAAAAGTTCATTTATTTCAGTAATTCAGCTCAAATTGTGAAACTTGTGTATTAAATAAATTCAGCGCACACAGACTGAAGTAGTTTAAGTCTTTGGTTCTTTTAATTGTGATGATTTTGGCTCACATTTAACACAAAGCCACCAATTCACTATCTCAACAAATTAGAATATGGTGACATGCCAATCAGCTAATCAACTCAAAACACCTGCAAAGGTTTCCTGAGCCTTCAAAATGGTCTCTCAGTTTGGTTCACTAGGCTACACAATCATGGGGAAGACTGCTGATCTGACAGTTGTCCAGAAGACAATCATTGACACCCTTCACAAGGAGGGTAAGTTACAAACATTCATTGCCAAAGAAGCTGGCTGTTCACAGAGTGCTGTATCCAAGCATGTTAACAGAAAATTTAGTGGAAGGAAAAAGTGTGGAATAAAAAGATGCACAACCAACCGAGAGAACCGCAGCCTTATGAGGACTGTCAAGCAAAGTCGATGCAAGAATTTGGGTGAACTTCACAAGGAATGGACTGAAGCTGGGGTCAAGGCATCAAGAGCCACCACACACAGGCGTGTCAAGGAATTTGGCTACAGTTATCGTATTCCTCTTGTTAAGCCACTCCTGAACCACAGACAACGTCAGAGGCGTCTTACCTGGGCTAAGGAGAAGAAGAACTGGGCTGTTGCCAAGTGGTCCAAAGTCCTCTTTCAGATGAGAGCAAGTTTTGTATTTCATTTGGAAACCAAGGTCCCAGAGTCTGGAGGAAGGGTGGAGAAGCTCATAGCCCAAGTTGCTTGAAGTCCAGTGTTAAGTTTCCACAGTCTGTGAAGATTTGGGGTGCAATGTCATCTGCTGGTGTTGGTCCATTGTGTTTTTTGAAAACCAAAGTTACTGCACCCGTTTACCAAGAAATTTTGGAGCACTTCATGCTTCCTTCTGCTGACCAGCTTTTTAAAGATGCTGATTTCATTTTCCAACAGGATTTGACACCTGCCCACACTGCCAAAAGCACCAAAAGTTGGTTAAATGACCATGGTGTTGGTGTGCTTGACTGGCCAGCAAACTCACCAGACCTGAACCCCATAGAGAATCTATGGGGTATTGTCAAGAGGAAAATGAGAAACAAGAGACCAAAAAATGCAGATGAGCTGAAGGAAAGAAACCTGGGCTTCCATACCACCTCAGCAGTGCCACAAACTGATCACCTCCATGCCACGCCGAATTGAGGCAGTAATTAAAGCAAAAGGAGCCCCTACCAAGTATTGAGTACATATACAGTAAATGAACATACTTTCCAGAAGGCCAACAATTCACTAAAAATGATTTTTTATTGGTCTTATGAAGTATTCTAATATGTTGAGATAGTGAATTGGTGGGTTTTTGTTAAATGTGAGCCAAAATCATCACAATTAAAAGAACCAAAGACTTAAACTTCAGTCTGTGTGCACTGAATTTATTTAACACACCAGTTTCACAATTTGAGTTGAATTACTGAAATAAATGAACTTTTCCACGACATTCTAATTTATTGAGATGCACCTGTACATTGCTCTTTGTATTGTTGTAAAATACATTCATGAAATACAGGTAGGCCTAATATATTTATATATAGATATATATACTGTAACATTAAAAGACATTTCTTTTAAATGTTTAGCATAGTAATGAGGCTGAAACATATGATAGATAAGATGAACAAGAAAGGCTATTAATATTCTTTCATTGTGCAAAACTATTATGATACGAAAGGCTCCAAATACAGAGCGGCACAAAGCGCTTATGCGCATCCCGTGCACAGAATGATGCGCTTGAAGCAACACAGAGTCAAAGCACACAGCGCTCCGCATAGAAAGGTTCAAAGCACAAAGTGAAGAGATATTAATGCGTAGTGTATTAAATCTGTGCGATAGTTTATTGAACCTTTTCTTTTAACAGTTTTAAATTTCAGTTACTGTGCTCGTTAAGAACATAGAGCTTTCTAGTCCAGTGTTGTGATATAACAGACACCAAGACGATTTTGAAAACAGCACGAATTTGTCCATTTATCTTTATTTACAGATCAAGTATAATATTAGGAACATTTAATAATCTTGCAGAGAGTTTTATTGTCTTGACTCGTATCCGAACGCGACACAGTTTGAACGCTGAATGGAGGATGACAGACAGCCGCAGCGGAGAGAAGAGTTTACATGAACTTGACTTCAATATTCATCTGTACCTCACATTAAACTATGGAACAGCTTCAGAACACTTGAAATATAGTGCACGAAAACATTATGGTGTTTTATCATGTGTTTGTGGCTTTTGTGGGGCTTAACAATAACACACTAGTATACACACAATATCGGATTATATCGGTCTTCTGACGGATACCCTGATATGGCAGAAAATGCCATTATTGGAGCGATACCGATACTGAATATCGGATTGGCGCACCTCTAATACATACAGTCATGGCCAAAAATATCGGCACCCTTGGTAAATATGATCAAAGAAGGCTGTGAAAATTAATCTGCATTGTTAATCCTTTTGATCTTTTATTTAAAAAAAAAAAATCACAAAAATCTAACCTTTCATTGAATAACAAGAATTTAAAATGGGGGGAAATATCATTGTGAAATAAATGTTTTTTTGTTTTTTGTTTTTCTCAAATACACGTTGGACACAATTATTGGCACCCCTAGAAATTCTTATGAGTAAAATATCTCTGAAGTATTTTCCCATTCATATTCACAATTTTGAGCACTCCAGGGTGATTATGAACATGAAATTATCCAGCCATGGCTTCCTTTTTCACAAAAATATAAATAGGAGGGAAAACAAAGCACAAATTCCCTTAATCATCCATCACAATGAGAAAAACCAAAGAATATATGTCTGATGTGCAGCAAAAGATAATTGAGCTTCACAAATTAGTGAAGTGGCTTTAAGAAAAATTCCCATTTCCACCATCAGGGCAATAATTAAGAATTTCCAATCAACATAAAATGTTACGAAACTGCCTGGAAGAGGACGTGTGTCTATATCATCCTAATGCACGGTGAGAAGGACAGTTTGAGTGGCTAAAGACTCTCCAAGGACCACAGCTGGAGAATTGCAGAAAATAGTTGAGTCTCGGGGTCAGAAAACATTAAAAAAAAAAAAAAAAAAAAAAAAAATGGTCAAACAGCACCTACATCACCACATGTTGTTTGGGAGGGTTTCAAGAAAAATTCTCCTAGCTCATCCAAAAAACAAACTCCAGTATATTCAGTTATCAGACACGACTGGAACTTCAAATGGGACTGGCTTCTATGGTCAGATGAAACTAAAAAATGAGCTTTTTAGCAACAAACACTCAAGATGGGTTTGGTGAACACAGGGATAAAAAGTACCCCATGTGTACAATGAAATATACTGCTGTATGTTTGATGTTGTGGGCCTATATTTCTGCCGGAGGTCCTGGACATCTTGTTTAGACACATGGCATCATGGATTCTATCAAATACCAACAGATAAAAAAATCAATAAGTGACTGACTCTGTTAGAAATCTTATAATGGGCCATGTTTGGATCTTCCAACCGTACAATAATCCAAACACAAACCTCAAAAACAACACAAAAATGGGTCACTGAGCACAAAACCAAGCTTCTGCTATGGCCATTCCAGTCCTCTGACCTGAACTCTATAGAAAATGAGTGGGGTGAACTGAAGAGAAGAAGCACCAACATGGAGCTGGGAATCTAAAGGGTCTGGAATGGTTCTGGATGAAGGAATGGTCTCTGATCTCGTCAGGTGTTCTCTAACCTCATCAGGCATTATAGGAGAAAACTCCTATATTTTGGCAAATGGAGGTTTCAAAAAGTATTGAATAAAAGGGTGCCGTTAATTGTGGCCAAAGTGTATTAGAGAAAAACATTTATTTCAAAATGATATTTCCCCCCATTTTAAATTCTTATTATCCAATGAAAGGTTAGATTTTTGTGAATTTTTTAAATAAAAGCTCAAAAGGATTAATAATGCAGATTAATTTTCACAGCCTTCTTTGATCATATTTACCAATGGTGCCGATATTTTTGGCCATGACTGTATATATACATATATATATATACATTTATAAATTCAATATTCTTTAATTTCCATGTAGTTTGTTGAAGTACTAAAATAACTCAAATTAAATAAAACTAAACTTAATAAAAAAAAACCTATAAAGACATAATAAAAAAAAACTAGTAAAATGACAAACATTACTCCAACTTTAACTAAAATTAAAATAGACATCAAATAAAAATCAAACTACATTAGTTTTAGGGGTGGGAATCTTTAGTCTCCTCACGATCCGATCCGATTCCGATTCTGGGAGTCACGATCCGATTCCAGAACGATTCTTGATCTAAAAAAAAGCAATTCTTATATCCTTTGCCAGTGCCCCTGGCCGATGGAGTCGCACGGTAGAGTCGATGGTCTTTACCCTCTTCGGTCTTCACTCGAGGAGGCCTTCACACAAGGGCTGCCGCGACCTCTGCCGCGGTAAACTAAGATTTTTTTATACCCGTCTGACAAAATACTAATTGAATTCAGCTGGACACACTTTCCTTTTTATCACAACAAATGGCCAAGCAAGTGCAGACACTGACAAGGTATGCGATACAGTACGAGACCAAACACGATTTCAGCACGTCTCCATAGAGTAAACAAAACAAGCGTTTCCTAGCAACGGCAACTGCGCTAAACACTAAAGAGACAAGTAAATACACTTAATTATTTCAATTAATTCAAACAATTAATTCAGATGCTCTAAGTGCCATAGAGGAGGAACATGTCTCATATTTCAAATTCTGTTAAAGCATCATAGAAAAACCTTAAATGAACAGTAATAAGGACAGTATGAATAAATACATAGAGATTGCCCTGATAAGAGTTCTTTCTAAACGTAGTGCAGAAACTATATAAACTGGGTCACAATAATAGCAGTGAAGTAAGGAGCCCCTCAACGACATGATAATTAAACCCTGTTTAAGGATTCTTTTGAAGTTCTTTGCTACATAAGGGATTCTGTTTTTCCAGCACTTCCCGGGAACATCAGGCTACATGTGAATAATACAGAGCCGTCATCGGGGGGTGGGGGAGAACTGGGACTGTTGTAGAGCCTTGTAATGAGGAGGTCCCACTAAAGTCCTCCATGGACAGCAATGGAATAACTAATTTTGGTAGTCATGCAGATCCATTCAGAGGTCTGAGCATCTTACCTTTGCTGTGGTAGACATGGCTCCAGCCATCTTCATCTGAGAGTTCATGACCTTGGTCTGCGTGGACATGGACGTGACCTTAGAGCTCACGGCATAGGTTCGGTTCTTCTGTTTTCTGAGCTGTACGAGCTGTTTGGCTAGTATCTTGCAGGCTTCTCGGTTTCCAGTCTTGGCCATTTTTTTGATTTCCATTTCCTGTTAAGAATAAACACATCCAGTGAACAATGGGTGTTTCTACATGTAATTGGACCAAAAGTTTTCACTTCTAAGAAAGAACAAGAAGTCACCCAGATATGTTCATGACCAACTCGTGCCATGTTTACTTGTTTAGACCAGAGGTCTGTGTTTCTTTACATTAGTAAACATCTGAAAACAGCTCTCTGCCCTGAGGAACTTCAAGCAGTTAGGTGTTTTTCAGATGTAGTGGGAAAACTGAGTGTGAGTGTCTGCAGAGATCTCCCATGCGAGTGTGTGCCCGTCAGAATTAAAGCCTGCAACCTGCAACACATAGAAAACACTACAACACACTCCACGTGCAGCACTAAAGACTATTCAGCTTTCTTTTTACAACGTATTTAGAAAATATTCCGAGATTAGACAAATGTTTTTCAAATAAAAACCCCATCCTAACTAGCATCTGGTCATTTCCAGAAATTAACACGTTGGACCTAATGGATGGAGACCATTAAAGGAATAGTTCACCCAAAAATGAAAATTCTGTCATTAATTACTCACCCTCATGTACTTCCAAACCTGTAAGACCTTCGTTCATCTCCAGAAGACAAATTAAGATATTTTGTATGAAATCTGAGAGCTTTCTGACCCTGTAACCTTCCACTGCAATTTCCAAAACGTCATTTTAGAGCTAATAACAGGGGCTTGAGCCATTGGTATGCAGGTTAACGCAGTTATTAATGCAGTCTAACGCACTTATTAGAGAGAGAGAGAGAGAGAGAGAGAGAGAGAGAGAGAGTGAGAGAGAGAGAGCCAGCGTGTGAATACCAGCGTCTGTGCGTCTCTCAACAGTGTTCAGCAGTAGCGTCTACTAAATCAGAGGTCCCCAACCACCGGGTCGTGCACTCAAAAAAATTATTCTTGGCACAATTTTTTATTAAGTATTTGAATCTATTTGATTTTATTTAAATGTTTTTTTTTTTGGGGTTTTTTTTTTTTTTTTTTTTAAATGTATGTACTCGCATTACTTAGAATCAATGTAAATCTGTTAACTGTCAAAACCTGAACCTGCTTCAGAACCTGTTCTTCAATATGGTATGCAAGGTTTATTTTTGTGCTTGTTTTGTCAAACCTGGCTGCTGAATTGACTGTAATTAAGCCAACAGTAGGTTGGCATTGCAGAGAGTAAAAAATTCCAAAACACTCTTTTTGAGAGGTCTGACATGTATATTTCAGTCTCAACCAATGATGTGGAAGAAGTGTTTTGAGAATTTATTCATCAAAGATGCATTACACTAACCAAAAGGGACAGTCAAGACATTTCTAATGTTACAAAAGATTTCTCTTTCAAATAAATGCTGTTGAACATTTTTATTATCAAATAATCCTGAAAAATTCATCACAGTTTCCACAAAAATATGAAGCAGCACAAGTGTTTTCAACATTGATAACAATTAACGTTTCCTAAGCAGCAAATCAGCATATTAGGATGATTTCTGAAAGATCATGTAACACTGAAGACTGGAGTAATGATGCTGAATATTCCGCATTATCATCATAGGAATAAATTACATTTTAAAATATATTAAAATAGATAATAAAGAAATAAAATACAAAACAATAATACATAAGTTTACAGTTCTGTTTGATTCCAATAGTTGTCCAGAAATGATAAAATTCACCTTTAAGTCAGTCATTATTAAATCCATAATGTAAATCCCAGGAATATTCTTTTTAACATTTACCTCAGCAGATCCTGTTTTCTCCTGTGTGCTCTTAATGTTAGTCTCTCAGGTAAACTCATGCTGATCAGCTAAACAGACACATTAGATAGAATGAACTCTAATGACACACACATTAGAGCAGGTGCTGTACTCAGCTCACATGATGCCTGCTAAGCAAAACACAAGCAGCCACATTAACATCGCTCACACACACACACACACACACACACACACACACACACACACACACACACACACACACACACACACACACAGACAGCACTGTCCTACTTTAACACACAACAATGTTGCATGACAGCTTCTGCCTACAGTATATTGCCCATGTTTGCCTGTCACTAACAAAATATGACTGGAATAGGGCATTTTTTACTGTTTTGCCATGATAAAAAAATGATGTGCCATCATTATAAATATTCATGTATAGAGAGCTGAGTGAGATGAAGCTGTAGCATCCGGCCTATTAGAGATGTTTTATTGTCATGTCAGCCACTAGGCAGCACTACGGACTGAAAAACTAGAATAAAACTGACAGACTGATGTGCTTAACAAAACCCTTTCAGAAACCAGATAATGAAAAATATGACCCACTGCAGATGACTAATAATTATCCAGCAGTTGATAGATATGACACCATCTGGAGCAGTTATTTTTTAAGAGGCGAAAAACAGAAACAGTTCACCCAAAACTCAAAACGTTTCCTCACCATCCAAAAACTCTTTAAATTGTACCCCAGCTTTTCAACGTGTGTGGGATATTAAAGCAGTGGCACATGACCGCCCTGCAGCGATCTTTTAATATAGGTCATTTAAAAAAATGAAATAGACAACACAGCATATCCATGTCTAATTACAATAAAGATGAAGAAAAAGAACCCCCCCTCTTGGGAAGCAATTACGCACATTTTTGTGTTTACATAGAAACAATTAACATAAATGGAGGGAGTGAGCGGGAGTGTTGGATTCTTCTGAGCTTTAACAGTGTGGTGGGCTGACATGAACGCTCAAGCCATCCTCATGAGTATTGAGCCATGAACAGTTTTTAACTGTTTTAGGCCACATAACCTGTTTCTAAGTGGAATTAACAGGATGATCAAAAATGAATTAATTAGCTAACTCTATTCTTTGATGCAATAAAGAAGAAATCAAAGAGGGACTTTCTGGCATAAGCAGCAACGCATGGTGCTGGAAGGGAAGAGGTGGACGTTGGGAGTTGAAGTCAACTGATATGAAACTGCTTTGCTCCACTTACCATTTGCCTCTCCTGTCTCTCCAGGGCAGCTCTGTCTCTGGTGATTTGTCTCTGGGTGCCTCTCAGCTCTTTGGACTGCTCTTTAATGATATCTGTGACAGGATGGGGCAGAGAAAAACATGCAATAAAACTGTCTGGAAAATCCTCATACAGTTCACTGATCTGAAACTGAGAGTTTTTTCTCCTCCCTTTTTTCCCCTCCTCCTTTAGTCACTTTCTTATTCAGCCATAAAAAATGTAAAGGCGTTTGGCTGACAGTCTACAGTAATAAAGCAAAAGTTCTGCTACAACTTATTTACACAATTTTTTCATATACATTTATTATATATTTTATATTACTGTTCAAATGTATGATAAGATTGAAGACTATGGTGAATTGTTACAAAAGATTATTTTCTTTTGAAGTATCACGGTTTCTACAAAAATATTAAGCAGCAGAACTGTTTCAACACTGATCATAATAAATGCTTCTTGGCCATCAAATCAGCATATCAGAAAGATTTCTGAAGGATCATGTAACACTGAAGACTGTAATGATGCTGAAAATTCAGCTTTGGCATCACAGGAATAAATTATATTTTAAAACACAATCAAACATAAAACAAATATTTTAAATTGTAATAATATTTTTCATTATTACTGTTTGCAATGTATTTTTAGTAATAACTTATTTCTAAAGAAAATATGATGGCAACTATTTTTGTTGTTTGTTGAAGAATACAGCCAGTATTTGTGGTCAAGAAAAACTGATATGCTCCGGTTCAGGAAGAAAATCTATTTAGGCACCTTAACCACAAGAGCAGTTAAATGGGCTTGATTCACAGTCTATATTGGATTTGAAGATTGCAGTTAATGAAATGTGCTTGCATGAGCCCGGATAGCCAAAAAAATAAAAAATAAAAAAACATTGTTTTGGAGCAAAGCCAGCAAGATCATTCTCTTCCTGTTTCCATGCATTTGAGGGACAAGCTAAACACATGCACTGAACATAAGGTTCCTCTTCGTACTCCACCTCCAAGGATGGCAGAGTGCAGCCACAACGCCTATAGGGAAGATACGCTCTCCTACACATCAATCAGCCCAACATGTGCCCTCATGAATGCCAATCATATCATAACATCCCGTGAGGTTAAACAGTCAATATTAGAAGCAACAGAGGGTGTAGTAGGAGGACAACAGGTTAAAGAAAATATAAGAAAAATTATTAAGTAGTAAAGAGTGGAGTCTTGTAAGCTAATTCATAGTTGTAACTAAAAAGGAGGGGAAAGTCAACAAGTAAATGAATTAATAAATTATAGGGAAAAAAGTAAAAAAAAAAAAAAAAAATTTTTTTTAAAAAGTTTAAAAAAAGAGTTAAAAATAAGATAGGAAAAGGGAAAATACATGCAAATTGATCAGTTATTAGAAAGCAAATCATAAAAGAAAAAATATAAAAAATAATAAGTAAGAATATAGCCTAATCAAAAAGAAAAATCTAATTGTTGTTTAAATATTAATTTTAAATTCTGAAAAGTATGAAATATGTATTAAATGTATGAAAGTAAAAAAATTGGATAGAATTCTACATATGTCAATAATAAATTAAAACAAAAACTTCATTAGTATTGTACAAAAACAGGAAAAATACAAAAAAGTCACAAAGTATTTTTTTTACATAATGTTACTTGCCCATCCCTAAACCTTGATGAGAGAGTTTGCGCACACGTACAAGTCTACGCAAAAGATGACGTATCGAAAACGTAGTATTGAGGGAGGGTTATCGTCCACAAAACTCGCTGAGCTAAACCAACTCTGCCATCTGAGAGGATACTTTGGCACAATGACGCTTGGCTCACCTTGGTACGAAGGTCAAGAGGACAAAGGCTCGGGAATGATGGGAATTCAACTTGACCATGACAACAGCATCAGAATGTGAGTAAAGATTATGACTGATTCAAATGATTTTATATCAGTTTATATCACTGATAAACATCAGTCATTATAGACTATACCATGTGTATAAGTCTGTGTAGGCCGTAGCTATTTTTATAGCTGATAAAAGCAAAAACTAAATAAATAAAAAGTAACTTTAAAACATTCTCTAAAATTAGGATGTGACAATGCAGAATCTAAAAAAGTCAGTACGGTCTTTAAACTGTTGTATGAACTGTATGAATGAGTGTTTCTATTGTTAATCACTGGAGACAGGTTTAAATGGAAGTGTTTGAATGATATAACGATCAGTTGAGTCTTGAGGCAGATAACCTGTTTATCTAACCAGCTAACTATGCCAGATATTCAAGACTCAATTTGATCTTCACAGTGCTGTCCATTGAGGAATGTTTGCTTTGCATGTTCAGCTCTCAATATAATAAACATCTATAATGTAAAAAAAATAAATAAATAAAAACTGTTTCAAAGTAAAAGAATCTAAAAAGACCTGGAAATGAGGAAACCAACATGATACTGACTAATCTTGATGAGTGGCTTTGTTACTTTTTACGATGAAATAATGGTTTTAATCGTTTGCACTTTGGTACAGTGGATAATCATTTATGTGTGTGTAAAAATAAATAAATAAATAAATAAAATCTTTTATGTTAATAATGTTAGAAGACATAACGCATGGATCACGGACAGACAACATGAGTACAACAGTCATATTTTTTTTATGAAACACCTGTTATTATAATGAAAGTACTGTTTATCCACAGTCATTATTAATAACAAATACATCTATATAAACACATGTAGCAAATATTCCGCCTTTATGACAGTGACTTCCGTACGTAAAAATAACAAAACAGGTGAAACATGCAGATAAAGTTTCAAAAGATGCAGCAGGCAGACGGGTGTAAATTATAACAGGGATCTGACCATTAAAACTATAATAAAACAATTAACAAAGTGACTTACCGTCAACTGTCTTCTTTTTAAACAGAGATGCCATGATAACTTAACTTAGACTTTGTTTTTCTCTTTAATTCAATGTAAAACTAGTTTCTCAATCTAACTGCTTGAGCCTAACTGTCTATCGATCCACTCAAAGGTCTGGTTTTCCTTGTTTGTCTCAGCAGCACATGATCCCACTGAGTCACCGCGCGCGTGACGTCTGCGGCGCAGTTCTCCTTCACGTCCTGTAGGGGGCAGTGCCTCACTCCACAAAATGCTCTGAGCTTCTGTTACTTCAGTACATGGCTGGGTGATTGACATTTCAGCTGTGTCCTGGAGTGTAAGTTGCTATAATACATCTAAAACAACTTCTTCTATATTATTATACATGCAGTTTTTATGAACTCGCAGTAATTGAGTTTTTGTACTCTAAAAAATGAATTCGTCACACCGACCGCAGGACCATTTAAAATGAAGTAGTCACGACAAAATGTGATTAACATGCTGGATGGTTTAAATGAAACTGCCACCTTTCGCTTTCATATGTAAATTGGTAATTCATTCCTAATTTAGGCTATGAGTTAAACAAATAAACAAAAGATCAATAGGCCTATGTCAACTAACCGCATGACTATACAGTCTAGTCAAAACAATCCTTTCTCCCCCAATTTATTCCAACAAATTTATTGGATAGCAAAAGCACTAAAATTCCTACCATTGTGCGATATAAACAAAGCCATATTCTTCTGGAGTATCCATCACTCTAGTGGACTTTACTGCAGGTTATAGATGCCATAGCGTTGTCAAATGGCAAATTTGATATTCTTATCAATTTTACGCTCCATCCATCTGAACAATTTGTGGCTCGGTTCCTTGTGGGTGTAATTCTCATGGTATGGTAAAGTGGAGCAGACAGGAGATTACTGCCCCACAGCAAAGAAACCGGAGCCAACGAGACAGGAGGAGCAGTGCGGGTGACTTTGGGAGGGATTGCGGATGTGTGGCCTCCAGCACATTATACCCTCTCTCTAAGGAGGACATGGCGCATCCTGGGGCAGTATTCTCGTTAAGGTTATTAGGGAGATGTTTTCCTACAATCAGCAAGGTTGGCAACAGGGACTAGCACTAAATGTGCTCATAATGGTAATAAGCCCACTGGTGATCCATCTTGCCCCAAGCACACAGACCAATTCTAACCTGCAATAATGAGACAAAACTACAATTTTATTTGCTATTGAGGGTGTCTTTAAAGTATATTAAAATCTCCATTTCATATTAGAGGGAATCTTTCTCTGTGCCTTTGGAGAAGTCCCACAGAGAGTCTTCTGAAACATTTATCTATCTGCTCTGTTTGTGCATTTGCCCGAGGCTGGCAGACGTTTAATGCTAATGTGCTAACTATGTTTCCAGACAGTAATATAAAGTAAGATATCTCATCTGTGAAATTAGATACTTTCACTAGTATACTGATCCAGAATTCATTGCTAATCCTTCCAATTTGATGCTATCAATATCATTTATTTAAAGAGATGCAGTAGTTCACTCAGAAATTATATTTCTGTCATTCCAAACTTGTATGAATTTCCTTCTTCAGTGGAACGGAGATGTTTAGCAAAGGAGATGTTTAGATATTTCATGAAAGGAGATGTTTAGCAAAAAGTCTTTGTGCAAGGAACTGACTGAAATTTATGTTATTAAAGATGGACAAAAGAAGAAATTTGGCATTTTTATTTATTTATTTATTTTCAAAATTAAATAAACATTGGCATGCACTTTCATTCAAATGCAAATATTGAACATTATACAATTATGCATACAAAAAAAAACAGAAAAAAGAACAAGAAAAACATAAAGACATAAATTAAATAAAAGAAAAATGGTAAGTTGGTATAAGTTTAACCTGATAACGAGATTTAACCTTATTTGTAATATAAAACATCTTTTTTTTAAAGAAGTGATATTGCATAGTAACAATTTCTCTTTGAAAACATGTTTGGGATTTAACTGCAGGGAATAGTGGTGCTGCAGCACCCCATTTGGCTATGCAATCGCACCCAATCCAAAAATATCAAATTAATTAAAACAATGAAAAACAAAGAAAGTTAATGAGAATTCATTTTTGTTATCTGAAAAGAATGAATAAAACAATAAACAAATTATTTAAGCATTATATTTTCACTTTGGTGAATCACGTGACGTGTTTCGCCTAAGTCATTGGATGAATTTACATTGAATATGTTATGTATCAGAAAGGTAAATTGCACGGTAACGTATCTTCATTTCTTATCGAAGTTGCAACAAAAATAACAAGAACGTGGACAATAATGTAGGACGTTGTTTTTTACATTTTATTTAGAGGGTTGCCGTTGCACAGTTTTTCTCATTGTCTTTGTTAAGAAAGGTTTTGTTGGTCCGTATCTCTTTCTACACAATTGTATTTTTCCGTTATTTTCACTTATTGCCATGACAAAATCACATGACCATCAGCATAATATTTACTACCACGGTAATCTTCACTGATTAAAAATGTACCACTAGGTGTTGGTAAACGTCCAAGATGGCTACAATATTGGCCTGCGTACCCTAAAATCACACAAAAGGCTATACCGATATAATACCGACATATAATAAATTATGCAATGTAAAATGAATCACCTTAGACTGTCAAAATAATCTTTATGACACTATAATGTAAGTGTTACAGACATGACTGTTAACAAGACAGACTTATAGATGTATGCAAACATGGAGCATTGAATCTGGGTCTCATCACGTTGATTTAGTAGCCACATCTTCATGGTGATGAATGAGTTTTGCCCGACTGCTTTGAACTGGTGGCAGGGCGTTAATATATCGAGTGACTGACTTCACTCCATCTGCCCCGGGAAGAATACAGCATCAGAGTGTCCCATGCCATACTGCACTGGATCCCAACCAGGGATTACGGGTAATGAGAGATTATCACCCCTGTTGAGTTTTCCTAACACACACACACACACACACACACACACACACAGGAGTGCAGCGACACATTCTGCATGAGCGCTTGTCACATACTACACCGTTAATGACCTCATAATTAATCAGTCAAATGCATGGGTAGTGGCACACAATGACACCATCAGCCTTTGAAATGATCAAGTGAGGTGCTGCATACCTATAAAATGGGGTCCCAGTGGCAGGTCTTCTTCTGCACTGTAGTAGCTACAGCCTTAGGGTTAAACCGAGGCCAGAATTATTCAACTGAGGCAAATGAATGGTATTTGCATGGGGAATTAGAATCATTAAAGGCAGAAGGGCATCGGGAGGACGAGTCCTTCATAGAGGAAAATGCAGTCCTTCAGAAACAGAAAGTCTAGACAGACTTTGTGTGCCAGCACTGCTCATGGTCTAACGGAGGTCTCAGTACAAGCTGTATAATTATAACAATTCAGGCAGAGATGCATGGGAATTAACCTCATTCTCTTTTAATTACTAAAAGCGCTGGCACAGCAGAATGAAGGACCTGTGACTGAATCTGTGAGGTTACTTGATAAGCCATTGTGTTCTGAACAACCTTCCTGAAATGGAACGTTTAATTTGTCTAATAAGCCCATTTCCAATCAAATCAATTATCATAATGGAAAGACTTCATCAGACGGCATGCTTAAGTGTTCTGACAAAAATGCTTAATACAAAAAGTGTTTTTGTTTTTTTTTTTTCAAATAGGGTTTCTGCATGTCTTAAAAAGGTTTTAAAAAGTCTTATTCACCCTTCCACAGTTAAAGGTCTTAAATCAGAGCAGTCTAAATGTCCAAGTCTTACATGTATAGAGTCATGGCAGTAAATATTGAATGTATTGCAACAAACAAACAAACAAATAAATTAGGTTATTTTTTTCTGAGCTTTTTTGCAGTGTGATCAGAAGGTACAGTAAAAATTACTTTCATATTCTAGTGGTTGGGAGGTATTCAAGCCTCAAGCCTTATTTTTTTGTAAAATGAATTAAAAAGTAACAGAGATCAGTTGGAAGTTGTTTTTTCACACTTTGACGAGTTGTTAATACAAGACATTTACATTAAGAGAACATATTGACAATTACATTAAGAGAACATATTGACTTAATGTTCTTTTCAATTTATTCCTTAAATTTTCTTTACTTTGTCTTAAAATGTCTTACATTTGCATTCACAAAACCTGCAGAAACCCTGTTTTAAATGATTCTTTGTTGATAGAAATCCAAAAGTATATTATCTGATATTTTCAATGACATTCAAAGAGTAAAGATCAGTGTGATTGTCTCAAACAATGAGGTCTTTGAAATTTTAACATGACATTAATCGCTAATTTTCTTCAAAAAGCTAATTTTCCAAAAGAACAAAAACAAACCATCCAATTATCTGGTGCTTGTAGACCAAGTCCAATCAGTGCTGAAGATGGTCCTGATAGAGTGGCACATTTATTTAAATGAACAATAATGAAGGTGACCAATTAACATGAAAAGCCTAAGTCTGAACCTGCTCCATGGTGGTCACACCACCAGGAACGAGCCGCCTTTCAAGAGTCGCATATGCAATTAACATTTAAATTTGTAATGCAGGACGAAGAGGATCTTTGTGTCCTAGGACATGCTTGTTGATGTTCCCATTAAGACCTCTGTGACATATTTCACCATTTGTCTTGGGGAAGGATTTTAAATTTCACCAAGAAATGATGTTCTTTGATTTTGCCCGTGACACAAATTGAACCCCATTAAACCTTACGCCTCACTGATGTCATAGAGATAACTGCTAACACTGCCTTAAGGCATGATGGGATAGTTATGCACATGATTACCTCATTCTGGTGGAGATATTGCTGTGTCTTGTGAAGCTTATGAATTATAGCACTCTAGAGAATATAGGATTTCATATGAACCTTTAATTTAACACAATTTGTGGCTCATTATGTGCAAATAAGATGGCTAGAAAACATAACTATACATTCAACCTTCATTTTAACAATCATGACATATCATAACACATCAATTGACCATAACATTACTGTTCAACTGGGCACTAACACCAGCCACGACAGCAAGAACCTGACTTTCAAATATCAAAAAGAGAAATAATGATTTTATATAATTGATATATTTATATAATATATATATAAAAATGATTTAAGTGGAATTTTCAGTAAGACTGTCAGTAAATTCTTGCTCTGTTTAAGTATTAAGACTTGTGCATTGATATGAAATGCCCCACTAACACAACTGGTTTTTATCTGACAGACTGCTGAACATACAAGCAAGTTCTCTCCCATTGAGGGCTTCAGTAAGTATTAAAGCAAAGACGAGAAGGAAAGAATAAACATTTAAGAGCTCCTGCTTTCTGAGACTCTTGGGATTTATCCGTTCGGGCTACGCTTCTGCAAAGCCATCTGGAAGAGAGGAAGAGAGGATGTTCAAGAAGAACTTTCATGAAGATAAATCCTGCCATGGATATGCTTTATTTCAAGGAGCTCAACATTTTTTAAATAAAAAAAAATATGTATTGTATCTTGATTGTATCTTGACCTAATAAGTATTACATGTTTTTAAACTGATAGACCCCTCACTAAGAAGCACTCCACTGAACCTGCTCAACAATGTCTGTTTATTCAACAGGACAGTGTAGACATCTCCATGCAAAAAGTGGCATGCATAAATCGAAATCAACAAGGAACACAAGACGGAACCAGACAGAGAAGATTTTACAACAAATGTTATTAATGCAGCACTCAAAATGGCACAAAGGAAACAGCTGAAAAATAGCATATACAGTAGTAATGTAAATAGTTCATATGAATACTTTTTATATATTTGTACATAATGTTCTATATTTATATCTCTACATATAGGTGATTTCTGGGATTCGGTAATATTTTAGTACCCCAGAGTTCTTAAAGTTGTGGTTTACCAAAATGAATTGTTAGAAGCTTTTCACGATACTTTGGTATGTCCATTATAATGAATAAAAATAATTACAGAATTTCAATCATTTTTAGTATATAACAGTGTGTTATATCTATCTTAAACCAAGTATTTTGTCATGTCCCTGAGGCACTTCATTGAGTTTGGACTTAGAAAATTGTTAACAAAATGTGCACAGTTTCTATTTTTAGCAATAATGTAAGCATTTATTTGTGTTCCTTTCTTGTGAAAAATACATTTCTAAAAAAAAAAAAATGCAAGATATTTTATAAAAACAGACTATAAAAACCTGCCACACTAACCATTCTATGCCCATAATAATTTAGACTCCAGTCATACATTTGCGACATCATTTACCAGAAAGACATCATTCAGGTCTCTTTAATAGTGGTGCAGAAAATGGTCAGTCGTATCATACTTTTTATTCATATTTTTGAGATGTATTATAGTCAGGGAGGGTACTGTCAAGCTTACCAACTAAACCCCGTCACATAAAATTAAGATGGAAAATAATTATGTTTCAACATTTTATTTTAATCTATTAGTATTTACAATGTACTTATTTTATTGCTGCCATATATGGTCTACTCTCCTAACTACACGTGGAGCAGTGGCCATTTTGAGTGAAAAACCTCAACCCCGTCACAAATATATGTATTTCTCATTGTTATGGGGTTGTAAACTTGTGACAGGGTTGAGTTATTTATATTATTTGATGTAATGTGTCCACTTAAACTTTGACAAGCATTATACATCAGAAATTGCACTCACATTTGCTGCAGAAAGACAATATTGGCCGTGCAGATACAGTATGTTGACCCAGAGAGAAGGGGACTGTATGAGACAGAGACAAAACTAAAAATTAAAATTGCAGGCAATGTATCCCTTCAAATGTGTTATAGTCTTCAACCCTGTCACACCTTGTCACATTAATATATTTGGAAAAAAAATAGGGAAGACAATTAAGAATGAAAGCATTTCTTGCTGATTACCATCTGACATGTTTAGGACTAAAACAATAAAATTGTGTTCTAGGGAACTCCACGCTGCGCCCCCTAGGGGGCACTAAGGGGAATGCAGTCTGCATGACCGGTGTCTGAAGCACGTGTGAAACAACGCCAATCTATTGGCCCACATGGCCCATGACAACATAGGAGGGGTGCCCGGAAGTATAAGAGGGCACCTGCTGAATACGTCATCCTCTTTGCTGTCTTCAGGAGCCATCTGTTTGAAGTGCGTGTGAGAGACCAAGGGCAGGTGAGCGGTGTGGAAAGTGTGTGCCTCCGTTCCAGAGGTTTCTGGCACTTGAGGACATACACGATCTATCTGTCATGTGTCTTGGTCAGGAGCTTGCCTGTTCAGTGTTCGAGGGCGCTGAACGCACTCATTGTGAGTGTTGTCCAATGAGAAGCTCTATTCGCGTTTGCCCCTCTTCTCGAGAGATGAGTGACAAGTATTTGTGTCTCGCGGCGCGGTTCCGCCATTGCCGCGGCACAGTTTCTCAGTCATGATCTGCGAGATCCACACACCCTCTCTAAACGGGTTGTTGGATATCACTGATACTACTGGTTTGTTATGACGATGAGGCCCTGATACTGCGGGATCGTGGGTGGAGCTATATTCAGCTCGGCTGTGCCTCTCTAATATGCATGTTTTTGTGTGTGGAGAGCCTCGCTGGGCATGAATATATTTTTATGTTCTGTGGAGACAGACTTGCGAGTTTTCTCTCCCAGGGTTTTCAGCACCTAGAGTGGTTATGGGGAATGTCTCTTTCTGTGTTAAGCCAGAGTGTAGTTGTCTGCGGATGGTTATGCTCCAGCCCGGCTTACTTTGTTCTGGAATATGGCGGTCTGAGGGCAGCCATGTTCTAGCCTGGCTCCTTAACTAGGTTGGGTTCCCCTTGGCACAAGTTCTCCCAAATAAGCACTGAAGTCTTTGTCTAGAAATCTGCTATTCTAGGATAGCTGTGTTCCAGCTTGGAGACTGCTTTTAAAAAAAAAAAAAAAAAGTCTCCGTGAGCCCCTTGCATGGACTGTGCTGTCTCCCCTTCAGGGTTTTACGTAGATAGCCCAGACCACAGAAGTGGACCATCTTCAGCCTTATCTGAGTGAACTGCTATCTGAGGATAGCTGTGTCCAGCCCTCTAGTGTTATGGCCTCAGCTTACATCAAGCTTTGATCACTGACTATGATGTTTATGTGTTTTCGCTCTTTAGCGAATCATTTACGGAGGGTCCGGATCTCCCTTTTGTGAGCTCCTGGTCAATAACACGGTGCTTAGCTAGCCTAATGTGGGACTGACATGGACTGGGGACCTCCTCAGTATAACCATCTGAGGGTGGTTATATTCCAGCCATTATGGAAGGTCAGGCTTACCTGAAAACAGCTATCTGAGGCTAGCTGTCTTCTACTGCAGTTACGGTGAGTCGTCTTATGGAGTGGTCCCCTTTCCTAGAGCCTAGCTATCTGAGGATAGCTATGTGCTAGCTCAGTGATCGTTCCCCTGCTTAGGGTTTTAAGTAGCGGTCTCTTGAGCCCTTACCTACACAGTGCTGTCTCACCTCTTGGGTCGTAAGTAGACAGCCCACTCTTTGTGGTCTGAGTAGTTTCAGCCAGTCCCCCTTTGGGTAGCCCTTCCTAGGTACATAGCTATCTGAGGATATCTATGTGCTAGCTCAGTGACTGCTCCCTTTTTAGGGTCTTTAAGTAGCGGTCTCCTTGAGCCCATGCTTACGCAATGCTATCTCCCTTGCTAGGGTTGTAAGTAGATAGCCTTCCTGCAAAGCTGCCCAGACCACAGAGAGTGGGCTATCTACGCTAGCTGTGTATTGTTTATTTTGGGACCGACAAGGATTGGGGTTCTCCTTAGTATCGCCACCTGAAGGTGGTTATATTCCAGCCATGGTTATAGCAGGATGGGCTTACCTGAATACAGCTATCTGTGGCTAGCTGTCTTCTACTGCAGTTGCAGTGAGCCCTCTTATAGAGTGGTCCCCTTTCCTAGACCCTAGCTATCTGAGGATAGTTATGTGCTAGCTCAGTAATCGTTCCCCTGCTTAGGGTTTTAAGTAGCAGTGTCCTTGAGCCCTTGCCTACACAATGCTATCTCCCCTGCTAGGGTTGTAAGTAGATAGCCTTCCTCCAAGCTGCCCAGACCACAGAGAGTGGGCTCTCTATGCTAGGACTGACAAGGATTGGGGTTCTCCTTAGTATAGCCATCTGCAGGGGATTATATTCCAGCCATTGTTATGGCAGGACGGGCTTACCTGAATACAGCTATCTGTGGTTAGCTGTTTTCTACTGCAGTTGTGGTGAGCCCTCTTATAGAGTGGTCCCCTTTCCTAGAGCCTAGCTATCTGAGGATAGCTATGTGCTAGCTCAGTGATTGTTCCCCTGTTTAAGGTTTTAAGTAGCTGTCTCTTGAGCCCTTACCTACACAATGCTGTCTCACCTCTTGGGTCGTAAGTAGACAGCCCACTCTTTGTGGTCTGGGTAGTTTCAGTCAGTCCCCTTTCCGGTAGCCCTTCCTAGGAACATAGCTATCTGAGGATATCTATGTGCTAGCTCAGTGACTGCTCCCCTTCTTACGGTCTTTAAGTAGCGGTCTCCTTGAGCCTTCGCCTATACAATGCTATCTCCCCTGCTAGGGTTGTAAGTAGATGGCCCACTCTCTGTGGTCTAGGCAGCTCTGTAGGAAGGCTATATCAGCTATGTTATTCTGGTCCACAAGCCTTCATAAAACCTGATCTGTTCTGATCTGAGGATAGCTGTGTTCTAGCTCAGTAGGTACTCTCTTTACCTGGGATTTAAGTAGCGATCTCTTGAGCTCCTCTGAGGCTTTCTAGTCAGACTCTTCAGTGGTCTTGTGTATCCAGGCTAGTTCTGCTCACATAGCATAGCTATCTGAGGATAGCTGTGCTCTTAACTTAGGTGGGATGTTCCACTTGATCTATTCAGGTTCCCCCGTTTCTGTCAACTTGTGTGAGCGGCCTGTGGCGTCAGTGGCATGGCCCCTTTCTAAGGCTAAGCTTAGGTGTATGTATGTCGCTTCCTTGGTGCTTTCCCATCAGGACAGGCATGCGCCTCGGCACTGCGTGGTTGGATTTCGTTCCACATAGTGCCCCCTAGGGGGCACAGCGTGGAGTTCCCTAGAAGGGGAACGTCTCAGGTTACGCATGTAACCATGGTTCCCCGAGAGGGAACGAGACGCTGCGCCCCCTTGCCATGCCTTCGGCCTGCCTGTCTACGTCTCCTTCTGACAGCTAAGTGGATGACGCATTCAGCAGGTGCCCTCTTATACTTCCGGGCACCCCGCCTATGATGTCATGGACCATGTGGGCCAATAGATTGGCGTTGTTTCACACGTGCTTCAGACACCGGTCATGCAGACTGCATTCCCCATATTGCCCCCTAGGGGGCGCAGCGTCTCGTTCCCTCTCGGGGAACCATGGTTACATGCGTAACCTGAGACGTTTTAGTAAAACTTCTAAATTAAAATTAATTTTTACAAAAATAAAGAGACCATAGACACACAATTTGTGTATTTTTAGCTTCAGTCCTATACAAATGTGAAAATTATGATAAATATTACATTTGTTATCATTAAATTGTAATGAGGGACACATGAGCAGTAGATTTATTGTTTTATAACAAGTTCTGTGTAAAATCCTTTTAAACCAATCCCATGTTGTTGAGAAAAAAGGTGTCTAAATCTGAAATATAAATTTTTTTTTTTTTTTTTTTTTGATATGTGCCCAGTGATGTGGGGTATTTAGAAAATGTAGCTGAAAAAATATATATATATATTCCAAGTTGAAATGTTACCGAATCTCAGGAATGACCATTATATTATATATTATATTATATTATATTATAAACAAATGTCTAGACAAACAGACTGTGAGACTGTCAGGTGGATTTCAGATCAATGGGTGTAGTTCTTATCTACAGTGTCTAACAGCTTTTGATAAAGTCAGTTAATCTCCATCTTCATTTGTCAGTACAGTAACGCAGCACTAACAAAGTTGCTGTGTTACTCTAATTTGCATTTAATTGAGGGTTAATGCCACTGAACCTCTGAGCAGAAGTCTTGTCTGCAGGCAAATTCTCACATGCAAAGGTCTTGTCTGGAGTGATTGTATTTAGATTGCATAATACATCAACCTGTGTGTCTTTTGTGCCACACCTGTGACAACTTCCACCAGTGTGGACTGTAAAGACCACTTGGTCATGGGACCCATGATGAATATAACTGAAACATTGCAGCATTCTCATTTCAGTTGAACTAAATGTTTTTTTTTTGTTGTTTTTTTTTTAAATTCTCATTCATGCACATCAGGCTTTTTATGTACAGTAGGTCACTGTTTGTTTTTGTTTTTTCAGCAAATGGATTTATATAATTTATTATATTTTTATTATTTTTTCATTTTTATTCCATCTCCTCTCCCGACAAGTCTGTCTTGCAGGATTGACTAAAAATGAGCTCCTAAAACTTACTGCCAGATTCTGGAAGATAAATTCTTCAAACAGTGGTACAACAGGATGTGGTGCTGGTCCTTCAAGAGTCACTCAACTTATCTGTCCATAAAGCCTATAAAAAAAAAGAAAAAAAAAAAATATATAGTCTTAATGTATTTCACAACACTTCAGCATGTTGTTCTTAAGTGTGGGTCAGTTTTTTTAGGAATTTTTACCCAAGCAAAGTCTCTGAGAACCTGACACCTTGTAATTCTGGAGACTCCAGGAAGGTTGCAGTTCTGGAAAATGGTGGCGCTGGAGACTAAATGGTTCTTGATGGTTTTACACAATTCTTCTTTTGCAGTTAGCACGTCTTTTCTTCTCCACCTGTTTTTTTCCTGACCCCGCTGTACCAGTGAGCATTTTGCTGTCCAATGGTCATGTCTTAACTTTGCAATTTCTGTATTGTATTAGTTTTGAATATTTCTCATGGGGATTTAATAATTTTTGACTTTTCAGTCCGAGTTAAACCTCCTTTTTGACTCATTTTTATCAGTAAAAGAAAACAGGCCTAATAATTCTGCACACCTGAATTTAAGGAGGTTTTCACTTCCGGCCTCCATGGACAGTTACAGTGGGTACGGAAAATATTCAGACCCCCTTAAATTTCTCTGTTATATTGCAGCCATTTGCTAAAATCATTTAAGTTCATTTTTTTTTTTTCCTCAATGTGTACACAGCACCCCATATTGACAGAAAAAGAGAATTGTTGACATTTTTGCAGATTTATTAAAGAAAAACTGAAATATCACATGGTCCTAAGTATTCAGAACCTTTGCTCAGTATTTAGTAGAAGCACCCTTTTGATCAAATACAGCCATGAGTCTTTTTGGGAAAGATGCAACAAGTTTCTCACACCTGGATTTGGGGATCCTCTCCAGTTCTGTCAGGTTGGATGGTAAACGTTGGTGGACAGCCATTTTTAGGTCTCTCCAGAGATGCTCAATTGGGTTTAAGTCAGGGCTCTGGCTGGGCCATTCAAGAACAGTCACGGAGTTGTGAAGCCACTCCGTTATTTTAGCTGTGTGCTTGGGGTCATTGTCTTGTTGAAAGGTAAACCGTCAGCACAGTCTGAGGTCCTGAGCACTCTGGAGAAGGTTTTCGTCCAGGATATCCCTGTACTTGGCCGCATTCATCTTTTCCTCGATTGCAACCAGTCGTCCTGTCCCTGCAGCTGAAAAACACCCCCACAGCATGATGCTGCCACCATCATGCTTCACTGTTGGGACTGTATTGGAAAGGTGATGAGCAGTGCCTGGTTTTCTCCACACATACCGCTTAGAATTAAGGCTAAAAAGTTCTATCTTGGTCTCATCAGACCAGAGAATCTTATTTCTCACCATCTTGGAGTCCTTCATGCGGGCTTTCATGTGTCTTGCACTGAGGAGAGGCTTCCGTCGGGCCACTCTGCCATAAAGCCCCGACTGGTGGAGGGCTGCAGTGATTGACTTTCTACAACTTTCTCCCATCTCCCAACTGCATCTCTGGAGCTCAGCCACAGTGATCTTTGGGTTCTTCTTTACCTCTCTCACCAAGGCTCTTCTCCCCCGATAGCTCAGTTTGGCCGGCCGGCCAGCTCTAGGAAGGGTTCTGGTCATCTCAATAGTCTTCCATTTAAGGATTATGGAGGCCACTGTGCTCTTAGGAACCTTAAGTGCAGCAGAAATTTTTTTGTAACCTTGGCCAGATCTGTGCCTTGCCACAATTCTGTCTCTGAGCTCTTCAGGCAGTTCCTTTGACCTCATGATTCTCATTTACACTGACATGCACTGTGAGCTGTAAGGTCTTATATAGACAGGTGTGTGGCTTTCCTAATCAAGTCCAATCAGTATAATCAAACACAGCTGGACTCAAATGAAGGTGTAGAACCATCTCAAGGATGATCAGAAGAAATGGACAGCACCTGAGTTAAATATATGAGTGTCACAGCAAAAGGTCTGAATACTTAGGACCATGTGATATTTCAGTTTTTCTTTTTTAATAAATCTGCAAAAATGTCAACAATTCTGTGTTTTTCTGTCAATATGGGGTGCTGTGTGTACATTAATGAGGAAAAAAAATGAACTTAAATGATTTTAGCAAATGGCTGCAATATAACAAAGAGTGAAAAATTTAAGGGGGTCTGAATACTTTCCGTACCCACTGTATATGTCACTTATAAGTGATTAAATACAAAATTAGTAGTAGTTATTAAGATTGATGTGGTTTGGAATTGGTAAAATGTGCTTGGAAAAAAATATCATCAGAATATCAATGTGCCTAATAATTATGCACATGGTGTATAGTTACAGGTACTGGCATTGGCTATTATAAACCTCTTTCTGTTGACCTCTAACCTTCGCTTCCATCTAGAATTAACAAATACATGAACTTTTGTTTTAAATTCTATTGACACCCTGTGGTGCCTTGGCACTAGTGATATGAAAGCAACTGAATGTAACACAATGGCTTTCTACTCTAAAGATATTAAAAAGGAAAAAAAAAAAAAAAACAATGATCACACTTTATTTTACTGTACTTTAATTTCCTTTGTTCTCAAGTAAAATGACTCCACCACATGGGGGATTTATTGAAATGTGTGTCAGTGGAATTTTAGCCTTTGAAGCATCCTTTGTGAGCTGTGAAGCACAGAGAGAGAACTAATTCACTACTATAGCTCCTCTGTGTTTCCTGCTCAAACGCTTATGAAAAAAGTGATGAACATGATAAGAATTATCATAAGAGTTAAATTAGAGGAAAGTGGAACACTGTGGTGAGATTCATTCAGTTAGGCCTGTAGGATTAACTTGGATCGACAAGAGAAGTCTTCATTGCACTGTACTGAAAGTGTATGTGTGTGTGTGTGTGTGTGTGTGTGTGTCCTGTTGTGGCTGTAAGTCCCTACTCAGACTGTGCCCTAGATAAACTTAGTATCACAACACCACTGAATTATTCACATCTCTTTCTGCATTGTGTCTAACCATCAGAGTGAATAAACCATTTGCCATGACAAGTTCAGCCCTGTCTATATGAGTAGATGAGATCAAACAACAACTGGGAACAGAGCTAGGCAGAGCAAATTAATAATATAATGAACCATCTTGTATTTTCTAAATGGCTCCCCATCGCATTAGGTTGCTTTGTTATAATGAAAAAGTACTCTGGATGCTGCTCTCCTGTTCTGTAGTTGACTACAGTCTTGTGCAATGTTTTTTAAAAAAAAGTGATTATTGGTACATTGATATGATAATAAAATATTGATAAAATGATCAAAATGTTGATCCATTACTTTATAATAGACCATGAATATAATCACTCTTGCTATGTTTGCAAATGGTAAATGGGTCATAGACCTTTTGTTTACAGCATGACTTTAACAATGATTAACTGACGCTGTGTGTGTGAAGAGTTTATTTGCAAAAACGGATAACTCGTTTTTTTTTTGTTTGTTTTTTTTTCAAAAATCATGTTTTTTTTTAATTATGTTATCATGATGTTTTTATTGTGTTAGTTAGCTGTATTTTTTTTAATTAATCAAAATAACCCAACTGCAGTTTGATTGAGATTAATTGGAATGCACAATGAAAAACCATGATTTTTGAAAATAGTTAAAAACGGAGTTATCTGTTTTTGCAAATGAACTCTTTTCTTCTCACTCCTATCTCCATTCATTTCCAAGTTCTCTCTCTCTCTGTTATAGGAAATATTCAATTTTTATTTAAAATGGAAATAAAGACCAGTATTGCATATCTATTTTAAAGACTTGAGGTTGTGTCCTCATGTATTAACAACCTCATCTGGTTCCCAACTTTGTTACTAAATTAACAAACTCTGTCATAATAATGTCATTCTTTCATCACTTCATCTAGTCATCCCTGTTGTCATGATTTTGTACTGTAAACAATTAATTATTGAAAAGTGGATATTTGTAGATTTATAAAAAACTGTCAACCTGTTACTTTTTTTTTTGTTTGTTTTGCTATAGCTAAATCAGAGTTTAATAAAAAAAATAATTTAACCAATTGTTATACATATTATTAATTTTACTTTTAAATAACACAATGCAGTTTATTAAAACAAACAAAAAATATTAAGGAAAAAGATTCTTTGTAATTCTTTTTCTGACAGAATGTTTAAATGTCTAATGTTAAATCTGAAAGAAAATCACCCAGTAAATTGTGGTTTGGACACTCAGTTGGTCTACAGCAGGTGGCAGCACATGCCTAATCCAAACCTACCTAAATCATTGATAATTATGAGGACAGGACGTAAAATCAAAACCTCAGCTATTACAATTTCCCCTCAAGAGATTAATATATTAACATTACCAACTAATATACCATATTACCAAAATGCATATTAAGCCATAAGCCACAGAAACACAAATGAAATTTAGGAATGCAAAGCAATAATGCAAATAAAGGTGTAATGCTCTTGATAACCTCAGCGAAGTATCTGTTAAGTATTATTTAAGTTTTAGCTTTGAGCGTTTACAAGATAACTCATTAACAAGCGGTTTGTCTTTTACTAGCCGTGGTTTATGAATAATAAGTTTCAGTTTATTCTGCGGAGCCCTGATTCCACCAATCAGATCGCAGCGCTCCAAACTTCCCACCAATCAGAGAAGCTCCTGTAACTTCAGCAGCAGGTCGCGTCTGTCGCTGTGTTTTGATGCGCTGTCTGTCTGTAGGTGGTGAAGCCTCGATGGGGACACTTTTGTTTTTATGCTAATATTTTCTTTTACAAACTGCGGCGCTTTTGTTAACGCTCAGGTTTATATTGGGGGGAATGATGGCAACATTTATCAGTGGTTGAGGAAGCTGCCGTGTTTCTGAAGAGCCTCTTGAGATCGTCTAAGCCTCTGCCATGAGTTGTTTGGATGTTATGTATCATCAGAGTTATGGAGCTCATCACTGCTTGCCCGCGACATCAGCAGCAGCAGCGGCTTACAAAGCGGCATATTACCATCATCAGCATCAGCATCAGCAGCAGCAGCAGCAGCAGCAGGTAGGTCATATATTAGGGCTGACACACACAGCTCACAAAGAGTTAGAAAAAGAAAGTTCTGCTTCAGACATTTTTTGCGCTCTTACAGCATCAGCTGTATAAATGTTACATGCGTGGTCATTATTTGTTAATTCTATTAATATTTTCAATCAAATATTTAAAATGTCTACTTGTTACATATAGATATATACAGTCAAACCAACAATTATTCAGAAACCAGATATAATTTGTGATATATCTTTTTACTAGGCTACTGTAGTTCATTTATGTAAGTGAGGATAGCAAAATAAAGTGAACTGTGACATATTAGTCCCAAAAATTCTTCATACAGTGGATTACCAGTAAAATTGATTAAAATCTGGGACCAAATATTATTCAGACACTTTGACCTGACCATGTTTTGCTTAAGTGTTTTTTCTTTAATTGCTAATGCAAAGTTTTTACACCACAGACTGAACAAAATTAAATCATTATCAAGATGAATTTATTCTGACACAGTTTAACTCTGATTTCTTGTCATATTTTATTCCCATTTTCTAAACTATAGCGAATAAACTGTGATAATGTGAGAAATGTTGACGGCGTCTGAATAAATTTTGGTTTGACTGTATATATATATATATATATATATGTATATTGAAGTTGGAGTTGGAGCTGAAGTTGGCAACAAGTGTTTGGACCCTGTTTAAAAACATCTCAGAGTCAGGATGCAGTTAATGAAGCAGTTTCTTTAACATTTTAGGGTTACACTTTATTTTAGGGTAACACGTGTCCCTGTTACAGTGTAATAATATATTTAAGTTAGAGCAATATTGCACTTACTATATGGTTAGGATTAGGATTAGGGTTTGTTTTAGGGTTACTTGCATGTAATTATGCATAATTTATTGTTATTTTTATAATAGTAAGTACATGTAACAAGGACACCTTAAAATACAGTGTTACCCATTTTAGTTATTCCTATACTTCCATTTGTAGATTTGATGATTTTATTGTTACTCTAAAAAGTGTAAAATAATAATAATGATATGAGACGGTGTCTCCAGACTGATTTATTATCTAAATACTACTGTTATCAAATAAAACCGCATGACATTCAATATAGAATTCTTCAAATTCCATGCAGTGAATTACAGCTGAATGTGTTTATACAGTCTCTCGTACGGAAATCTTCACGGGCGTAAATCAGCGTACCACTAATGTGCCAAGCGTGGGGACTGGGCCATCGATTCAGAGACAATCCTCAACTATCTATTTTGGTTGAAGACCAGGTGGTGAATGTGTGCTATTAACCCCTGACCAGTTATTCTTCACATCTAACACTATCTGTGTCTTTGAGCAGAAGAAGTTCAGTGCGTACAGCAGGATGCAGGAGTCTGAGGAGTTTCCCTCTCCCTGTGGCCAGAGTAAGCAGTCTGGAGCGCTGAAGCCCCGTCCTGAGCCTGAGCTTCCTCGAGAGGAGGAGCAGAGCGCTGGCGAAGAGGAGCACTGCAAGGAGACGCAGCCCGCCGAGGCCGAGTACTTGAGTGCCAGGTGTGTGGTGTTCACCTATTTCCGTGGAGACATCGGGGATGTGGTGGACGAGCATTTCTCACGTGCGTTGAGCCAGCCCAGCGCCTTCAGCAATGACGCCAAGACCGGCAGACTTCACTCTGGAGGACCATGGAAAGGTAGAAGACAGTGTTTATAGGAACCTACAATATTTCTAATCCTAAAATGCAATAATAGTGCTTATTAATAAATGTAGTTATTAATTCAACCATTCATTGAAGTTCATTATCAACCATTGTTACGTTCAAAATCTGTGGGTCAAATTGACAATTTAATGAATCCAGTCACTCTATTGACATTAATAGTTCTCACACATTACAAAAAAAAGACAAACATATTTATATCTATAAATTTAAAAGTGTATGTAACATTTTTGTGCATTTTATAAACAGTGTTGTAACTATTTTTTAAACATTTTAAGTAGAACAATTATGGAAAAGTACTTCTTCTGTGTGCTTTCCTGAAGCTCAAACAGTAAGATCATCCCAAAGCCAAAATTATGGGTCCGATTCCCATCAAAATTGGGCACCAAAACATCAGCGCAGTGTAAATTTCTTTGGATGAAAGCATCTTCCATATGCGTGAATGTAAATACCCTTAGAGGGTACTTGGGAAACTAACATAACAAAATATATACCATTTTTCTGCCTTTAACCATGAAATTTGCAGGTCAAACTGATCCAAAAATAAACATAATTTTTGTAATAGAACTTTTGTATGCACATTACACAACACATCGGTTGTCGAAACTTTGCATGCATGCTTATGAATCTAAAAGAGAAAAAGTGACAAAATAGCAAGAAAAATGATGGTTAAAGAATATTTTCGACAACTCAAAAATAGACATTATAGTTCCAGTCCTGGCTTCTGATTGGTCAATATAGCTTCACTGCTTAGCTAAACACATTCTGTATTTTTGAACTGTTTTTTTTTTTTGTCAACATCAAGATTTTATACAAAAATGTATATAAATCTATATTGAAAAGTGTATATTTTTACATGTTAATCACTTTTTCATGGTATGACAGAATACTACAAAACCATTTAAATCAGATATCCAGATATTATGGCACTGAGGAACTAACTGTTTGTTGTGTTTTAGAAGGAAACTCCCACTCCGAGGGTCAACCTTTACCGTCGTCCCTGTGGGGTAGCGGCTACCCATCTCAGACCTCCTCTCGCCCTGACTTCCCCCACGCCGCTGCCTTCCACCCTGCAGACACTGGCCTCTGGAGCAGCCACAGCCTCGCGCAGACCGGCCTGCCTCCTCCCTCTGCTCTTACTGACTCTTGGCACTACGGCCTGGGAGCGCAGGGTGGAGCGGGATATCCTCACGTACACGAGATGTACCCTCACATGCACCCCCGTCACCCACACCCGCACTCCCACGCCCACCACGTGCTCCATCACGCCCACAGCCCCGCTCTGGACCCACGCTTCAGCCCACTTCTGCTGCCCGGTGTAAGAGCATCTTGCAGCCCGACGTCCTGCGCAGACGGAATCAAAACTGAGCTGGAAACGAGTAGCATCCCAGCACCAATCTGGCCCACTTCGTTCCATGGGTCAGTGGACATCTATCATGATACAGGTGAGACAAGATGAGAGAACAGATCAGGAATCTGCACACTTCTACAGCATGGGTATATATGCAGTGTTATGGGTTGTGTAAATTACATCGTGTTCACTATACCTTTCAAAAGTTTTGGGTCAGTAAGACTAATATAAGTGTTATGCTTAGCAAGGCTGCATTTATTTTATTAAAAATACAGTAAAAACTGTAAATTTGAGAAATATTATTAAAATTTAAAATAGCTGCTTTCTATTTAAATATATTTTAAAATGTAATTTATTTCTGTGATACAAAACTGAATTTTCAGCACCATTACTCCTGTCTTCAGTGTCACATGATCCTTCGGAAATCATTCTAATATGCCGATTTGATCAAGAAAAAATTCTTATTAATATCAATGTTGAAAACAGTTGTGCTGGTTAATATTTTTGTGGAAACCATGATACATTTTTCAGGATTATTTAATGAATATCAAGTTCAAAAGAACAAAAAAATTTTGAAATAGAAATCTTTTGTAACATTATAATTGTCTTTACTGTCAATTTTGAACCTAACTTTTGAACAGTAGTGCATATGACAAATGAATAAGTCTAGCATTAGTGCAAAGACAGCTTCACATTATGAGTTAAAGACACAAAACACTAAAATGAAATGATAGTTGCAACTCATTTTGCCTAATAATCCCCTTTAATAACTAGTTCTTCCTTGTCTTGACTAGTTTGAAAAATGTCAAACTTTTCACATTGTTCTGTAATTTGCTTTTACAACTAAATAATTTAAAGCCAGATTTATATTTTTGGATGCATGAAATATCACTACCATATCAGTTACTATAATATTTTTTGGGTAGTATTGGATATGTTAGTCGATGTTGGATACTTGTGCATATTGAATAATTGTGCATCATTATTTTCACATTTAGATTCCTTTTGCTGACACATAAGAACAATTTTTACCTTATTTTATGAAACATTTTTAAATAGAATTTAATAACACTTTAATGTAATCTTCAGAATTTAATGAACATCATTTTTTTTAATTCTGTACATGTTTTGTTGCCTAAATTCATTTTATATATATATATATATATATATATATATATATATTTCATTGGTTTATTTTTAATGTATCCAAAATATCATGAATATAACATAAACATAACTATTAACATAATATATACTGTTGCATTCCTACTAATATATTTTCTGCTATATAAATGACATATGACACATTTCTGTTTTCATACATAATAAACCATCATACCACACAACCCAAATGTAATATTGCTGAGTAAAGCAAACATGTTTTAACGATTTATTTACTTACCCACAGCGCTTGAGCAAGACAAATTGAAGGCCAGTGTTTGGTTCTGAGACAGAGAAGCTTCACTGGACTGAGACTGGACCACTTCTGCAGCGGAGGCCCACAGCACTGCGTGTGGATTCCTTCCTCACAGGACTTTCTTGGGAACTATTCAGGGGAACATCAGTCTCTATCAGTGAGACAAGCACAAAAAACAGCTTTGGGTTTTTTTGTAAAGCATACCATCCTGTCTGAGCTTGTGCCCGCTCATGGACAGAGATCCAGATCAGGACGCTTCTGTAAAGAGCTGTGGACCCCAAATGAAGTTTAAGAGGTATATCTCCCTGTTTCTTTACACAAAGGAGGTTTTCTCGAGACGGTTGATGCTTTAGAACTGCGTTTATGTACTTACCACAGGTTCTGTTGAAAGAACTGATTGTATTAGTACAGCAGGCAGAAATGTGTGAGGAAAATCTTGACTTACTTTAATATATTTGTCTTGTGACTTTACTGATTGGTGTTTTCTGTTTGTGTTAATAGATTTTTTTTAATGTCAAATCATCTGCCTTCGAGGAATAAGTCATTAGTTTTACTGCTATACATAATCTGCTAAGTTTTATTGGCAAACAATCGGTTTTGTTTGGATGGATTTATTAAATCATTACAGTGATTACTGTCTCTTTAAATGTTGTCAGTCGTAGTGCTTTTATAATTTTGCATGTATTTTAAATCTGTTTACTTTCCCTCATCAATAAGGCATTTGAGAGGTCAGTGACACCAAAACACACTGCTCATGCTGCTCTTGACCAATTTTGGGAAGGAAATAAGGAGAACGCAAAGTCCCAGAAGGGATAGTGTCATTCCATTCACATTTAACTTTATCTCTTGCAAAGCTGCACAATCTGGGACGTGTCATAAATGGAGTTATATTGCAAAAATGTTTATGTGAATGCTCTTAAATGTCAAAAGTCGGTATGCGCTTCCTGTCTGGCGATCCAAGACGACTTGAACAATTGCAGTTAAAACAGTCTCCTCTCATCCACTGCAGATACGTCCTAATAGAGGTCCAGATAAACCGAAAGAATGTGGCAGTCGGCCCCTCCGTGTATCTTCGACCCAAATCCGCACGAAGAATGCAAAGAGCCTAGAATATGCAGTCTGGTGTGAAATCGAACATTATTTTGGAGAGCTGCAGCTTTAAATTTTTTTATACAAGCGCAGTGCCAGATATTGCATTATATTTGTCGTAAAAGACAGCTGTTGGGCTGGTTGTCCTGTGGCAGTGTGAATGCAGAGTTCGAGAGTGAGGTCTCTGAGCAGGTGACGGCACTGACCCTCACATTCCTGCCGCTGCGCTCAGAGCATCAGCAGCTGCTCCACACTGAGGCACAATTAGACACTACTCCATGATAGGGTTCTCAAACTCAGAGATTGAATGGACACTTGTGGTGTGTGTACTTTCAGATAATATAATATTACTAATTTAAAAGGCCACTGAAGTACACGCTTAAAAACTACACTTTGTAATTACGTCAAATTAGAAGTTCTTTAAATTAGATTTTAAATCGTTGTTTTAATATTTGTTTGTCATGCTTTAAAGAAGTACACTTATTTTGATGTTCTGACTAACATACTAAAGCACATGTACTTGATTATTATTTTAGCTGTAGTGTGTTATTTGGTATTATATTTAAAGTTAAGACATTTTAAATGTACTATATAGCAACAAATTACGAATATATATGTGACACACAAGTATCGATAATATTTCAGTTTACATAATGCTTGTCAGTACATTCAACAGTACACTTTAACCATATTTATAATTATCATAATTATGAAATTATACCATAAAAAATCAAGTCTTTTCATTTCAAAATTTCACATTTATTGTGAAATTATTACTGTTTCCAATTAATTGGAAAATTTACTAGCAATTTCTTTTTTCCAGTGTACTTATAAAGATCTACTTAAGTATGTCAAAAAATAACTAAATTCCAATAGCATTTAATATAAACTATTATAAATTAATATTAACAAATAATATTAATTAAAATATAAATTTAAACTATATTACATTTCATTAACATGTAATTAAGTGTATTAAAACATTACATCCATTACATTCAGTTTGCAGTTACTACTTTAAAGTATATTAATATTATTAAGAGTAAGAAATACTCTTTATTATTATTATTATTATTATTATTATTATTATTATTTTTGTTGTTTTGACGTTTTGTTTACAGAGCATTTATTGAAAATACTGAAGATGTAAAAAAAGCTTTATAAACCAGATGTTTTTGTTTACATAATATATGTGTGTGTACTGTGTATATTTATTATGTATATATAAATACACACACATTCATGTACATATTTAAGAAAAATGTTATGTTTATATATTAAATATAGTTATATATGATATAAATTATATGACTATAAATATATACATGTAAATATTTTCCAAATATATGCTGTATGTGTGTGTAATAAATATACACAATACACACACATATATTATGTAAACAAAAACTTTTATATTGGATCCAATTAATTGCGATTAATTGTTTGACAGCACTATTTTTTAGAAGAGTCTAATCCACATATAAGTTTTAGAATTTTGAAACAGAACAAACATTTTTTTTAAATGAAAATGATGAAAAACAGTGATCTTATCCTTCACAGCAAGAGTCTACTTCTGCACTCCTGTGTCTAACAGTCATTGTTATACCTTGATTCATCCATATTACTCAATGTTTTTGCCCATGTTGACCATTAAAATAAAATGATGGGTCTTGAATGATGGCTGTTATCTTGCTGTAGTGGATGAATAAGCCTGTTCATATCAGACGGGTACGCCATCACTCTGCTTTGCTAATTGCTGTACTTGATTATATAAGTTGCGATGGCCCTGTGATCATAGGCAGTAGAGCTCCTCAAGCAGCAGATAAATGAGGGGTAAAGAGACCTGCCAGCTACATTCAGCCTCTCTCCACAAGAGTGACATAAACAGCAGTAAACACACGGCCGCTCTTATGAACAGGAAGCTGGCAGAGACAGATCAGTGTGTGGCACTGCACGATACGAGAGTGTTCACTGCAAAACTAAACCAGAAACACCATTCATGTGACTGATGTTCAAAGACAACAGGGTGATACTAACTGCAAAGTGACTCTTACAATAAACCAGTGGTGTTTATGATGCCAAAGTCTATTTATCTCAGCAGATTCATCTTAATTTAAGTTTAATTTAACTTGTTTTTAATATTATATCAGGACCTTTTAAATGTCAGGACTCAACAAAACAGATTTATTTTTCTTCCTGTTTGTAGCTCACACTGATTATTATTATTATAATTTTTTTTTTTTTTTTTTACTCTGAAACAGTTTCCTCTCTGAAATTGCTTGTAAATTTCATAAATAACTGCAAATAAATTGCAATTAATGCACTGAATTAAACATCAAAGTTTGAAGTAGAAATACGGAAATAGTATTTTCTAGTAAAATGTACTGCAATAATTTTAGTTTTCTTTACATTTTTGAAAAATTAACTTTTTTACAGCGCGGTCTTTTGCTTATCTGGTAATGTTTTCACTGTCCCCACACTTAAAAATATGAATAAATAAAATATTAAAACAACAAAATATTTTACAAGTGTCATATGAAATTTATTTATTTATTTATTTGAATGAATGAATGCATGAATGAATTAAATTTTTGCTGTTTCATTTGCAAGGCATAAAAACAAATACATAACCAGCAAAGGTAAAATATAGAGAGAACACAATTTCACAGTTCTGTCAAATTATCTGCTCATTCTTTTTGTTGAACCATTTCATATATGTGACCTTGGACCACAAAACCAGTCATAAGGGTCCATTTTTTGAAATTGAGATTTATACGTGATCTGTAAGCTGAATAAATAAGCTTCCCTTTGATTTATGGTTTGTTGGGATAGGACAATATTTGGCAGATTTGAAAATTTGCAAAAAAAAAAAAAATCAAAATATTGAGAAAATTGCCTTTAAAGTGTTAGTTCACCCAAAAATAAAAATTCTGTCATTAATTACTCACCCTCATGTTGTTTCAAATCCGTGAGACCTCCGTTCATCTTCGGAACACAAATTAAGACATTTTTGATGGAATCTGAGAGCTCTCAGACCCTTCATAGACAGCAAGGGTCCTTACAAGATCAAGATCAAGAAACGTAGCAAGGAGATCAGTAAAATAATCCATGTGACGTCAGGGGTTCAACCGTAATTTTGCAAAGCTACGAGAATACTTTTTGTATGCAAAGAAAACAAAAATAATGACTTTATTCAACAGTTCGTCTCCTCTACGTCAGTGTAGCGCCATTTTGGAGAATATCCGCTGGACGCAAACTGCGTACGCTCTTCTGTGTCACCCACACCGCACGGATACGTCTTCTACGTATATTTACGCTTTGATTTGAACGGAAACAGTGCATCCAGTATGCGGTTAACACAGAAGAGTGTACGCAATTTGCATCCAGTGGATATTCTCCAAAATGGCACTAGGGTGACGCGGAGGAGACAAACTTGAATAAAGTCGTCATTTTTTTTTCTTTTGCGCACAAAAAGTATTCTCGTAGCTTTGTAAAATTACGGTTGAACCCCTGATGTCACGGATTATTTTACCGATCTTCTACCGGACCCTTGCTGTCTATGGAGGGTCTGAGAGCTCTCAGATTCCATCAAAAATATCTTAGTTTGTGTTCCGAAGATGAACGGAGGGTCTCACGGGTTTGAAACGACATGAGGGTGAGTAATTAATGACAGAATTTTCATTTTTGGGTGAACTAACCCTTTAAAGTTGTCCAAATGAAGTTCTTAGCAATGCATATTACTAATCAAAAATGATGTTTTGATATATTTACGGTAGTAAATTTACTAAATATCTTCATGGAACATGATCTTTACTTAACATCCTAACGATTTTTGGCATAAAAGAAAAATCAATAATTTTGACCCATACAATGTATTGTTGGCTATTGCTACAAATATATCCGTGCTACTCAAGACTGGTTTTGTGCTCCAGTGTCACATATTTTGACCTCTCTATCTAGTTGGTTACTTTTTAATATACTAATAATATTTAGGATTGTCGTGGTTAAAAGATACATATAAACAAATAATTTACATGAAATTGGAAATGAAATCATTGAAAAGGTTATTTATTTATTTACTTTTATCTGTTTGTCATGAGTGAGCAAAAACATCATAATCTATTTCAGCTAAAATGTGTAAAGTCCTCAGCACTCCTAAAATGGGCTTCTGTGCTCGGGACTAAGAGGTGAAGATGGCTCTTGCTGTCTCAGTGGTGTACGAGGAAGCCGAGTTTGCTCCACAGGCTCTGCCCCTCCTTCAGGAAACGGTCCACTGGAGAGACGGAGCCCCTGCCTGCAGGAGCATCAGACTGCAGCCCTCACATTAGCATGGGATGCACTTCTATGCTAATTCCTGTCAGCTCTCCACGGCACCCCTCCGAGATGCTACAGCCACTTCAAACCAGGCCACTGATACAGGACAAGGTCTAATCCAACTTAAACAAAAATATAACTTCATTCAAATCTGAAAGTTTGCATTAAAAAAATGCTGTTTAAAATGAAGACAAATTGTATCGTAACAATTTGTGGTTTTCAAACAGAAGTTAATATGTTAATGTGATGAACTTTAACGGCACCTGTGTGAACTTGAGGAGAACTGACACACATCCACTAAAAATCACCAAAACACAAGATTAAAATGAATGAATTTTGTTCAGAGGAAATGCTATTTGTTTGCAGGTCACATATTGTTTGATATTTTGTTGTCTAGAGAGTGTCATGTCCATATGTCTGAATAAGTTTTGGGGTCACTATATGTAATTGACATTCATGACATTTGTAGCAATGAGTACAAAATAAATGACTAATTAAATACTTTAAGTCAAAATTAATCTAATTATCTACCCAAGACACTCTTAAAAAGACCTTTTTTCTTTCATACTTGTAAGTTGTACGTCCAAGTGCTGGAGTAAGTCTATGAATTAATTCTTTTCATTACAGCTCAGAATCTGCCAATCAGCTCAAATACTTCCTTTAAAGTCAGTGAAATGAAATGAATGGCTTGACTGTGTGTCAAACAAAAGCCCTGTGCGCAAAGGCTGGAGGCCGGTCACGCCAATTCACCCCAGGAGTCTGAAAAAGGCCAGATAAAGCTCTCGAGTCACATTTTATTATGATTCTTTTGCCGCTTTAATTGATCAAACTGTCACACAGACTGTTAACACAGCTTTACTTTCCTAAAGCTACATTTTCAGTTGTGTTAATTATCATTCTGCCCATTTAAAACTAAGAACCAGTTCATTGAATGACTGCATATGGTGCTGCCTTATTTATGGACTGAACAAATTACAGAATTTTAACATGTTCAGAGTTATGTTTAAATATTTCTATGTATTTGCAAATCATTCATTTCAATTTGTGAGACAGAGTTGACTATTCATGCTTGTGACAGAAAGTACTAACTATAAAAAAAATAATACATTTTGTCTTAATAATTAAATTTTACTTTTTAATGTCAAAATAGGGACTGTGAAACCTTATGTATGAATAAAAAATAGGTATTTTTATTAAGTACATAAATATGTAAATGTATTTGTAGTATACTTAGCACAAAATATGTTTTTCGAATACATTTTAGTATTTCTTTTTCACTAGGGTAGACAGATACAATAATTTAAAATGAAATGATACATTTGTGTTCAGAACATTTATAGTGATCATCTGTAAATTATTTCAAAGAAGAAATTTGGTGTTGCTATTGGCATATTAAATTGTGGATTTTTTTTTTTTTTTTTTTTTTTTTTCAGTGTCACAGCTTCTTATCATAAAAAGTCCATAATTTCTCTGAAATAATTTCTAGTATTTTGAGGAAACAGACAGATTAAAAGTTCAAAGTGTCAAATCGAATCTTTTTTTTTTTTTCGTGCTTAATGCTAGATAAACACATGAAAAGCACGGTGTCAAATTCCCAAGTCCCAGTAAAAGAGGGTGAGCCTGCAGAGGGGCTTGACTTCTCGCCCCTTGAGTGCTGAGCTGTCAAAACAGAGCTTTCTTCCTCGTCTCTCAGGCACATTCCTGCGTAATTGAGCTGATGATTAGTCTAACAATCACCAACACAATGCCAGCTGCCAGGATGTGAAACTGCCTAAATACAGGCATCCCGGTTTGACTGGGCTCATTTGACAGCGCTCTGTTTGTTCAGTGGGCTTGAGGAGCATATGGCAATCATAAAGACCGCTTTAACCAAATATGATCTGGTCTCTCACATCCACATGCCAATAACTCTTTCAAATTGATACATTTTGAATAATTTACTTTCCTCATGCAAGCCAGCAGATATAAAATGATTCCCTCTGGCTCTGTTTGGATGTTAAGGGCAGGGTCCATTTTCTCCAGCCATCACGTCAACAGCCTCCAAAGTTGAATTAAATGGAGCGTGGTGCTTGAATTAAACTGCTTATGTCCTCAGATTGGAGCTCTTGCTTGTTTTTAGTGCCACCTGACCATTCAGTACTTAAATGAGCGAAAACAGGCTGCTCAATGGTGTAGAGAAAACACCATTTTTGGTGCTTCTTTCAGTGAACAGTTCTTAAAAGAACCAATTTTTAATTTTTTTAAAAAATCTACATTTTTGACCAATGGAAAGTTTCCACATTCCAAATTCGTTATAGAATCTTAGATGCCAATAAAGAACCTCTAATATGTAATGTGTGCATCAGTGGGGTCCAAAAGCCTTCCTGTCCATGGTTGGGATCCACCTATTCAAAAGCACGAAGAGTGTTTATATACGGTACATGTGGCATGCGCTTGCAGAAAAATGCATATTTGCATAGCACTGTTAAATTAGTGGTGTGAACATGTGGTCTGCGGAAATGTTGGCAGCTGGCGTGCCAATAAATCAAAGTGAAACACAGAGCTAATACATGGGCTAAAGTCGACACTGATGAGTGTTTAAAATCAGCCTTTAGGAATATCCCATCAACATTTCTGCTCAGTCCACCTGCAGAGTGCATGCCCACCCACAGCGTAATGAGAGTGCATACCTCGCACTTAATGACAGTTTAGTTTCCTCCCTATTTCACACTGTGCAATAAAACCTAATGATGTTATCAAATATTTAACACCTGATAGTGGCCATATGCTATTTAATATGCAAAAACTAGAAGATGGTTCATCCATATTGCATTTAAAATGTCAACAAAAGATTGTGTGTTGGAATGCATGAATTATATATTATATAGTGGAGTTAAAGAGTCACATTCTTGGATGTATATCTAATAATAGTGGTTTGGAGATTAATGAGATGATTTCAGCTGAAGTGATTTTACAGAACTCTATTACTGTGTCCTTAGTCCTTATAGAGTAACCTAGGGTTAAGTGTCACACTCAAGGGTACAATAGTCAGCAATTACCTCTTTTGAGCTTTGAACCTACAACTTTCCAGTTGCCTGCACCAGTCTTTAACCTCTATGGTACATTATGGGAACTTGACAAATGATCTTTTCAATAACAAATGCATAAACAATTCTTTATTTTAATAGTCCATTTAAGATTCTTCAAACTATAAGTAACTTTGCAACTACATGTCAACTACTAGTCATTAGAGTATTAGTAGACTTGACATTTCTACAGCAGACTATAAAAAAAAAAAGTGTAGCTATCATTTTTGGAAAAGATGTTTACACAGACTTTTAATGACTTTTCACAGCCCTGTAGTAAACCTCAGTAATGGTAACAGCATATTTAATTTCTGACAGGAAGGAAAATGAGGCTGTGAGGGATAGAAGTACAGTTTGTCCAATCGATTGTTCTGTTGTTTAACATACTGATAGTTCAGCTGATGAAACATCTTTCCAAAAGATCTTCAATAGACAAACACTCCAAGTCCTAAACAGTTTTGAAAGTTTTAAATGGTTTTAAAATTTCATGTGATCTTGGACCTTCATACAGTGCATGTCATTGTAAAGACAGTAAGTCTTTCTCTCACACCCTGGTTTTCATCCAAATCAAATTCGATACAGTGTTTATCCTGAAAAGGTTTATATACAAAAAAGAGTAGTAGCCTAAACATATGTTCTTCATTTATTTTTATATAATTAAAAACAATGACACAATGCATAATACGTATCTTTAACTGTACATTGTCATGAATAAATATTCAGTATCTACACTAATCTTACAGTTGATTGAGAGCTGTATGTACTGGAGCCGATCCATTAGTCGTTGGATTTAAGTTTTGTGCTGATATGTTTTTGATTATTTACAAAGAACTGACTCATAAGAGTCATTCATTTGGATTTTACTACATTAGTTGTGCTTAATGTTTTCAATTCACTAAAAATCAAAAGAATTATTTGAGAATCAGGCCACACTGGTCATACTGTCTGTTTTGCGCTGTAGATTAAGTAGTAAACTCTGTCAGAGTAGTTTAATATGGTACTCAAAGAAATTTAATGGAACCAAATATAATTTGTTTCTGATGTTTTTTTTCTCGATTCCCATCCATGACTGTAGCTACTGTAGCCACTGTAGCTACATGATTGCCTAGACTGCTCTAAAACATTTTAATGAAATAGCCTGCATTAAGAGCAAACAGTCCCTTGAAATTATTTTAAAGCTGAATAAACTAATAGCAAGTAACCATCTTGACCCCAGTCTAAATAAGATCTCATTTAGGTCTACAAATCTTATACGCTCTAGGATGCACAAAGACAGATGAGAAAATTGAAAAATTTCAATCTAGTATAATAATCAGTTTTATCTCAAGTATATGAAGACCATTAAGAGTACATTCAGAAAATAAACTGGCTACATTTAGTGAAATATACAGTAATTAAATCACAGACCTGGCAGCTGTGACCCAACTTGAACACAAGAGGAACATAATGGAAAGAAGAGTATGAGGGAGTCTGAAGGAGGCATCAGGCAGAAGACAGGTTCCCCACCCCTCACATTCTGCATTCTCACCAGGACACAGAAAACACTATTCTCATTCCCTTCCTCTGGGACACTTCCTATCTTTCGTGCTATGGTGGAAATACTATTGTTCAAAATTAACAGCACTTTGAGAGCTCAGAATCAATTCAGTGTAAACACAAGAGGCTCCACATTTAATGGGTTCATATCATATTTTTCCACTTAGATCCACTTATAATGTTAGTGGAGTTTCTTAGTGCCACAAAAAGTCATACTTGAGTTCTAACGATAACCATTTTCCACCTTTTCTCTAAAACTGAATTGAACAGTCCTTAATAAAACATCCTGTTTGCATGTTAAATTGTCAACTGCACGCTTTCTGAGCAATTTCTGCTCACACACAAGCTTCAGGTTTGTCATTAAATATAGCTGTAACAGCCCCATCCTTCAATACACTGCAACATATTCTGCTGTACATTGTGGGATATTCACAAAACAGTCTGTGCTGAAAGTAGGTCAAACTGTGGAGAATGGTGCTGGTACAAGGTCATGGGTTCAATTCCCAGGAAATGCAAGAGTTAATTAAAGCCATTGCAAGTTGCTTTGTATAAATGTGTAAATGTGCAGCTCATACGGTTAAGATTGTTGGATTTATTGCAAAGACCAATAGTTTTAATTGCTTATTTCTAATGTTGGGATCCTTCCAAAGAATATACAGAGCGGTAGGTGCTACACAGACCTGAAACGGCACATATTTTAAATATTTTGTCATTATGTCTTCTGGTGTTTAGGAATAATATAAGCTATCCTGCCCAATAGGCATTACTTTAGTGTAAATTTGCATTCAAATATATTCATGTGACATCAGAAAGTTACTTTAAAAAAGCATTTATTTGAAAGTTCAAATAAATTCTAGAGAAGAAGGTTTGAGTTTTGAAGTTACAATATGTTTTCATTGTACCTCAAGCTTTTATCTCAAAATATCAACAGATATTTTGACTAATTACCTGTGTACCCTTTAACAAAAAAAAAAAAAAAAAAAAAAAGAATCTTGCTCCTGAAAAGAATGGTGAATCAGTCTTTCCCTAAAAATTCATCTCATTCTAGTGCATTTAAAATGCCTGACCAGTCCAAAACATGTTATTCCAAACCCTATCCATCTTATCCTTGTCGCAAGTGTGAATACTATGTTGGAAATACGAGTAGGGCTCTAGAGTCCAATACAAAGTCTCCTCCTGCGAAACTCTGTCTAAACCTTTCAGCTATAAACATTCCAGTTCCTGCCATGAAGAGCCAGTCCGCAGGGCTGTGGTGTCTAATTTGGACACAGACACACAGAAAGAGTTATTCACCCAAATATCTGAGCTATGGCTCCTGGCCAGATAGAGAAAATCTGGACATGGTCAGTGCTTATAAGCTTTAAGAGAGGGATTCCTCTTTCCTCCCCAGAGCTGAAGACCAAACATTTTCATCAGTGGTGCTAATCACTGAGACTCAAGGTCATCTGATGAGAGGAAGAGATTCATTAGGAGGCCTGCTCCCGTTCACAGACTGGCACCTCTGTTTCTTTTGCTCATGACTAAACTCTCTGTGGTCTGCTGATGGATGAATTGAGCAGGTGGAAGCCAGTCTAGAATGTAGCAGAGTTGATTCTTCAACAGGTTTCTCTCATTCACTCTATCTCAACTCCACAGCCTGGACATTTCAATCTTCTTTGGCTGTCTAAAATCTAACCATCTCCTCCTATCCCAAACAAGGATAGGTTTTATATGTAATTTCTGAGCTACCAGTGGCCTCAAACCAAATTGCAGTCTGTTTAAGCAGCTTGACTGAGCTGGACATAACAACGATAGCTCAACCACCGCTGAAAGTTTAATATGTACCAGTTTATCTGACTGAAGAACTTCTATCTGTAAGCATACCCATTATTAATGGCAGTTAGTAGGTACAGAATCAGGAATCTGACGGGGTCAAGGTTTGTCTTGTTAGAATGGTCCTGTTTGCCCCTGACTTTCTTCTGTGAAACACAAATGAAGATTGCTGGGTCTCTTTAAGACTAAAGCGATGCTTTAGGAGTGCAAGAGTTGGGTTCTGCAAGTAAAAAATTCCATTCATTTTCTCAATGAGTAAATTGATATTTAACATGAACTTGTAAACCTTTAAAGACAGACCTACTATGAACTGTGAGGTTGATAATCAATGGTATATATTTTTGTTTAAGCCATCAGCTTGCATAATTGCAATGTTTTTTTTTTTTTAAATAATCCTGTTTAATAGTGGATTTCCTGGTGAAAAAACTACATTACCCATGATTCTGCAGAGAAATAATTACCAGTGTTGGGGGTGATGCATTACAAGTTAGTTACGTAATCAGATTACTTTTTTCAAGTACCTAGTAAAGTAATGCATTACGTTTTAAATTTACAGCAAAATATCTGTTACTTTTTCAAAGAAGTAATGAAAGTTACTTTGTTTTCCCATGTATTCACTGACAGCTCTCCTGTCTGTGTTGACAGAAATTGGGAGTGAGGTGCAGAGGCAGAGGCACTTCCTTTAGCCTGAGGCTTATTCATTTCACTTTTGGTGTAAAAGGGCCTTTACAATTGCCAAAAATATAATTTTGGTTTTTTTTGTTATTTAAAACAAATAAGCAAGCCAAGCCCTGGTGACAAGAAGTAACTCAAAAGTAATGTAATGCATTACTTTCCATAAAAAGTAACTAAGTAACGCAATTAGTTATTTTTTTTAAATGAAGTAACACAATATTGTAATGGTTTTAAAAGTAACTTTCCTACGTGAAAGAGCTCAACGCGCTGCAACTTCAGAAAACACATGCAAATAGAAAAAGCACCAGCAAATCAAGAAAACATCTTTGTGTTGTGAGCATTTGCGGCGCGTTGTCAAATTGATGAAGTCGTTTTCTTAATTTGCAGGTGTTTTTTTTTTTTCTATTTGCAGTGCGTTTCTTTATTTGGTTGTGTTGTGAGCATTTGTAGCACGTGTTGTCAAATTGATGAAGTCGTTTTCTTAATTTGCAGGTGTTTTTATTTCTATTTGCAGTGCGTTGAGCTCTCTCGGCCACCGTACTTTCCTCAACATGGCAAGCAAATCACATCAAGAGCTCTTTAGTGCCCACCAACTCCCATGAAGCATTTTGTACAGTATGTATATGCATGTTTTGCAATAAACAACAATATATTGTTTATATATATAATTAACTATTCTATTTTTTATTTGATTATGTCATTTGGAATTCTTCATGGTATTGTAGTTCCTTCCCTCATTAAAGTCATTAAATACACAATCTTGTACCTTTGTCATATTGTCCAATTGTCAAATAGTTTTTTGCTTCAAATCAAAGTTTGTAATCTTCAAACAAATTCAAATAGTAGAGAGTGCATCATGGGAAAAATGTAAAGTCAAGGTGCTCTATGGTCCAGGCTTTGTAATAATCCATCAAAGAAAACTTTTTGCATGGGCCAAAACGCGTTGGAGAGTTTTTGGATTTTTTGTATGTAACCATCTGATAATAAAGGCTTTTCAATCTGAAAGAGTGCCATATGGTCATCCTAGAGTTTTCTTTTAAAGTTTGTAATGTTGTGATTGACCTCGTAGCTGGATGTTTGGCTCATGACTTATAACTCTTTAACAAAGGCTTTTTTAAAATCCCTATGGGAAATATTAATTAGACAAATACTTCCAGAACCAAGGCCACTCTTGCACTCTATAGAGATTCAGTTATACACTCCTTTACACAACATGGCTAATCAGGTAGCACAGGGTTTGCTTTTCCTATGAATGACAAGTCCTCAATATGTGAGATGTGCTGAGCAAAATTGACTTCATTTTTCAAATGACCAATTTTGCATGGGAGCATGATTTACCATGGGAGAAGCACTACACGACTTTTCTCTAGTTCGTTTTCCATCTTAGCCAGAAGCACTTAACTGAGTTTGTGAGCAAAGCATGAGCCCTGTTAGGTAATGAAAGGCAGCGCTCAGCCAAGGGCTAGAATAACAGAGCGGAGCATATGCATAGCTAAAATATTTCTCCACTTTAATAAGAGATTAGTAGGCACCCTCCACCTGTTTCTAGGGTTCAGGCGCTTGGCAACCGGCAGAGTGGGCTCAGCAAGAGAGTGCAGCCCCTACATCTGTTTGGCACGTTGTGCTTTTCAATCACAGTGCCGGGCCACAAGCTTCTCATGCTCACAATGAGATCACTGTGTTCTCCAGGGCCCAAACCAGCCCTCAACAACCACCACAGCAAAGTAAACAAACTCAGGGGAATGTAAATTCACAATACCACCATGTATTTAAAATCTACTTACATGAGTCAATTACATTGTTGGCTAAAAAGGAAAAACAACTGTCACAGGCTGGTGAGATATGAATGATACTGTAGACAGTGGCCAAAATTAACCTGCCAATTGTGGGTGGAATTAGAACATTTACAGTTCAAAAATATTCAATTTTTATTCATTTAAGATTAGAGTTCATGTTCTATGACAATGGGATTATTTAATCCTTTTTTTTCCTTGTATATTTATGACAAACACAGGTCACAGTTTTGGGGCCCATGATTTTAAGCAATAGTACGGTGGCCGGGAGAGCAAATTTAAAAACAGATGCAAATAGAAAAAAAAAAAAAAAAAACACCTGCAAATTAAAAAAAAAAAAAAAAAAACTCAATTTTACAACACACATGCTGCAAATACTTACAACTCAAACAAAAAAAAAGAAATGTGCTGCAAAAACAGAAACATGCTGCAAATAGGCACAGGCATCAGAAATGTTTAAGGGAACCACAAAGTGACTAACACGGCTGGGACATGCTGATCAATGTTTGCTCTGAAAGGTGAGATTTTTGTTTATTTTAACATCCTGATCATATTATTCCTTAGGTTTTTTTTTTATTATTTATTTTTTTATTAGCCTAAATAAAGCTGACGAAATACACAAGTACTGTAACTGTGAAAGGTTATGTAAGCTGACTAACTTAGTTTTACAACTTCCCTTACAAAAATTAACCATAGCCTATGGTGTTACTATTAAAATTAATTAATAAATACATATATTATATAAAAAGTAAATAAACAAACAAAAAAAAAGGTTACTATAGATAAACCATGTTAACCATGCACAAATTAACCATGGATTTACTACACTAACCATAGTTTTGTCATGACAACTCTCAGAGTGATTTGCATGGCAATGTAAATGACAATGTTAATGTATTTGGTCTTGGCGGAATAGATATTCTACGCTGCTGCTGTGGCAGAGCAAGTACCGAGACTTGCTACTGCCAATACATCCACAACATGCTGCTGTGAGCATGTAAGAAATACTGCTGCTGCAAATATAACATACATGAAATAACCCCCATATAGCATGCATGAATCACCTCGTAGCAGATCTATACAGGTGGAGCTGGGGAAGGGGGAGGGTTTCTGAAGCACGCTGCAAACTGCTACAGCAAGCACTAGTCATATATTTGAATGTTGAGCAGCGAGCTCATTGGCTACCGATACAGGAGACAGCCAATCAGCTGTGTCATGTGATGATGTCATTAGGTCAGATTGAGTTAGACCTATCGGACTGCGCCATCTAGAGTTTCATGCCAGAAATCTGTATTTTAACCATGGTATTTATACAACTAGTTATACAAATGGTAATCAATATGCCAAAAAAACATTGTTAATTTTGTTTTGTTGGGGTAATTTTGTTGTGGTCTGTGATACTTGCACATTTCTTTATTTGTCTGTGTTGTGAGGTTTTGCAGCGTGTTTTTGTAATATGGTGTGTTGCGAGTATTTGCAGCACATGTGCTGTCAAACTGATGAAGATGTATTGTTAATTTGCAGGTGTTTTTTCAATTTGCATGTGTTTTCTGAATTTGCAGCGCGTTTTGCAGAGCATTTTGCATATACTGCATGTCACATGAAGAAAAAAATGCTGATGACATGCAAATCGTGACAGATGTTTTCTTTATTAGACAGTTTGTATGTCTAAGATTTGCATCATGCATGTTACTTATATCAGCAAGTACCAGATTATTGTTCTTACTTAAACCAGGTACCCTAATGATGCAGCTCCATCATCAACAACAGACAAATAAATCCATTTACTCACCAAAGCCATTTTACTCACATTTGGACTGATAATTGGTGGTTTAGGGGAAGTCGAGGGCATATGCCATAAAATAAAAGCCCACGTACATGTAAAACTTAAGACGGTACTTGACATGGGAGTTTAGGATAGACAGCATTGCCAGACAGGCATCTGAAATCACTTAGAGGTTGTGGCTGAGCAGCACTGAGGTATGTAGCAGCCAGAGGAATGCACTGATTTTGACTGCACTCTCTCACATAAACCAAATACATGCCATGACTAAACTCAGGTAAGAAGGAAAAGTGCACCAGCCAGAGCTCCGCTGTAATGTGCAGGCCAGTCATTCATCATAGGCCTGTAATATGCAGCCCAGTCATTCATCACTAGCTTCCTTAAGACCTCCAAGGGAAAAACGCTGAGACCATTGCCCAGGACATGCAGGATTACAGCAGCTTTAAGGTACAAGCAGCATGATAAATAAATTAAACCCAGCAGAACATATATCTCATTCAGATGGCAATGACATGAACTATCGGCATGAATGGCTTCACCTGTTGATGGACCGTTTTACTGGAATAAGTCAGCACTACTCACATTTCACTATGTTGAATATAAAACAAAGGCATTAGAGTACAGTCAGTCAATCCTTAGAGTGACCAGTTGCTAAATGTAAGACATTGTGTTGTATTCTTAGTACACCCAAAAATTAATATTCGGTTATACTTATTTTACAGTATGTGTACTTACAGTGTACTTACCTAAGAAAGTACTGGGTAGTATAAGGTAACTTCATGGGTTAAGGTTAGGTTTAGGGGTAGGTTCAGGGTTAGTACCTAGTTATTACACAATTATTGTAATCACTATAATAAATACATACTGTAGTATGTACACGCAGAAACAGACTGTAAAATAAAGTGACATTGAATTATCTGTCATAATTTACATTTTAATTCCATACAACCAAAGTCAATGGGGATCAATGGGGATGCTATCAAGATCCAAAATAACAAAAGAGCATCTTAAAAAGTGGACTTGTAACATTACTTGTGCTATATTCTATAACTTGGAATATGACTCATGGAAAAAAATAGTCATAGAGTTTTTGATTGACATGAAGGTAAGTGAATGATGTCAGATTTTTCATTTTTGGGTTAACTTTTCATTTAATAAAACACAATGAGAGAGATAGAATGTCCATGTCAGTGCTGTGTTGGGTGGGTGTTGGGGGGTGTTCTCTTATCCTCCCCTTGTCATTGACCTGCTGGTTTCTGACGGCCCCCTGTAGATCCGAATCAGCCTAAATCTACAAACCGCCAATGCACTCCCACAGTGGTCCCACACTCCACCCTATCCCTACAAACACGGCCATTGTCAACTAACTGAGTTAGAACAGACGCTAAGGTTCATGCAGGAAGTGATCCGTCAAAATCCTGTCTTGTCCCTAATTAGGCTCATCAACTGGACCGGCCCTTAACAATTCAGCTCTGCAATTTAATAATGTGCTGCCTGTACTACTCTTCATCCTTTCTGATATCTTACCTATGAGCCAGATTAACAAGCACATAATTCACTTGTATTCAACCCCTTCTCACATTCTAGGTGTTTCTCAACTGGTGGGACTCATAAATGGGGTTGACAAAATTTTATTGTCATTTTGTTATCATCTTAGTAAGTGGCTTTCCTGTAGCTCAAATAGTAGAGCATGGCGCTGGCAACGCCAAGGTCATGGGTTCTATTCCCAGGGAAAGCAAGAGCTGATAAAATGTAGAAACTGTAACTTGAATGCAATGTAAGTCGCTTTGGATAAAAGCGTCTGCTAAATGCATAAATGTAAATGAGTAAGTCCAACAGTCGAGGGTGTTTCCCTAACAACTAACTAAATGGGACTACAGAGGTTACAAGGGACATTAAACATTATCATGATGAACAGAAAATCTCATCAGCTCACTAACGTTTTTATAATCACATTCTGCAAACTACTCTAACTCAAGCTTTCAGTGAAAATGTTTTTTTACATAAAGGCCAAAAGAGCTGTCGAAAGCTTAAAGGATTAGTTCACTTCCAGAATAATTTATTTCCTGATAATTTACTCACCCCCATGTCATCCAAGATGTTCATGTCTTTCTTTCTTCAGTCGAAAATAAATTAAGGTTTTTGAGGAAAACATTCCAGGATTTTTCTCCGTATAGTGGACTTCAATGGGACCCAATGGGTTTAAGGTCCAAATTGTAGTTTCAATGCAGCTTCAAAGGGCTCTACATGATCCCAGCTGAGGAATAAGGGTCTTATCTAGAAAAACAATCTATCAATTTTTTAACCACAGATGCTCATCTTGCACTAGCTCTGCGATGCGTATGCGCATCTTCACGCATTACATAATCACATTGGAAAGGTCACGCATAGTTAGTTCTTCATCTTTGTCAAAATCGTCTGACATTGTTGTATTACCTTTTTTTGTAAAGGCCATTTGACTATCTTTGCATGTTTGCTTTGTAAACACTGGGTCGGTACTTCTGCCTACATCGCACGTGACCTTTCCAACGTAAACTACGTAACGCGTGAGGACGAGCTAGTTCAAGACGAGTATTTGTAGTTAAAAAGTATATATATATATATATATATATATATATTTTTTTTTTTTTTTTTTTTTTTTTTAGAAAATGACCGATCGCTTTACTAGATAAAACCTTTATTCCTTGGCTGGGATTGTGTAGAGCCCTTTGAAGCTGCATTGAAACTGCAATTTGGACCTTAAACTCATTGATCCTCGTTTAAGTCCACTATATCAGTGGTTCCCAACCACGTTCCTGGAGGCCCCCCAACAATGCACATTTTGCATCTATCCTTTCTCTGACACACCCAATTCAGGTCTTGGAGTCTCTACTAATGAGCTGATGATCTGAATCAGCTGTGTTTGATTAAGGTGACATGGAAAACATGCAGTGTTGGGGGGCCTCCAGGAACGTGGTTGGGAACCACTGCACTATATGGAGAAAAATTCTGGAATGTTTTTCTCAAAAACCTTAATTTCTTTTTGACTGAAAAAAGAAATTGTGACCATGGTGTAGTTCACTTCTAGCCTAAGTTTAGCTACTGGCAAATCATATTAAGGCTTCAAAATGTAAAAGTTGACTTCATTTGTGAAGATTGTCAAGATGAATAAAACGTGTTAAAATTGGAAACTTTCATAGGTCACAGAGCTTACTTTCTGCACTATTCCAAAAGCCAACTGCAGGACTCTGCATAGAACAAGCAGTTTTGATGAATGGATGGATCTTGTTATACAGTCTATTCAAGGTCCTGATTAAAGTTTGAAACCCCACCAGCCGGAATCTTCCAAACAAGCTGTGAGCTCCTCTAGCTCAAACAGTAGAGCATTGCGCTAGAAATGCCAAGATCATGGGTTTGGATCAGGGAATGAATGAGCTTACACATTCAATGCAATGTAAGTACCTACAGTAAGTATGTACAGTGCCATGAAAAAGTTTTTGCCCCCCTCCTGTTTTTTTTTATTTATTTATTTTTTATATATTTTTTTGCATATTTGTCACTCTTAAAAGACTCAGATCATCAAACAAATTTTAATATTACACAAAGATAATACAAGTAAATACAAAATGCAGTTTTTAAATGATGATTTCACTTATTAAGGGAAAAAAGCTGTCCAAACCTACCTGGCCCTACGTGAAAAATGAATTGCCCCCTCCAGTTAAATCATGAAAGAACTGTGATTAACCACATTATTTTAGAAAGCTGAGTTACATTTCACTAGCTAAACCTAGGCCTGATTACTGCCAGACCTGTTGAATCAAGAAATCACTTAAATAGAACCTGTCTGACAAAGTGAAGCATGCTTAAAGAGCAACACATCATGCCACGATCTAAAGAAATTCAAGAACAGATGAGAAACAAACTAGTTGACATGTATCAGTCTTTGGGACTCCAGCGAACCACGGTCAGAGCCATTATCCACAAATGGAGAAAACTTGGAACAGTGGTGAACCTTCCCAGGAGTGGCCGGCCTACCAAAATTACTCCAAGAGCACAACAACAACTCATCCAGGAGGTCATAAAAGAACCCAGAACAACATCTAAAGAACTACAGGCCTCACTTGCCTCAATTAAGGTCAGTGTTCATGATTCAACAATAAGAAAGAGACTGGGCAAAAACAGCATCCATGGGAGAGTTCCAAGGCAAAAGCCACTGCTGACCAAAAAAAATATCTTGATTATCCCCAAGACTTTTGGGCAAATAATCTGTGGACTGATGAGACAAAAGTTGAACATTTTGGAAGGTATGTGTCCCGTTACATCTGGCGTAAAACCAACACAGCATTTCATAAAAAGAACATCATACCAATAGTCAAACATGGTGGTGGTAGTGTGATGGTCTGGGGCTGCTTTGCAACTGCAGAACCTGGATGACTTGCCATAATTGATAGAACCATGAATTCTGCACTCTATCAGAAAATCCTGAAGGAGAATGTCCAGTCATCAGTTTGTGACATCAAGCTCAAGTGCACTTGGGTTATGCAGCAGGACAACGATCAGAAGCACACCAGCAAGTTCACCTCTGAATGGCTCAAGAAAAACAAAATTAAGGTTTTGGAGAGGCCAAGTCAAAGTCCGGGCTTAAATCCAATTGAGATGCTGTGGCATGACCTTAAACAGTCTATTCATGCTCGAAAACCCTCCAATGTGGCTGAATTAAAACAATTCTGCAAATAAGAGTGGGCCAAAATTCCTCCACAGCGATGTGAAAGACTCATTGCTAGCTATCGCAAATGGTTGATTGCTGTTGGTGCTGCAAAAGGTGGCACAACCTGTTATTAGATTTGGGGGCAATTACTTTTTCACGTAGAGCCAGGCAGGTTTGGACAGCTTTTTTCCCTTAATAAATGAAATAATTATTTCAAAACGGCATTTTGTATTTACTCGGGTTATCTTTGTGTAATATTAAAATTTGTTTGATGATCTGAATCTTTTAAGTGTGACAAATATGCAAAAAAAAAAAAAAGGAAGGGGGCAAAAACCTTTTCACGACACTGTATGTGTTTCCCAAAAGCAAGGCAAACTGTAGAAACCACTGGCACCAGTGGTCTCAACGATCTACTTAGACTTACAATGTTCTTGGGAAATGCAGCCCTGGTGTGATGGCCCTTGTTCTGCAAGTCTGTGGCCAATCACACCGATATTTACTCACTTCATAACCCATGCTGCCACCTGCACCCATTAACACAGTCAGGAGAGCCAAGGGAGGGAAGACATGACAGGAAGGAGGCACCTCACATATGTCAAATGTCTTCATGAAGCCAGGCCCCTTAAACAAGTGTCAATCAGTTGCTCTAGGAGCCAAGAGGAAGTCGAGTTGGTGAGGTGGGTGTGTGTAGAGCTGGGCCGGGGCTCCTGTCGCTCACACTAAGACAAGCCCGGCAGGGGATCTGATCCAAACCCTACCCCTACCCAGCAGGCTGGGCGAGCCTCTCGGCAGGTCGGCCAAGCTCTAAACAAGCAAACCTGGCAGGACCCTGAGAGAGCAACCCTGTTGCTGTCGGTCCCCTAAGCTGGATGGCAAAACAATAGCTGTGTGAATACGGGACAATGGAATTAGCTTCCAATTTGTATCACTTCCCCGAAGGATTGAGATGTCTTATCCTGTTAGGAGCTTCTCTCTGCTGAGCGACACATCCTTGCTTTGAAACATGAGAGAGATAAGCAGGCTAAAGCCCTTGTTATCCCACTTTTTCCTCAAAGAGATTACAATCTTAGCTGCGGTGCGGCTTTTGGGTGGCGTGTGCACGTCGACTGGTGCTTCCCACGCTTGACTGACACCATGCCCCGGGAGGCGTCATCCCTTCAGGACACATCAGCCACTGTGGCACTTTCAGAAAGCACAACTCTCCTCAGGTGCTGGGCGCTCTTTGCGACACCCAGGAACCGCCACTTTCCAGCAGCTTCCGTCCCGTTTCTTGCACGACAGCTGGAGGCAGGTGTAATAAAGAAGAGAGATCGACCCCACTCAAGGAGAGGGTGAATGGAGGGGAATGCGCTCTCTTGTGCATCAGGGGGCAGTATGAGTGGAATGTGTGAGTGATAAAGAGTCTTGGCGGGTTGGTTCTGTTCGGCTCATGCCACAATGGCGTCTTTGACAGCTGAGAGAACAGTGCTTTTGTGGGGCCCTGCCAGTGACACTACACATTGTTGTGAATGCTCCGCATAGCCAGCATTCTCCATCATGCTTTCCTCTGTGCTCAAGGCTTATCAAGAATTCCTTCTTCTTTTTCTCTCGCACTTCTTTTTGTGAGGCTGTATATTGTGTCGCCAGCTACTGTGGAGGCTGAAGGACTAGCAGAGAATGCCAGCTCCTGCTGATGACCTCATTCACACATCAACAGTACAGTAAAAGACTGGCTAATGTGCCGCTATTCCACATCGCAGACACTGATGTCCAGTGAACTAAAGACATATTAGAAAGTTGCATTTAATTAGCTCTAGAACAGGCTCTAGAACATGTTAAAATTTATTCAGCTCTAGAATTGCGTGTACTCAAGTACATTTTCATTGACAACAGAAATGTTTCTTTTCACTGAAATTACTCTTGATATCACTTAGCAGTTTCACAGTTCTCGTTAAAATGGCCATTACAGTCATTCATTTTAAGTAAATGACTGGGACTCACTAGCTTCTTTTCAAACAAACAAATAATTAAATTTCCTGTGCATGTATTCCACAACTGCCATCCATGTTAATGGACAAAACACATTATTATTATTATTATTATTATTATTATTATTATTATTATTATTAAACTGTTTGTGTTGTTACAATTCAACAACAACATATGATTTGTGTAGTAATCTCTTGACCATCTTAATAATTTCATAACATATTAATATTTTAAAAAGTCATAATTTCTGTTTTATAGGTTTAACAAAGCAAAGTAGCAATCTTTCCAAGTACCCTCAAGGGTGAATGTACCCTTGGTTGATAATCACTGCTTGGGAACATCTCCAAATAAAATGTTTTTAATTTAAAGAAACTTAGCTACAGATGTAGTGATGTAGTGTCTGTGCTGCTTGCATCTATGATCCACAGCTGCTGAAAGGGAAAAACAGGATGAGTAACAAAAGAGGATACCAGACTACCAATATGAAGCAGAACACTGGGAAGTAGAAAGCACTCCAATGTTCTTCTTTTATAATATCACTGGACATTTCTGATTAGATGTAGATCCCCAGTGCAACCACAAGGGGCAAAGCTAATTGAGTTTCCATGGTATGTCTTTTGAGTGGATTTGATTAAGCACATATCTAGTGGTCTGGGGTAAACACACACACACACACACACACACACACACACACACACACACACGGGGAATTGGTTCTTGATAACCTTTTAAATAAATCATGTTGAGTAAGTACAATATGCTCTGTACATTTAAGATCCCCAATAAGGATCTTATAAAGAGTGTAGTGCTATTTTTGCACTACACTCTTTATATCTGCACAGTTTTCGTTTTGTTAAGCTCTTTTTGCACTACACTCATATCTGCACAGTTTTGTTTTGTTTAGTTTTGTTTATTTAACCGATTTGCATTTCATCTGCCATGTGCCTTATGCCACTTAATCTAACTCTTTTCTACAATGTCCTTATTTGTATATCTGTATAGTTTGTTTTTATATTTTAAACTGTATTTATTTGCATTCTACGTCTACTGTTAGTGTTTTATTGTTAACTGTATGCACCATGGGTCTGAGAGTCACGCAATTTCAATTCTCTGTATGTATGTGCTGTACATGTGGCAGAATTGACAATAAAGCAGACTTTGACTTTGACTTTGACTTAAGTACTGTGTGCATGAGTGTGGTGTTATTTAAATTTTAAAATATTATTTCTCATGTGGGAAAAAAGGGTTACTAAATGATATAACATATGCATTTTGTATAAAAGCAATAATTAAAAAAAAAAAAAAAACTACAAAGAGTGTTACAAATAAACTTTTTTACAAGTTTAAAAAAAAAGTTTAAAAGTTTTTAAAAGTTTTACAGCCATTTTGTGACCAACATATTTAGTTTTTAAATGTGGAAGTCCATACTATACTAAATATAAAACTGAAAAACTGTGCTATTTTTAAATAATTATAATACAGGTGCATCTCAATAAATTAGAATGTCGTGGAAAAGTTCATTTATTTCAGTAATTCAACTCAAATTGTGAAACTCGTGTATTAAATAAATTCAGTGCACACAGACTGAAGTAGTTTAAGTCTTTGGTTCTTTTAATTGTGATGATTTTGGCTCACATTTAACAAAAACCCACCAATTCACTATCTCAACAAATTAGAATACTTCATAAGACCAATAAAAAAAATAAAAAAAAATTTGTGACTTGTTGGCCTTCTGGAAAGTATGTTCATTTACTGTATATGTACTCAATACTTGGTAGGGGCTCCTTTTGCTTTAATTACTGCCTCAATTCGGCGTGGCATGGAGGTGATCAGTTTGTGGCACTGCTGAGGTGGTATGGAAGCCCACGTTTCTTTGACAATGGCCTTCAGCTCATCTGCATTTTTTGGTCTCTTGTTTCTCATTTTCCTCTTGACAATACCCCATAGATTCTCTATGGGGTTCAGGTCTGGTGAGTTTGCTGGCCAGTCAAGCACACCAACACCATGGTCATTTAACCAACTTTTGGTGCTTTTGGCAGTGTGGGCAGGTGCCAAATCCTGCTGGAAAATGAAATCAGCATCTTTAAAAAGCTGGTCAGCAGAAGGAAGCATGAAGTGCTCCAAAATTTCTTGGTAAACGGATGCAGTGACTTTGGTTTTCAAAAAACACAATGGACCAACACCAGCAGATGACATTGCACCCCAAATCATCACAGACTGTGGAAACTTAACACTGGACTTCAAGCAACTTGGGCTATGAGCTTCTCCACCTTTCCTCCAGACTCTAGGACCTTGGTTTCCAAATGAAATACAAAACTTGCTCTCATCTGAAAAGAGGACTTTGGACCACTGGGCAACAGTCCAGTTCTTCTTCTCCTTAGCCCAGGTAAGACGCAAAAGAGGAATACGACAACTGTAGCCGAATTCCTTGACACGTCTGTGTGTGATGGCTCTTGATGCCTTGACCCCAGCCTCAGTCCATTCCTTGTGAAGTTCACCCAAATTCTTGAATCGATTTTGCTTGACAATCCTCATAAGGCTGTGGATCTCTCGGTTGGTTGTGCATCTTTTTCTTCCACACTTTTTCCTTCCACTCAACTTTCTGTTAACATGCTTGGATACAGTACTCCGTGAACAGCCAGCTTCTTTGCCAATGAATGTTTGTGGCTTACCCTCCTTGTGAAGGGTGTCATTGATTGTCTCCTGGACAACTGTCAGATCAGCAGTCTTCCCCATGATTGTGTAGCCTAGTGAACCAAACTAAGAGACCATTTTGAAGGCTCAGAAACCTTTGCAGGTGTTTTGAGTTGATTAGCTGATTGGCATGTCACCATATTCTAATTTTTTGAGATTTTGTGAATTGGTGGGTTTTTGTTAAATGTGAGCCAAAATCATCACAATTAAAAGAACCAAAGACTTAAACTACTTCAGTCTGTGTGCATTGAATTTATTTAATACACGTTTCACAATTTGAGTTGAATTACTGAAATAAATGAATTTTTCCACGACATTCTAATTTATTGAGATGCACCTGTATATAAAATATTTTGTATATATTTTGTAAATAAAATTGCATTTTAAAAATGAATTTGTCCCACTGCAAAACCATTTGAAATGATTGATATTGATCAAAACAAATGTACTGACAAATTCTGTCATTCAAAAAAAATCACCATATTTTCAGGAATAAACGATATGAACAAACCCCTCTGTAAAAGCCTTTAGAATATTAATTAGAATAAAATAAGTTTGGTGTGTGTAATGCAACTGAAGTGCAGATTTCTGGTTCAGTGCATGAGAAAAAACAAAACATGGTACTTAAAAATATATGTACTGCACTCGAAATCTACAGATGCAAATAGATAAAGTGTAAAATAAATGTGTGTTTTGGACTTTTCCTTTCCACTTGTCTGAAAGAAGACAAGTTATAGAAGCTAAATTGCCCAAAATCTCAAAAGTGACCAGTGCCTAAAACAATGGTTTTGCATGTAGTGTCTTGCTTTAAAAGACTTAATAACTTAATAAACAGCAAATAACTGTATTCATTTAATGTGCCCACAATGGTCACAGCTCCTTCTTGTTTAAATATTTTGAAGAAATCCTCTGAATACAGTCTAAATACAAACTGGTAGTGAACAGACTCGGCCCTGCACTTTTAAGGAGTCACACTGTGCAAATTGAAGCTTTGCCAGCAGAGCTGACATTATAGTAGTCTGAACCCTGTCCAAAAGGGCATGGTAATGAGGCTGGAATTGGGTCGGTTTCATGTCCTTTCACCATGCAACAGAAAACAAGGGATTTTATTAAGAGAAAACATAATTCTTTGCCATGTTCCCAGACTCCTCCCTTTCTCATGTTGCACAGCTCACTGCGAGCCAGAGTCCTGCCCGTGTATGACACCCACATGTGTGCTTTCTCTCTCTCGCTAGTGTACAGCTATGAGGATGCTGAGGTTTCTGATGTCATGTTCACAGCACTTCTGTTAATGTGCTTGGAGCAAACGCACCATATTCACTAAATTAGAAAGTAATGAGATTCTGCACATCAGAGAATCAAATACATAAAGTGGTGACAGTTTCAACAGATAATTTACATGAAGCTCAGTACTCACATAAAGCGCTAACAAGTCTTTTCAAAAGCAAGGCAATCAAGCTCAATCCTGGCAAACATACACCTCCAGCTGCAGGAGTACAACCCCTTTGCCAGCTTGCTGATAGGCGCATTGTTTGATCTTTTAGATTGTGCAGCTGTAACCTGAATCTGCTCTTATTTAGTGTGTTTATGTCTCATTCACACGTGTTCCCTGACATATGGCACAGATGTGACAGAAAATGCACATCAAAGACTTTGTGCAATGCCAGTTATAACTCTGCACTGAAAGAAACTTGCTCAAATGTTCTTCCTTTTAAACTTGGTTCTCCAAACCACATTACTTCTGGGGGAATTTATATAAAACTTATATTTTTGGATACTTTTAAAACACAATTGTGCATTAAACATGTTGTTAACTTTTGTTCTAATGATGTTATGTTTTAATTTACTAATAAAAGTTATGAGAGCGTTAAAGTAGTAATCTTTAGCATTCTGATTTCTCTCAATGGTAGTTGCTTGGCTGGCATATGCGATTTTAATTTTGTCATCTTTGCTCATGTGCACTCTGCTTTACAGTTTTTTGTCAGCCAATCACTGAGCTGCAGGAAAATGACATCATGATAGTGCTGACTGCCTAAAGGCACCGAAGTTAATTGTTTTCACCTGAACATCTGGAGTGCAAAACAATGCCTCCGCTACTCACCAGTTATTTTTTTACTAGTTTTGCACTAAGCACTACTGCACTAAGACAGTGATATTAAAAGACCAAATGCATACACCTTTTTAGAAGTGCACAATTTATACACCTTACTAATGATGCATACTATATATAAGTGAACTAATGTGCCCAGAATAGGAACAGAAGTCATGCAACATGCATAAATTGTATGATAAGTTTCCATTATAAAGAAAATGCTTAATCCATTAAGACAGTGATATTGGAGGACCAAATATAGTACACCTTATTAATAAAACATACTATGTACAGTCAAACAGATAAATCCAGGATATGAATGCAATGCGCAAAAGTTTCACATGTAGTTTTGTGTGATTTCTGGGACTTTGTCGCCTCACTACAGTTAAGTAAGTAGAATTCACAGTCATAAAAATGTATCTATCATAATTACAGTGGATATGCATGTATTTGTCACTGCCGTGAAACAATCTGCCTTTTCGCAGTATTTCGTACCCGCTCACCAACCTAGTCGTTTGGAGGGAAGCATGGGAATGAAACACAAGCCATTTGTCTTAATAGAAGTCAGTGTCATCATTCTTTTGAAAGGTGATTTAGATATTCTGAAACAGATGGAAAATTGATAGGCTTGTGCTGCAGTTCTATGGATGTGTTCCTCTCCAGTCTCCGCACCAGTCACGTGACTGAAACCTATGAATCTCAAGCCCTTCATTTTGAACTATCCTGAGCAGTGAGGTCAAAGACAGCAGACAGGGAAATATTTTAGTCTTTTTTTCATGCTTTTAAGAGCACTCTGAAAAATTGGGTACTGGTAAACATCTAATATAATATAACTGCTTGAAAAAAGAAGAAGAAGAACAACAAAAACATTTCATTAAAATACAATGAAACTTAGGAATGGCTGATGTAGAAAGCTGCTTTTTACAGAAGCTAATTGGACCTAATGATACGATAGGTAAAAGATTTTCTTAAGCACAACGTGAAGCACAAACAACTGTTATATGATAACAGACAGCAATTTTCTATAAATAGTCACATTAAGTGACAAGAAGTTTGCTCTACAAGTTTATGGTGCCAAGTAACTCACTGTATTAATAAAGAATGCACTCATAGATGTGTGTTTGTTGTCTATTTAACAACACCTTTATATGTAACTTAACCAATCAGAATTTACAGTAGGAACTATGTGTTTCATAATAGCCATTTAAAGCATCTCAGAAATAGTCTCCATTTCGCCATAGAAATGTGCTTAAATGTATTGAATGTGCACTTGTAGTATACTTTATATCTTAAAGTATATTTTTTAAAACTGCACTTGCTTTTAATATAACTTTATTGAAATAAAACAACACTTAAGTGTACTTAAAGAGAGCAGACCCTTAAGTACACTTTGTAATAATGTCAAATTAAAAGTTTTACTTTCAAGCACACTTGAATTATGTTTTAATAATCTTGTCTCATGCAAAGAAGTACACTTATTTTGATGTGTTGACTAACATACTAAAGCACACGTAAAATACTTAAGTTGATTATAATTTTAACTGTGGTGTTTGATTGATTATTTAAAGTTAATATATTTTAAATGCGCTAAATTGCAACTTCATCATTACAAATGTGTAATTATAAATATATTTAAACATGACAAATTTCAGTAAGAAGTGCTTTAAAATATATTTTAGTATTTCAAAGACAAAGTCATTATGAAATTACATAAAGATGTACTTAAGACCCACTTATGTGGGTCAAAATAACACTTTAAAGTTCAAATAATTGCATTTAATACACATTTAAAGTATAATACATTTTCATTTAAGTTCATCAGTGAGTTCATTAAATGCTCTTTTTAAAAGAATGCTAAATTGTTTTCTTCATTTTTTTTCAGAAGCGACAGCTTTCATAGTGTGTCATTTCAGGAACAAAGCTTGTGTTACCATTAGACATCCACAAGCTTATTTCTCCTCTGCATCAGGCGCAGTACTGGAATTCAGTTCCCTGATTGCAGTGCTGTTTTTTAATGCCCAATACAAACAGCCAGCAGCATATGATCACCTTGGCATCACATGTGCTAATGTTCCACTCCTCTCCCATCCTCCAGTAACCAAATGGCCCTTACCAAAGATAAGAGCATGCATGCTCCATTAAACCTTAGGGCTGCCCTGGGAGTTTCTGGAATAGTTTCAAGACGACTTTGTTAAATTTATAATCCCCTGCAATGGGAATGAAATAATGAAAGGAATTAACTGTTATTGTCCTCCTGGGATTTGGCTTGTAAGGCAGAGTGTCTGTTTCTGCATGGGTGACTTTTTATTTGCTGTAAGACATGTAAGGCAGTTTACAGAGCGATGGGAAATGGTCTTTAAAGACAATGCTCTGAAGAAGACTGGAGATCAAGTGTGGTATTTTGCTGCTGCCTACTGGGATAGTTCACGTTAGTATTATTTTAATACTCATTTCTTTCTTCTGTGGAACAAAATAGCAGTCATCTAGAAAAATGTCCAAGCTGCTGATTTCCATTGGTGACTATAGCTGTCAAGCAAGGTTGTCAGTAAATAATATCTTAAATTTTGGTCTTTTTCTCACTTTGCAGAAGAATTGAAATATAGCATATGAGTTCTAGGGAATACTTTTCAGTATATATATATATATATACTTTTTTTTTTTTATTTCAGCTAGTTGCCAAGGCAACATTACCTGTTAATTCTGTTTGGGCCCCAATGACTTTTTATTATATGGATTTAAAAGAAATGTTTTATTTTGTTTTGTTTCACAGAAAACAGTTGGCACAATATGATGGAGAGTGAATGATGACAGTGGACCATCAGTTTAATATTCCAGTGGGAGAGGCTGAGGATTGTATCTCCATCAGTGCCGACACTTTGCCAAGGGGTATCACAAAGCACTGGCCCTAAAACAAGAGCATCAGCAGCAGTGTCCTCCCTTCAGCAGAAAAAGGAGCTGCCATCAAATGATGGACTTAAGCGTTTAGATTCACAAATGGGATATTGCTCAACTGTGATAAAGGCTATTCTTAGAACTGTTTTTCCGCATTGCATTCTCCTCATAGCTGTGTAGATGCGGTGGGAGGAGAAGGATGAAGATCAGCAGTACCTGCCTCCTGTCTGTCTGGGTGTCCCTGAGAACCCTGCTATCCGGCACAGTTGTCTCCAAACACAGCACTGGCCCTGAGCCTGCCACACATTCCACAACTTCCAGACAGCTCCAACTTCATTTTCAGGCAAAACGGCATCAGCTCTCTCACATGACATTCCCAAAAAAGGCACTGTGGCCCCAGACTACCCTGATTCTCTATCTGACTTAACCATTGAGGAATTAAAACAACATGAGTTATGTCAAAACCCGTAGAGGAACATACTAATGATACGTCAGTGACGCTAATAGATACAGTTGGGTCCAAATGTCTAGGGCCACTATTTTGCTACTATATATATATATATATATATATATATATATATATATATATATATATATATATATATATATTTACTGTGTATTTCCCAGTATTCAATGTGGCCTTTATGATCACCTTCAAGTTTGGAAGATCAATCTGAAGGACACTGAACTGCTTTATTTTTAATTTTAAAAATTTCATTTCACCCATCTGGCATAAGCTATGGTGATGAAATCTACAAACTACAAAAAATAAATAAATAAATAAAAATACATAAATAAATAAATAAATAAAATAGTTTTAAAAAGCTGAAATAACACATTCAGTGCAGATCATTGACTCAGATAAAAGACAAAAGAAAGAAAGATAAGAGAAAGAATGGATTCCATCTAGCCTACTTAATTTGTTCAACATTCACACCAAAAGATTATTTTTGTTGACTGAAAAAAAATAAAAGAAAATTATTCTAAAATAAAATATTCTAATCAGTTCCAGACAGATTTGTGTGAATCTTCCACGCAAATAATGTCTACTATGCAAATAATGAACTCCAAATCATATCCCCTGGTTTTGAAGTCTAACACTTTTGTCTTTCTAAAGGCACTTTATAATTCTGTGATTAAAATCACATTTTCTGAAAGTCCCTTACAGCTTAAGGGTATAAACTACACATTAAAATATTCATATTCCAATTAAATACTGTAAAATTACTGTCATAAATATAACCTGACAGTATGCATGAACAGCAATAAATGGTCAAAGTAAATCTTTGAAACCTTTAATATTTAAAAACTTTAATTTCCCAAAAACTGCACGAGTGTGCCCAGCACTTTCTCTGGGGAAGATTTTATGCCGTCTACAGATGAACATTTGAGCTTAAAGCACGATATCGACTGGTTTGCATGCACCATCAGAGTTATAGCAAAGGGTTAAAGGTCTCAGGCATTGACTTTCCATTTTCTCCAGATGAAAACCGGAAAGAAGCTGATTTTGATAAATCACTCAGAGTCTCGTCCCCAGTTTGAAGACTTTAATTGCACTGGGTGTTTATGACCCAGCGCAGCTCATCTGCATATAGGCAGCATATCTCTGAGGACACACAAACCAACACTGATTGAGGGACAGTAATTTTCAGCTCAGAGTGTAAGCATTTTATTGTAATTGACTCACTGACTGTTGTATCAAGGGGAGACAGATAATTGGACAGTCAGCTGAACATGGCAAGTTATTGGTAATTTGAGAATTTGATTGCTCTTTCTTGTTATCTCTCAAGTGGACGTGCAGTGAAGTGCCACGAAACAACTCGCACATATTGGTAGTTACAATATCACCAATCACTGCTGCAGGACATTGTTGCAAATGGGTGAAAAGAACCTACATCGAATAAAAAGCAGCTGCTGAAATATTATAATAGTCTAAATACTTCTGTGAAGATCTCATTTAAAAGTAATGGCCAATCTGTCTGTATATTTGAAGAGATGCCGTTAGTTTTAAATTGTGTTAGTTCCAGAAGTAAAATCTTTCATACAAGTGTAAAATGTAGAAGTGTTGACTCTCTCTGTGAGAGACAGTATGCACTACTGTCCTCATCTGGATATCGCTGTGTTTGTACAACTGAAGTGCTATTGAGCGCATTGTTATTTTACCAGGCCTAAGTAGCCTTAAAAAAGACAAAAGTGGGATTTTTTTTTTTTTTCATACAAATAGGTTCAGTTTACTTTATCTGTATCCCGAGGGGGAAATAAAATCAGTTGTAAATGGCTTCATTTTGCCCAGACACTAATTAGACAAAAAAGGAGCAGCATTAATCATCTGTCTGAGCTCAAAAAGCCCCCTAAGCACAGCTTCCAGCATGAGATTAGATTGTGTTTACCCTAGTTTATAAATTGTTTCAGTATTACGGGGGTGGTTGATTATCAACATTAATGAAATTACTAGGAGGCTGAGGGTCTATCTATAGGTTTATTTTAAGACAGTATTCGTTGAGTTATTGCCATGTTGAGTGATCGTATGGCTTGTTGAACAGCACCACCTGCTGATACTAAGAGTAGCCTACAGGCAGGACTACTAAATACCGAAAACTGAACACCTAAAATCCTTCTATAGCATTTTTGTTTGAATCTCCAAGTACATTTATCAAAAGCAAGATTCTAGTCATGTGATTAAAACATTTCAGGTGTATTAGCCTACCACTGACAATTATATACTGCTTTGAGACAAAGGGTAGACACTGGCCATTAATTGTTTATCTGCATGGTTTTTGAATGAATTTAAATAATAAAATGTGTAGTTAAAAATAATAATAATAATAATAATAATGTAAAACCGGCAATGACGATCCACTAAATGTGTCAGATATTAATAAATATTAATGCATCTTTATAATATTAATGCATTTTTTTATTCAAGTGAGGAAAAATGCTAAATGAATACTGGCTCGACAAAATTATTGCACAAACTTGGTTTATTCTTCTAATCATCCTCATCTTAAAGTTTTCATGTTGCATTCATCTGACTTGGCAAATACCTTCTAAATTGTCCTGTTTAGATTTTTCATTGAACACATCTGACTGCAGTTCCTCCTAAAGCCTTTAACAGAGCTACAGCCTGTTCAGATTTTGTGCTGTTTTCAAGTAGCTTATACAGGTGCTGGTCATATAATTAGAATATCATCAAAAAGTTGATTTATTTCACTAATTCCATTCAAAAAGTGAAACTTGTATATTATATTCATTCGTTACACACAGACTGATAGATTTCAAATGTTTATTTCTTTTAATTTTGATGATTATAACTGACAACTAAGGAAAATCCCAAATTCAGTATCTCAGAAAATTAGAATATTACTTAAGACCAATACAAAGAAAGGATTTTTAGAAATCTTGGCCAACTGAAAAGTATGAGCATGTACAGCACTCAATACTTAGTTGGGGCTCCTTTTGCCTGAATTACTGCAGCAATGCGGCGTGGCATGGAGTCGATCAGTCTGTGGCACTGCTCAGGTGTTATGAGAGCCCAGGTTGCTCTGATAGTGGCCTTCAGCTCTTCTGCATTGTTGGGTCTGGCATATCGCATCTTCGTCTTCACAATACACCATAGATTTTCTATGGGGTTAATTAAGGTCAGGCAAGTTTGCTGGCGAATTAAGAACAGGGATACCATGGTCCTTAAACCAGATACTGGTTGCTTTGGCACTGTGTGCAGGTGCCAAGTCCTGTTGGAAAATGAAATCTGCATCTCCATAAAGTTGGTCAGCAGCAGGAAGCATGAAGTGCTCTAAAACCTCCTGGTATATGGCTGCGTTGACCTTGGACCTCAGAAAACACAGTGGACCAACACCAGCAGATGACATGGCACCCCAAACCATCACTGACTGTGGAAACTTTACACTGGTCCTCAAGCAACGTGGATTGTGTGCCTCTCCGCTCTTCCTCCAGACTCTGGGACCCTGATTTCCAAAGGAAATGCAAAATTTACTTTCATCAGAGAACATAACTTTGGACCACTCAGCAGCAGTCCAGTCCTTTTTGTCTTTAGCCCAGGCGAGACGCTTCTGACGCGGTCTGTTGTTCAAGAGTGGCTTGACACAAGGAATGCGACAGCTGAAACCCATGTCTTGCATACATCTGTGCGTAGTGGTTCTTGAAGCACTGACTCCAGCTGCAGTCCACTCTTTGTGAGTCTCCCCCACATTTTCGAATGGGTTTTGTTTCACAATCCTCTCCAGGGTGCGGTTATCCCTATTGCTTGTACACTTTTTTCTACCACATCTTTTCCTTCCCTTCACCTCTCTATTAATGTGCTTGGACACAGAGCTCTGTGAACAGCCAGCCTCTTTTGCAATGACCTTTTGTGTCTTACCCTCCTTGTGCAACGTGTCAATGGTCATCTTTTGGACAACTGTCAAGTCAGCAGTCTTCCCCATGATTGTGTAGCCTACAGAACTAGACTGAGAGACCATTTAAAGGCCTTTGCAGGTGTTTTGAGTTAATTAGCTGATTAGAGTGTGGCACCAGGTGTCTTCAATATTGAACCTTTTCACAATATTCTAATTATCTGAGATACTGAATTTGGGATTTTCCTTAGTTGTCAGTTATAATCATCAAAATTAAAAGAAATAAACATTTGAAATATATCAGTCTGTGTGTAATGAATGAATATAATATACAAGTTTCACTTTTTGAACGGAATTAGTGAAATAAATCAACTTTCTGATGATATTCTAATTATATGACCAGCACCTGTATAACTTTATTGTAACTTGTAGTTTTAGCAAGCCAGCATTCGCAGTTTGTCTTGAACCACAGATAAAGGCTACCAATTAGATAGACTACATAGATCTCACACATCTATGCATAAAGCTGTAACAGCTGAATTCACTTACAGCAACATTAACTAACTATTAATTATTTGATTTTGTTGTTTTGTCATGTTTTTAGTGAAGTGTCATCTGTGTCCTGTAGAGGGCGCACGTGTTCAGTCGATGGGCTGAGAGAAGCGAGTGACGCATTTCCTGTCTCTTATAAACCCCAGTAGCGAGGCTCCTCCCCCTTTCTCGAAGAAGACGCAGAGGCAGATGGAGCAGTAGACACCAGCTCTTATATCAATGACTGAATTACAGTCCGCTACCATGACTTACTCTGACTGCATATCAGGTAATCTGACCTAATTTAAGAAGAGTCTTAAATACACAGATTTTGAGTTGTTCTGCAGGTTTTTGGCAGGTTTGGGGGTTCATTCTGTGCAGGCTGTGTGTTGGCCTGTTAAACACGTGCTCTCCACCATGTCTTGATTATGGAGTATCATAACTTTATAATGTTTGTTATATATGATAGTTTAAATTACAGACACAGTTAAGCTGAAATACCTGATTTCGGACAAATATTAAGCTATTTTTATTCCCCTGATGCAGTTCAACTTTTGCTGGAGTTCAATTAATACGTGCTAAATGTCTTTGTGTTCATAGACTTGGTCAACATGCATTTTATCAATGTGTTTAACTGGGCCAAGGGAGAGTTTTTCTAGATCAGATTGTGGTGCCAAGTTTAAAAAAAAAAAAAAAAAAGTTATTGTAATAAAGTTTAGTTGTAGATTTGTCATTGAAAATAACTGCACAGGTTTAAATCTTCTTTGAATTTTAATGTATCTTTAAATAACTTAATTGATCCTTACAAAAAAAGTGTGACTTCACTGACCCTTATATGGAAGCCCGTTTACGCCACCGAATAAAAAAAATTAATAATAATTACGACTTTCTCACAATTGTATTTTTTTTTCCTCAAAATTGCGAGTTTACATCTTGCAATTCTGACCTTTTTTTTTTTCTTAGAATTGAGATATAAACTCGCTATTGCGAGTTATAAAGTCAGAATTGCGAGATACAAACTCACAATTCTGAATTTTTTTTTTTTTTTAAGAGAATTGTGAGTTTATATCTTGCAGTTCTGATTTTATAACACACAGTTGTGAGTTCAGTCAGAATTGTGAGATATAAACTCGCAATTCTGAGAATACATCAGTTTTTTTTCCCCCCCTCAGAATTCAACTCTATATAACTTGCAATTGCGAGTTTATATCCCACAATTCTGAGAAGTCAGAATTGTGAGGGGGGAAAAAATTAAGAATGGACTCTATGCACGGCATAGTTTATATCTCGTAATTCTGACTTAATTTCTGAGAATTGCAAGTTTATATCTCACAGTTCTGGAAAAAAAAAGAATTGAGTTTTTATCACACAGTTCTGAGGGGAAAAAAGGTCAGAAATGTGAGTTGCAAAATTTTTTTTTTTTTTTTTTTTAATTTAGTGGCAGAAATAGGCTTCCATACCCTTATATGTTCATTTTATAAAAGAATATTTGAAATGACTGATTGATTGACACGGACTAGAGTAGTGAAATGACTAATTGACCCTCGCCTCTGTCACTAGACGGGCTGCAGGACACAGGATAAGGGCCGCTCGCTCTCACTGGGGTCCGTGCATCGGCTGAGAGCAGAGGGAAGATGCCCATTAAATAAAAATGCATTTAACATGCAGGAGGCGGCTGTTACCTGTCCATCAGATACTGCATTAGCATACGAGTAAGTGCTCACTATGTCAAGAGCCCTTCTGCTTCATGAATATGCATTATAACTGATATTATGCTTGTATGATGGTGAATGAGCTTAATTCTGTTTTGTTTTTTTTCTCTTATGTTTGCAGCATAAAGCCAATATGAAGTCAAACTTTGAATGGCACGCAAAGAAAATCAGAATGCAAAGGATTGTAAGGTATAACACTTCAAACTGTCTTAAATGCACCTTTAGTGCAAATGTTTTAACAACATGGACTAAAGTGAATGTCAAGACGTTAACAGTAAAGATGTGCAATGATGACTACAAATCTCTGAGGTCACGACCAGTGAAACTACATAATAGCATGTATTACCTGAGCACATGTTGTCTGTGCTGGTTTGTGTGCTTTAAATTCTGAGGGCTCTATTTTTGACTCCTTTTCTCTTGCCAGTTTTTCCACAGGCAAAACTATAAATCCAGATGGCATGCTGGATCAACCCGAGCCGATGAAAAATAACAGTGGAGGGCCGAAAAGACTGCAAAAAAAAAATGTATGAAGCAAGATTCTAGTCATTTGATTAAAACATTTCAGGTGTGTTAGCCTACCACTGACAATTATATACTGCTTTGAGACAAAGGGTAGACACTGGCCATTAATTGTTTATCTGCATGTTTTTTGAATGAATTTAAATAATAAAGTGTGGTTAAAAAAAAAAAAAAAAAATCATGTAAAACCGGCAATGACGATCCACTAAATGTGTCAGATATTGATAAATATTAATGCATCTTTACAATATTAATGCATTTTTTTTTTTTTATTCAAGTGAGGAAAAATGCTAAATGAATACTGGCTTGACAAAATTATTGCACAAACTTGGTTTATTCTTCTAATCATCCTCATCTTAAAGTTTTCATGTTGCATTCATCTGACTTGGCAAACACCTTCTAAATTGTCCTGTTTAGATTTTTAATTGAACACATCTGACTGCAGTTCCTCCTAAAGCCTTTAACAGAGCTACAGCCTGTTCAGATTTTGTGCTGTTTTCAAGTAGCTTATATAACTTTATTGTAACTTGCAAAGTTTTAGCAAGCTAGCATTCGCAGTTTGTCTTGAACCACAGATAAAGGCTACCAATTAGATAGACTACATAGATCTCACACATCTATTCATAAAGCTGTAACAGCTGAATTCGCTTACAGCAACATTAATTAGCTATTAATTATTTGATTTTGTTGTTTTGTCATGTCTTTAATGAAGTGTCATCTGTGTCCTGTAGAGGGCGCACATGTTCAGTCGATGGGCTGAGAGAAGTAAAAAAAGTTATTGTAATAAAGTTTAGTTGTAGTTTTGTCATTGAAAATAACTGCACAGGTTTAAATCGTCTTTGAATTTTAATGTATCTTTAAATAACTTAATTGATCCTTACAAAAAAGTGTGACTTCACTGAACCTTATATGGAAGCCCGTTTCCGCCACCGAATAAAAAATAATAATAATTACGACTTTCTCTCACAATTGTATTTTTTTTTTCCTCAAAATTGCGAGTTTACATCTTGCAATTCTGACTTTTTTTTTTTTTTTTTAGAATTGAGATATAAACTCGCTATTGCGAGTTATAAAGTCAGAATTGCGAGATACAAACTCACAATTCTGACTTTTTTTTTTTTAAGAGAATTGTGAGTTTTTATATCTTGCAGTTCTGATTTTATAACACGCAGTTGTGAGTTCAGTCAGAATTGTGAGATATAAACTCGCAATTCTGAGAATACATCAGTTTTTTCCCCCCTCAGAATTCAACTCTATATAACTTGCAATTGCAAGTTTATATCCCACAATTCTGAGAAGTCAGAATTGTGAGAAAAAAAAAATTCAGATTGGACTCTATGCACGGCATAGTCTATTGCGAGTTTATATCTCGTAATTCTGACTTAATTTCTCAGAATTGCAAGTTTATATGTAACAATTCTGAGAAAAAAAAGAATTGTGAGTTTTTATCACACAGTTCTGAGGGGGGAAAAAGGTCAGAAATGTGAGTTGCAAAAACTTTTTTTTTTTTTAATTTAGTGGCAGAAACGCATTTTATAAAAGAATATTGGAAATGACTGATTGATTGACGCGGACTAGAGTAGTGAAATGACTAATTGACCCTCGCCTCTGTCACTAGACGGGCTGCAGGACACAGGATAAGGGCCGCTCGCTCTCACTGGGGTCCATGCATCGGCTGAGAGCAGAGGGAAGATGCCCATTAAATAAAAATGCATTTAACATGCAGGAGGCGGCTGTTACCTGTCCATCAGATACTGCATTAGCATACGAGTTAGTGCTCACTATGTCAAGAGCCCTTCTGCTTCATGAATATGCATTATAACTGATATTATGCATGTATGATGGTGAATGAGCTTAATGCTGTTTTTTTTTTTTTGTTGTTGTTTTTTCTCATGTTTGCAGCATAAAGCCAATATGAAGTCAAACTTTGAATGGCACGCAAAGAAAATCAGAATGCAAAGGATTGTAAGGTATAACACTTCAAACTGTCTTAAATGCACCTTTAGTGCATATGGTTTAACAACATGGACTAAAGTGAATGTCAAGACGTTAACAGTAAAGATGTGCAATGATGACTACAAATCTCTGAGGTCACGACCAGTGAAACTACATAATAGCATGTATTACCTGAGCACATGTTGTCTGTGCTGGTTTGTGTGCTTTAAAGTCTGAGGGCTCTATTTTTGACTTTTTTTCTCTTGCCAGTTTTTCCACAGGCAAAACTATAAATCCAGATGGCATGCTGGATCAACCCGAGCCGATGAAAAATAACAGTGGAGGGCCGAAAAGACTGGAAAAAAATGTATGAAGGTGGCGAGAGAATAAGAATTTCACACCTACAGTACCTACCACACATGGCTTTCACACATCGGACAGGGCTTGGAGAGAAAGCCCAGATGAACACACATGTAAATGTACCATTTTAGTATACATGACATTAGGTAATGTTATTGTCTTATGCTTTTCACTGTAATATCTGTATCTTTCTGTTTCATAATAAACATTCAACAGTGCATCCAAACAGAATATTGCAGATTATTATTATTATTATTATTTTTTCTTGTTTAATGCAAGGACAAAATAATGAAAAAATAAATGACACTGCCTGTATTTTAATAATTGTAGCTCATTGTTAAATGCTTGTAGGAAAATTAATTTTATATGCTACTGTTTAGGTTGGGGTAAATTTCTTTAAAAAAAAAAAAAAAAAAAAAAACTTTTATACACCAAGCCATTTCATCAAGTGTGACTGTAAAAACATTTTACGATTATTTTTCCATTTCAAGTAAATAGTTCTTAACGTTACATTCAACAAAGAATTCCAGGGGGGGAAATGTTTCATCTTGTATTGCAAAATATTAACTGGTTTTCAACACTGATCAGAAATATTTCTTCAGCATATTAAAATGATTTCTGAAGGATCATGTGACATTGAAGACTGGAGTAATGATGCTGAAAATTCAGCTTTGCATCACAAATATAATTTAAAATGTATTTTCTATGTGCTTTTGACCTGTTATAAATGCATTTAATATTTTTTTTTTTTTTATTTGTAACTTAATATTTATCTTTGTATTGGAGGTGGTGAAAAAGATATTTTTTATAATAGCAGAGGAAACATCTCTGCAGATATGGTGGGTGGCACCTATCCAGTTTCTTATTTTTATATCACCACACCAACCCCTAAATAAAAAGTATTTATACATTATGAAGGTATTTATTGTGTTGCCTTCATGCTAATTTAAACTGAAAAACAAACTACAGTGATGAGTAAACACTGTAGAGAACAATATTAAATACAGAAGCACTAAAAGGCATTACAGGTGAATTTTGGGAGAAATTATGTAACAATCCAAAAATCCTTGTTGGTCCAAAAAATATGCTTCATCTTGCAATGCAAACTTTGTTTTAATTTAGTTTCGTGGTGAAGTGTGACCTGCATGTGATCTTGAGCAATTTACTCTTGCATGTGATTATTCCTGCCCAGCAGGACAGATGTGTTGATATGCACAAACTGGTACTGACGAGAGATATGAATCTATTAAACTAATGGAAAGTCCAAAGGGTGACTGCGTTTTCATTAATGTTATTAATGTGCTTCCGTAACCATAAACACAAGTGCTCTTAACTCAGAAGATTGTAAGAGTCATATGCAAATTAAAGTATTCATTTCATAATGCTCTTAGAGAAATGCTTTATGTAACCAAAGAAAAAAAGTTTGTCTTGATTTCTTTTATACTGACATTCGTTCCACCTGGGAGTGAACAAGGTCCGTGAACGAGACCAAAACAAATCTGGCACAGAAACAAACAAGAGTTACATGAAAGCAAAACCAACCCAGGCTTATGTAAAACGGATTACTCCATTTTTTCCTCCTCATCCTTCTGTCCTTCCTCATAGTGGTGATACTCTGGCTTCAGCTCCCAGGTGCTCTTATGAGGCCCTCGGGAATTATACACTCCGATCTCCCTAAGAATCTCCTTCAGGTAAATCTAGAGGAAGAGCAGATCGACAGGGTGAACACATGCTGCCAAGATATGATCATACATCCAACTCTTAACCACGGCTCTCTAACAACTTTGTGAAAAGTGCTAAATTCTTTATTTAGCCTCACTTAGTGTAATCTATCCACTAAATGGCAAGATCACCGTGGGAAGTAACAATTATTTTATTCAGCTCTGTTTAGTTTCTTTTTAGTTATGACTCATGTAACTTCAATCACATTTATATTTCTCCAATCCTTCAGGGAGACCGAGGTAGCAGTAAAGTGGCAATTATTCATAGGATCATCAAGAGCTCACTTAACTATAATAATATAATCAACACCAATCCCATGCAGAATATTTGCGATTTCTTGTAACTTGGTTTAATCTCTCTCATTTATAACTTCTGATTAAACTGAAAAGATTTATTCAAAATTACCGTTAACAGAGCAAACATCAGTTTTGATGAACCCTTGCGAAATAGAAGTGCACTTGGAAGTTTTTTTTTTTTTTTTTTTTTCTAAATTGCAACCTCATCATTCAAATATGTAAATACATGACAAAGTTTCAAAATAAATTACATTAAAATATATTTTAGTTTAATATAATAGCACGGCAATACACTTTATTTTAAAGACAACGGCAGTAATTATGAAATTACATGTCCTTGAGTCCTCCTTAAAGTGGGTCAAAAAGCACTCTGAAGTTCAGCTAATTGCATTTAATATAAACTTAAACTATAATACACATTCATTTAATTGCAAAAAATGGTCACACTTTATTTTAAGGTCCAGTTCTCGCCATTAACAAACCATTAGCTACGATTTTTGCCTCAAACTCCTAATTTGCTGCTTATTAATAGTAAGGTAGTTGTTAGGTTTAGGTATTGGGTATAGGATTAGGGATGTAGAATTTGGTCATGCAGAATATATGCTTTGTAAGTACTAATAAACAGCCAATATGTTAATAATGTGCATGCTAATAAGCAACTAGTTAATAGAGAGAACTGGTCCTTATACTAAAGTGTTACCTGAGTACTTTTTTTTGAAAGTGTACTTCTTTTTCACGAGGGGAGGCACAAGCTCTTGTTTATATAATGGCACAGTGTTTTCACGTTCAACTGCCTTGAGCTGGACAACTTACCACCGGTTGCTTGGTGATGTCCACCAGGTCTCTGATGTTGTAGTACTGGTGTTTCTCAAAGGCAGAGAAGAGCATTTCCAGAACCTTCTGCTTGTCAGCTCTTGCATGCTTGCCTTCCTCTTTCTTTCTCCTCTCATATTCCACCTGAACAGAAGCATAAGCAAACCAGAGCATTCATTCATTTGCTCACATTATTATATCTCTCTCTCTCACACACACACACACACTTACATCATGGCTGTGGTTGGACACAGGTTTGTAATTTGTTGTGACAGCTTTCTCAAGTTTCTGGGAAAAACGAAGAGGTTTGGTGGATTCTTCAATCTGGAGCCTGTAAATAAAACGCACATCTCTAGAAGGTCAGATCAAGTGCCTTTGACAAGATTGAAGTATTGTGATAAAACTTTGACTTACTTCTTTAGTTTCATATAGCTGTCACTGACTGCAGGTCTACACTCAGCTTGCTGCACAACCATACCTTCAAGAGCCAGCTTGTCTTAAAAACAAAAGACATTCTGCCTTATACATTTCCGAGACGAGATGGTTCACCCAAAAATTAATCTGTCATTATTAACACACCTACTAGGTAACTTATTATCATTCATTTTTTTGATGAATTATTACCTTTTTAAAGGAACAGTTTACCCAAAAATGAAAATTTACTCCCCCTCAGGCCATCCAAGATGTAGAAGAGTTTGTTTGTTTCTTCATCAGAACAGATTTGGAGAAATTTAGCATTACATCATTTGATCTCCAATCGATCCTCTGCAGTGAATGGGTGCCGTCAGAATGGGAGTCCAAACAGTTGATAAAAACGTCACAAAATTCCACACAACTCCAGTCCATTAGTTAACATCTTGTGAAGTGTAAAGCTTTGTGTGTTTGCAATAAACAAATCCACGATTGCATTTTTTTTTTTTTTTTACATAAACGGTTGTTTCCGAGTCCTTTATCCATAACATTGCTTTCTCCAATGAAAACGTCATCTCGTCTGAATCAGGATAGAAATATGCACAGATCAAGCAATGTTTATAAACAAAAACAGTCCAAAACAGTTCCAAAAAAATATGTCTATGGATTTTGATGTGAGAGAACAACAGAGGATGGACTTTCTCATTGGAGAAAGCGTTATTATGGATTATGGATTCATATTTCATCAAACAGCACCAATTTAAAGCTAAAACGCCTCAATGATGGATTTGCTCATTTAAACACATAGCTTTTGGCTTCACAAGACATTAATTGATATTCTGCAGTAATGTGCACTACTTGTGGATGATTGTGATGTTTTTATCAGCTGTTTGCACTCACATTCTGACGGCACCCATTCACTCCAGAGCATCCATTGGTGAGCAAGTGATGTAATGCTACATTTCTCCAAATCTGTTCTGAAGAATAAACAAACTCATCTAGATCTTGGATGGCCTGAGGGGGGGAGTACATTTTCAGCAAATTAAAATTTTAGGTGAACTTTTCATTTAACATTGCGCAGCCATGTTCAAACACCATGATTACACACTCACACAAAGCATAAGCAAACCTATTTAAAAATATCAGAATTTTGCAAGCAACTTTGCATTGTACTAAAACATTAACATACTTCAACAGCAAGCACTCTCTAATACAGCGTCTAATAAAACCCCTCTTTCAAGGTGACAATTGAAATATTGTGATTCAACCAGGTGGTTTTTATGGCACTATTCTGAAGTGTTTGACACTTGTATGGTCAACCAGCCACGAGTGATGATTTTAATCAAACCCCAGTGAGCCTCCCTCCTGCGGAACGGCATTGTGCTGCGCCTCTCTCGTTTGATGGTGCGCCATGAAGTCGGCCTAATGGTTTAGCTTGCTTCTGTTGATTGTATTAATTGTACCTCGGTGCCTGTAATACCTTGTGGTTATTGTCCCAGAGGCCTTTTAAAAGGGCAGAAATATTTCACTCACAAAATCCATCAGAGCGGCACTAATGCGCACAATTATTGGCAATTATTGCCAGATGAGTGTTAGAGCACTTGTTGGAGTAACTCCATAAAAACGCCCACTTGTGTTTCACAACTTCAACAAAGCATCCATTTTCCTCGCAATTACCCGGAGGCTATGAAGAGGGGTCAGGGCAAACCGAGACCTCGAGGTTTGCATCTCCTCTACACCGTCCCTCCCCGAGCGTCACGTGACTCGCGCATCTTACGAGACCGGTAACGTTACATAAGTATTTCCACACAGGATTCGTATTTAAATCAGCCGGAGATGCATTAATGCTGGCTCTGAATGGAGTAGGACTGCGTTTGGGGGTGGCGCGAGTTGCTCAAACCGATGGTGGGCAGCAGATCCGATGCTGAGATGATAGCGAGGTTACGGGGGTCGGCCTTCCACCTCCTCACAAGATCCCACCAGTTTGACTTCCTCAGAGACGAGAGCAATAACATCCCCAGCCCTCAGCAGGACACAGCCTCTCTACCTCCACTCACACACCCACCTGCAGGCAGAGCTTCAATCCCCACAGTCTCTTCATCAGCATACAACGCCAGAGAAAGAAGCTTTTTCAGCGCTTATGAGACCGCTGCTTTTAATTTATGCTTTTCAATTAAGATTTTTCATTAGCTGACAGAGTATCAACCTCGTTTCTTTCAGCACTGAAATTTGTCAAGGGCCATAACACTGAGAAGATTTGCCAGAGCACAATAACAGTTGTAGCCTAATCTTTTTAAAGGACTCCGAGGGAGTAGACGGAGATATTTTTGAGACAAGATATGACAGTAAAATAATAATAAGACTCTTAATCATATGCCTCAGAGGCTTTTTAAATCACGTCTGTGGCACAATTTCTCTCCGCTCTAACTCTGCCGGCTTCATTTCAACATCTGTTTTGAAATACCGTGCACTTGGTAATTTAGTGTCTGCAAACACTACGCAAATATAGCAAAGGTACTGCCAGTTTCACAAACAATAGCATGTATGGCAGCCCCAAGTGTATTTAGACACTTAAGTCGCAATTGAAAATGCATAAATTCATTGCATTAGTTATAAAAGCTTCTCAACTGGTCTCGAGGTGATTCTTCGGGCTAATATCATTCAGAAGTGCGCATTCTGTGAGGGCAGATGATTTGAAGCAAATGCTCTTATGGGTGCAGGGCATTACTGTCTCATATGTGCCATCTGAACAGCCATAAGTAACTGGCACTTTATTGTGAATCAGAATGTTTCCATGACAACAACATAAAAGCTAAATTCATATTTAAGAAAATTCAGCTGCTAAGGCTGAGGGAGAAAACAAACAAACATAGAGAATGTATAAGTGTGAAAGGAATATTTCACAGTGGTTCATTTCCAAGGTAACATATCAAAAATAATAAAATAAAATAAAATAAAAACTCAGGATGACTAGATTATAAATGATGAAATAAGTCATTCATCCATGAGGAGATTCATTTGCTCACTTTCTTTCATGACTCTAAGTTATGTCCCTTTCCTGTGGTTTCCTTCAAGGGCTTTTATAGTGGACATACTGTATGAAATTCAGTGTTGAATTTCTCCTTAAAAAGACACACAAAGTAACCACAGGCTAGTTCATCATACCTGTTATGAAAGTGCTACTGTTTGAAAACCAGTTTCACACAATATTTTAGCTTCAGTTTGAACAGTATTATAATACTGTTCAAACTGAAGCTATAATATTTTTCTTCTTAAATTGCAAGTCTAAAACATATAGACGTAGCCAGAAAAAAACAAGATATTGTGGCTACAAATTACAGGTGCATCTCAATAAATTAGAATGTCATGGAAAAGTTCATTTATTTCAGTAATTCAACTCAAATTGTGAAACTCGTGTATTAAATAAATTCAATGCACACAGACTGAAGTAGTTTAAGTCTTTGGTTCTTTTAATTGTGTTGATTTTGGCTCACATTTAACAAAAACTCACCAATTCACTATCTCAACAAATTAGAATATGGTGACATGCCAATCAGCTAATCAACTCAAAACACCTGCAAAGGTTTCCTGAGCCTTCAAAATTGTCTCTCAGTTTGGTTCACTAGGCTACACAATCATGGGGAAGACTGCTGATCTGACAGTTGTCCAGAAGACAATCATTGACACCCTTCACAAGGAGGGTAAGCCACAAACATTCATTGCCAAAGAAGCTGGCTGTTCACAGAGTGCTGTATCCAAGCATGTTAACAGAAAGCGGAGTGGAAGGAAAAAAGTGTGGAAAAAAAAGATGCAAAACCAACCGAGAGAATCGCAGCCTTATGAGGATTGTCAAGCAAAATTGATTCAAGAATTTTGGTGAACTTCACAAGGAATGGACTGAGGCTGGGGTCAAGGCATCAAGAGCCACAAGGAATTTGGCTACAGTTGTCGTATTCCTCTTGTTATGCCACTCCTGAACCACAGACAACATCAGAGGTGTCTTACCTGGGCTAAGGAGAAGAAGAACTGGACTGTTGCCCAGTGGTCCAAAGTCCTCTTTTCAGATGAAAGCAAGTTTTGTATTTCATTTGGAAACCAAGGTCCTAGAGTCTGGAGGAAGGGTGGAGAAGCTCATAGCCCAAGCTGCTTGAAGTCCAGTGTTAAGTTTCCACAGTCTGTGATGATTTGGGATGCAATGTCATCTGCTGGTATTGGTCCATTGTGTTTTTTGAAAACCAAAGTCACTGCACCCGTTTACCAAGAAATTTTGGAGCACTTCATGCTTCCTTCTGCTTACCAGCTTTTTAAAGATGCTGATTTCATTTTCCAGCAGGATTTGGCAGCTGCCCACACTGCCAAAAGCACCAAAAGTTGGTTAAATGACCATGGTGTTGGGTGTGCTTGACTGGCCAGGAAACTCACCAGACCTGAACCCCATAGAGAATCCTTGTCAAGAGGAAAATGAGAAACAAGAGACCAAAAAATGCAGATGAGCTGAAGGCCACTGTCATAGAAACCTGGGCTTTCATACCACCTCAGCAGTGCCACAAACTTTAATTGAGGCAGTAATTAAAGCAAAAGGAGCCCCTACCAAGTATTGAGTACATATACAGTAAATGAACATACTTTCCAGAAGGCCAACAATTCACTAAAAATGTTTTTTTTTTATTGGTCTTATGAAGTATTCTAATTTGTTGAGATAGTGAATTGGTGGGTTTTTGTTAAATGTGAGCCAAAATCACCACAATTAACAGAACCAAAGACTTAAACTACTTCAGTCTGTGTGCATTGAATTTATTTAATACACGAGTTTCACAATTTGAGTTGAATTACTGAAATAAACGAACTTTTCCACGACATTCTAAATTATTGAGATGCTCCTGTAATCATTTGTTCCCACAACTGAAGTTGTTCCCTAGTTTTAGGTAAATTGTTTTTTTTTTTTCCATCTTTTGTAGTCATGATTGAACTAAAATGAGCGATCGAATTAGTACAAAGTGGTCATGATTTACATAATAAGGGAACAAATGAACAAAATGTGACAAATTGTGGGAATAAATTCTTAATTCATGGTCAGAAATTCTCAGAATATCTTTTTTTTTTTTCTTTTGCATGACATATGCCATGGTACTGTATATCTATAATTTAAAGCAAGTTTTTCATGAAAAAGTGTGCTTGAGATATCGTCCTTTAAAATAATTGCCTCCCGGTGTGCTATTCTGTTTTGTAATGCATAACCTAAGTATTCAAATAGTTTTTTGGCCATTGTAGTTTCATGAATATGCATAACTGATTATGAATCTGGCCACAAAGCACAGCATTTGCTCCACTTTGTCTCTGTTCATTGTTTCTGCATTTGTCAAGCCGTATATTATCCTGCACAGTTAAACTAATATCTCCTATCCATGTGCTCTGATCTACATTTGCCTGCTTGTGCGTCTGCCACTGATGGACTAAAATCAATTTGGGCCTCTTCAAGTTGAACAAACAAGTGTGCTAATTAAAACAAAAAAGATAGATGAGAAAAAGCAGGTCAGCCACCCACTATTTTCGCTGGCATAGTTATACCCTGTTTGCAATTCAAATCCAGATGAATAAACCCAGTAATCACATGATGATTAAATCATGACCGAGCCATCGCCTATAACAACTATAATCAGTCATATATGACCATAATGAACTGTCACTGCATCTGTAATCAGATGGCTATGTGCATGGGCGGCACAGTTTAAAAAAAAGTCATGAGGAAAGTTGCGCAGGGTTGCACAGACGTACCGTTTGTGACATCACAAATCCAAGACACTACAGGCAAAAACAATGTTTTTTCAATTTTGAGATTTTGGATTATTCTGCTTCCATAGGATGTCTTCTTTCAGACTAGTGGAGAGAAAACATCCAAAATGCACATTTAAATGTTTATTTTATTACACTTTCTATCTATCTATTAGCATCTGTAGATTACGAATAGAATACAAATCATTTATTTAAATGCTCCACTTCAGCAGCACCAGACTTTAGAGTTTTATTCCCATCTACTGTATAATCTGGTTTTTACTGAATTTTTTTTTTTTTTCACATTTAACTTGCCTGATTTTATGCAACATTTCTAAAAATGTGGTGAAATTGTTTTCTGGCTGTTGACAGTATTTTATGGAGCAATAAAGAGAGACACCAAAAGCCCCTTTGTAAAAAACTTTGACTAATATGTCAACAGAATGAAGCAATTTTGAACCTGGCTTCACCCAACGTTCAGATTTCTGGTCTTCAAATATATTAAAATTATTGCATATTTAATTAGATATTGCCTCATTTGCATATGCAAACATAACATTTCAGAAAAATTGTAATACAAAAATGTTTGCAATTCTTAATGCAATCAATCAGCTTGTGAGTAATGGTGATATCCGTTAATTTTTTATGTCTGTTAATTTTTCTTTTCACCTGGGTTGTCTTGCTTTAAATAATTGAATATAGTCTTGTACTGTTTTTACAAAAAACAAACAAAAAAACAAAAACAAAACAAAAAAATGCTTGTGTGACATTAATCCAGAGATCTAGTTAGCTATAACGATTTGACACGACCCGTAGACTGTGCCATTGTTCAAAACTCACCCATAGCAATTAAAACTCAAGTGATTTAATAAATGAAAATACCAGCTGTCATAGTGCGTATAACAGAAGCAAGGACAAATTTGCTTCCAAAATGTAAATGATGCGATATTTTTAAATATTCCTTCAGTGAAAAAGTGAGAAGTATGTGTGAAAACATCCAATTTAATCCATCTGATGAATATGTAAAGCCTAATCAACCCCAACACTCAAACAGTGAATTAGCCTCCACCCTGTCTCAGCTGCTGATGACATACACGCAACAAAAACTGTCTCAAAAGGGTCCATCTCCTCTGTCCTGGGGCTACCATAGAGGTACTGTCATTCAAGAATGACTGACAGGCTGTCATCGGTTAGTGACATCACTGAGATAAATGTCACAGCGATTCTGCTGCTGTTTAAGGGCATGTCTTCTTTGTGAAAGACGAAGGCTCAGGCTCTTTGTTACTGACAGCCCAAGTTTAACAAGGATTATATTAAGAATATTGATTCTAGGTTCTCATCCCTGGGTGGTTTATATGATGAAACAGCACCGTAACGTCTTGGTTGCATGTACAACACCCTTAAAGACGGCTTGGGGCCAATTACGGGCTCAGTCCCCATGACTTCAAGTGAAGACGTAGGCTTCCTTATCAAAGGCTCCTTCTCAGCTCCGCCGACAACTGGGTCATGGAGAGAGCCTCAAAGCCTCTCAAAGACAGCGAGAAGGCTTCAATGCATTCACCCTTTTGATATGAAGACTAGAAAATAATTTACATAACTACACCTACACTACTTGATACGGCTCTCGTTTGGCGATAAAGCCGCCAGTTGTCGGCACATCACACAGACGGCTTTCCAAAGCAACGACTTAACACGATAGACGCCAAAGCATTAACATCTCGCTCTCACTGGAGGGAGTTCATTATGTGGGATCCCTGTGATTCGCCCCTCTCGGTGAGTTCACGTGCCGCCACCCAACCGAGGAGTCCTTTCATCAGAGGGCAGCGACGCTAATTGCCGAGCCAGAGAGACGCTGAAGTGGAAAGGTGATTAAATGCAGCCTTTAGAGCGGAGGGCAGTGAGCAAAATGCTCGCTCTTCCTGAGCCCACACCACTGACGCAGTAGCCCACCCTTAACACCCCTCCTCCCACTGCGAGTGCCTGCACGCACGCATATATGTGTGCGTTTGCGTGGCTGTGAAAGGCTCAGACACCGTTGGCAGCGCACACTGCTCCCGCGCTCCATGCCAGCGCCGCTCAGCTGCGCTCCTATTTGTCCGCCCGCCCGCTCACGCGCGCGCTCCCCACACACTCCGCCAGGCTGGGTGTGAGGCACGGAATGGAATGGAATCTCAGAAGGATGGAGAGTGAACTGAGACAGATCAATCCGGACTTGCTGCAGCCCAGCAAGAGCTTCAAGAAACCTTCCTCCGGCACCATCACCATCAACGTGGGGGGCTACCTGTACGCCGCACAGCGCCAGACCCTGGCCAAGCATCCCGGCTCCCTGCTGGAAGAGATAGTCATGGGTAAAAAGCCCGTGGTGCACGTGGACTCCATGGGCAACACCTTCATCGACCGCGACGGGCCCATCTTCCGGCACGTGTTGAACTTCTTGCGCCTGGGCGAGCTGGTGCTGCCCGACGACTTCAAAGAAGCCGAGCTGCTCCGACGCGAGGCCGACTTCTACCGGCTGAGTGAGCTGGCCCAAGCCCTGCAGGACTGGGAGCAGCAGCAGGCCACGCAGCGCGAGCCCGCCTTCCTGGAGGTGACAGACAGCCACGAGCGCTCGCAGGGTCTGAGGATCTACTGCAGCGACAACAGCTTCATCGAGAAGGTGAAGAACCGCCTGGTGCAGATCTCCAAGAGCCGCTTGGACGGCTTTCCGGAAGAGTTCGAGGTGTCGTCCAACATCATCCAGTTCCGCCATTTCATCAAGTCGGAGCAGGGCTCTCGGCTTGTGCTGAAGCAGGACAGCACGTTTTTGTGTACACTCGAGTGTCTGAAGCTGGAGACGGTGATGCTCGCTCTCAAAGGAGGCTTTCGCCTGCTCACCAGCCTAGACAGCAGCCGTGGATCAGTGGTTCAGTGCGAGGCTCTGCATTTTGTCAAGTGACCCGAGCAGAACTGTCACCACATGACCTGCTGTAAAACCATCCTGCGTCAACAAACACCAGCGTCCTCAACCGAAAACCTGTTCTGGAATACTCTACGCTAACTGCTTCTATGTGACACACGCCGACGGACAGCCTTGAGAAACGAGAGATGATGTGTACTGTGCTGTGGGGTTTTGTTTGGTTTGTGTTTGTAGTCGTCTTCTGTTTACAGATGAAGAGCAACAGTTTGTAGTGTAGATGGTGATGATAATGAATCTGAATTGCAGAGTACTGTGGAATCTAAAAGCTGAGTGCAATGATCATTACATTTGTGAGCAAGTTTTGTGATTTCTGGTAATGTGAACACATGTAGTGAACAACAGGTTGTAATTTGGAGTCTGTGAATGTTTTGCACAATAAAGCCACATTATAATTTATTCAAAACACTGTTGAAATATTTATAAATGAGACTGTGGATCATCTTCTAGGTGACAATCTACACTGACAAACACTGCATATGGTTTTGTCTGTGAACTATGGAATGTACAGTGGGCTGTATAAATAGAGCTACATATATTTTTTCTTATTTGCTGTGGAGTCGGCTTGTAAGAGAGATACTCTGTCCTAAATTGTAAGTTTGCAATATTATGCAGCAAAATGTGACCTAAAATTAAATTTCCTCCAGCATTGATCCAAATTCGAATGGGTCTGATCATTTTTAGAGCACGTGGCATACGTGGCATACATACATCTACCATATTCTAGCATGTGTCCACTGATTCATAAACAAAATCTGATGTATTACCAGAAAACTAGGCACGCTCATTTAGCTCAGTAACAAACAAAAAATGAATCTTGTCAACCTAAAAAATGTATTTAAAGTGCAGGAACATTAGTCAGAGCCAGGAGCTCAACTACCGTGGGAAAATATCAAGTTCAAAATAGATCAAGCACACTGTGAATTTTGCAGCAAAACATTCAGAGCGCAGTCAAGAGCGCTGAGTAATTCTAAAAAAACAGCTCTGCTCGACAGTTACAGTCTAAGTCGGCCGTTTCAAAGAAAGGCAAAGGCAGACATATGGTTACACTCACTTTGAATTAGCCGACATCTCCACACACTAGTATCCATCTGTTTACATCAAATCTGTCATGCACTCTCATGCAATCTCCCACTAAAATGAGTCTAAAGCACATTTCTGACACAGGAAAAAATGAAACACCTTCTATCTCCACGGTTTGTTGTGTGGTCATCAAAACAGGGTCCTTTTTAATTGCAGATATCAGTCATTCATATTTGATGAGACACGGCAGGGCTTATTAGCCATCGTCACCAGCTGATGTGTTTCTAAACCGCTGCCAGCAGGGGACTGGAGACCTGGGGGAGGGTGCTGGTAAGCAAGAGCATTTATTTCAAATGGAAGAAACCCATTAACAGCTGAAATATTCATGGATTAGTCTCGCATCCAATTGTTGCCAGGCAAATGAGACTCCTACATAACAAAAAAGAAGCCAAAGATTCTCATCCTGTGCTCCCAAGGAGGAATGACTAATGGCTCCCTCTCAATTTGATCAGAATTAATGGTCAGGCAAACATGTGACTTCAAGGACTCGTATGCCCTTAAGAGACCAATTTCTCAGCCGCACAGATAAAACGGAGTGATAGCGAAGATTAAAATTCCTGCTAATGTACTTTTCAAAGTGTGAGTATGAACAGAGGCACACCGCCATGTTAGAACAACGTGAAATGGGCAATAGTCAAGGCCATCTGTAAAAGAAAAGCACGACTGCAACAAATCAAAGTTTCATGAGTTGGAAAAAGAAAAATGCAAGAAACAAAGCCTGCAATTTTCATGCTAACTCAACAACTGATACTCAACAAGTATTTATTAAACTAAACCAAATATTCTGCATGTTTTAAAGGGGTCATGACATGGATTTTTTTTATTATTTTAATATGTTCTTTATAATGTTAATAATGTTTTTGAACAAAACAACAAATAAATATGTGGAAAAATGATTATTTTCAACCCTCATTCTGACCCTCTCTCTAAAATGACCTGTTTTAAGGGGCGGGTCCTTTAAGTCTTATCAGAAATCGGCCACTGTTATGATTGGCTAATGTCATCCAGTGTAGAAAAGATAGTGGCAGTGATTGTAATTTCTATTTGCTTTTGACGCGACACTTGCATTCAGCGAGATCAAGTGTAAGCCGTTAAAGCTGAACACCAGTGGGCGGGGCCTATGGTGAGAAGATGACTATTCGTCAAAGTCTTGCTCTGGAGGCGGTGTTTATGCAAGTGTTTGTGCCCGGGTGACGTCACCTTGCACCTCGGATCCAAAACAAACCGTTTTTTGAGCTTAATTAAATAAATGTTTTTCTTATAATGAGGAGGAAGTTTTAAAATAAAACATCTGTCACACATCTGAACGCCAGCTGAATGCACTAAACATGCTTAAAGCATGCCTGGAAAAAACTACCTTCTCAACCCCCAACATCCAGCCTTGATTACCACCGTCATGTGACTCTTTTGTGCGAGCTGAAAAGTGGCATCTCTATTTCAAGTCGCTGATGGAAATGTGCGCAAAGAAAGTGCCTTTCACAAGAGTAGCGCACATGTGTGCATAAGTGTCCAACTCTTCGAGTCTAACTTTAACCTGGCAACAGGCTTTAAGCGGCCATGCCAATCAAGTCAAGCTGCCTCTTCAACCTATCATTGTGAAGGACTTAATAAGTAGGAAAAAATGTTCGACACTGACAGCTTATCAAAGTCTCAGCAGCTCCTCCACACCTGGCGGCACCTGGTCCATACGCTCCTGCTCTCTGACACACCGATCGCTCACAAAAGAACACGCGAAAATCTCTGAAAAGCTTTTACAGAAGTCTTTCTCTCAAAATGACAGCTTATATAATAATAAAAAAAATCAAAATGCCTATTTACAAAATGCTAACCTACACCCGATACACCCGAGTATGTGCAATCATGAAGCCAAGGACACGTGTCCGGTCTGAATCACATGCATTACACCTAGGCTCACTATAGGCCATTAAAACAAATAGATGTGCAGTTCAAAGCAATCACTAAGCACGCACACCCTCATTGCGGAGGTTTTGTTTTGGCCTTTTTTGACAGAGAATTCAAAAACCTGGTCTTTCTGCTCCCTGCAGAAAGTTGATGTGTGACCTCCATCCCTCAAATAGCCCTCTACATCCTCTTCAATACTAAAAAGAAACTAATACCAAAGAAGAATGTTTCTGCTTTGCATTAGCCAATAGAGAGCTTTTCATACCCTGAACCATTTCAATTCATAACTTACTGAGAAAAAGACACTGTTACCCTTCCACCCCCAGAAAAAGCTTTTAACTGTAACAAGTAGAGCCTCTATTCATGGCCAACTTCTGTGGCTAACCTGTTGCTTAGCAACCACTTAATCAATACCTGGGGCTTGTGAGCACTAAGCAGACAACTGGAAAAAAAAATTCATAAGTGAACAAAAGTGCACAACACAATGATTGCAATTCTACACTTAGCCTTGTGCAATTTCCAATAAGGCTGCAATTATTATGCTGTGAATATAAGCTGCGCAGTAAAGCTGCAATCTTCAATCTGTATTAAAAATATTGCATTTTGCAAGTAAGAGAACGGCTCGATGACCACAAGTTTATACAATGTACAGTGATTACAGCATCAAGCAATTTGTCTGTCCAAAATAAACAATAAAATGCTGCACGGCATGATTAAGTACCAGCTAAATAATAATAATAATAATAATAATAATAATAAAAACTTAAAATTGATCAAACAATATTAAATCAAACAGTAATATTGTGAAATATTATTACAATTTATAACATATTTTAAAATGTACTTTATTCCATGTGATCAAAACTGAATTTCCAGCATCATTACTCCAGTGTTCAGTGTCACATGATCCTTCAGAAATCATTCTAAGATGCTGATTTGCTGCTCAATAGACATTGCTTATTATTACCAATGTTGAAAACATTATTTTGTGAAAACAACTTGAATTCTTTGTTAAAAATCACTAGAAAGTGTTGAATAGAAAGTTCAAAAGAACAGCATTTATCTGAAATAGAAATTATTTATTACATTATAGATGCCTTTATTTTCATTTTTAAACAATTGAATGTGTCCTTGCTGAATAAAAGTATTAATTTCTTTCATAAACTTTTGAACGGTACTGTGCTGGTTAGTGTTGGGGAGTAGCTAGTTACATGTAACAGAGTTGCATAATTTAATTACAAAATAAATGTAACTGTAATCTGTTACAGTTACTGAGAAAAAAAAAATGTGTACTTATGAAAATGTTAACAATTACAAAGGAGGTTACATCTGGATATTTTCACACATAAATATATGATTGATTTCTTTCCCAAATTGCATCGACTGCTCTAAAATATGAAACAGAATAGGACACATGCTTATTTGATAAGTGTTTTATTCCTGTTTGGGTTTGTGTAAATGCTTTATTTTTTAAAGATTAACATTTTGTTCCAAAGCATTGTTAGATGCCAGTGTTTCCTGTTCCTAAGCAAAGACTTGATTTCAAAAACAGTATCGTAGCTATTAAACTATGTCTTATGATTTTAAATCTGTATTTAAACTCAGAATGAAAAAGGTGCTAAAGTCTGATTTTGTGGAGGTTGCGTTTTAAAATTAAATTATTATCATTTTAATTCAAGTGATGAAGGATTTTGAAAGTCTGACAGTAATCAGTGTTGAGTACTGCTGTAAGGTTAACCCTGCCTGCTTTAAATGTTTCAAAATGATTAACATTTGAAAACATTTGTTAGAAATTTAGAAAAAGTGTTAGCGCTATTTGCCTTGTGTGCATACAGTGCCGTTGCGATACGGGCGTCCTGAGCCCCCAATCTCTCTCCCACTTCACTTCCTGTCATAACTCAACTGTCCTATCAAAATTAAAGCAAAAATGCCAAAAAAGAAGAAAAGAAATGTGGAAAGGTAATCAAAAAGTAATCAGTTACATTACTTTAATAAAGTAATTGAAATAGTTACACTACCAATTATCTGTTTTAAATAGGGTAACTTGTAATCTATAACATTTCCAAAGTAACCTTCCCAATACTGGTGCTGGTATCAATACCTAGAGAACACGAAGACATTACAACACCAGTATATACAATAAACCTAATCACAGCAGTAATATGTCCACAAAATTGCTGAAAAATTTAAGCAAGCAAATGTGTTAAAATAAAAACCTATTTTACAAAATAAAATTATTTTAAAATGATCCATTAACAAGGCTGTTTTTAGCTTTTGGGACTAACACTAGATTGAACGATTAATTCTGTTGATCAGCCAAGCAGCCACAGTTATTGGCTGATGCTGATCATCTCAAAATAGCCAAATATCATCCGATTATTTGGACTGGCTGATGTACCGGCATATAAATAATGACAGACTAACAATTTAACTGTTTATGTTGAGGTGACACAGTTCCTTACACCAGTTGCTGTTCCCAGTGTCAGAGAGCATGGTTACACTCACCTGAGGTCTCTGTAAAGACAGCGAGGGTCTGGCCGCCCACCGTCTGCATGATGAAGGGATGTTCTCTCGGGGAGCGCACTGACGAAAGCTTCTCCCCTGAGCACTGCACCACGGTCAGCTCCTCATTCAGACTGAAAGACACCTGAGGAAACCATCGATCAGCCTCTACATAAGCAATAGCACATCACATGTTCCCTCTCCACAGCCCAGGGTCAGATCATAGTAATTATGCAAATCAGCACTGACATCTTAATAAAAGATGAGGAGCAAATAGTGCATGTCTTTAAAGACATTAATAAAACTTACCGCCATCTTCCCTTGAGCTTTAGAAGAGAGATTAAAAAGCATGAGTGGAAAGATTTCATACAAAAATGTCAGTTTCCAGTGAGGTTTAAAATTAGATCATATTTCCCAATTTTAAGTATGCCTACTTCTCCTCGCCCAGACGCTTTTGCCCACTGCTGAGAAAGATATTTGGGTACCTAAAAAGAAGTGAATAAGATTATATTTAGTTATTCGTCCCTGTTGGTTTCCTAAAAAAATGTACACTGCTCATATTTGTCTGAGTATAACTGAATAATTTCATATTTCAATAATTCAACTGTATGTTTACATTTTCTGAAGCAAATGTGAGTGTAAACTTGATGATACATATAGTGTGAGGTTGCCATGGCATTGCTGTGCAGTTGCTAATGTGGTTCTTAGTACGTTTCTATGGTTTTCTGGGTTGTTGCTAGCTGGTTACTTACTAGTCTTAGCTATGAAGATAAAAAAAAAAAAAGACCCCAACCTCAATGATTCTGGTCATTGGATACAGATTGGGTCCATCCATCCTTGGGTCCATCTTTCTGATCATTATCACACCTCTATTTAAAATTTCACCCAGTTTGAGATAAAGGAGATCCAAGTGAGTTGTATCACCATTAATTTATACAATTAGACAAGAGCTACAGTGATGAAATCACTGTGACTGTAACTCTGTGTAAAGAATTTTTTACAATACTGTAAACAATATTGTAAATTGTAAAATTAAACAATACTGATACTGATAACCTAGGTTTGGTGTATTTGGTCAATGTTTTTCCCAACTTGTTTTCTATTTTTAATTAGGGGGTTATATAATTTTTTTTTTTTTTAAATTACATTTAAAATTTTAACTACTGTCCATGTTTCCTTTTAATCTTGCCGTTTACATCTAACTTATCTAACATTACTAAATTCGGTATTGGGGCAGGTTTTAACAACAACAGAATATGGGACGTTGTAGATTTCCAATTAACTTGAGTACATTTGTAGCACAAAACTGGAGAAAAAAAGATATCAAAGTACAAATAACACGCCGTTGAAACACCCTCTATCATTCACATAAACTGTACAAAGAGTTAGTTTACCGCCATAGTGTAATTCTCCAGAGTTTGTTCAAAGGTTCAGCACAAGTGCTGATTGATAAACCACCAACCTTCACCAGCCAGACTAGTTTTTTCTATTTAAATCGACGTCTTGGCCTTTGTCTGACATGACTAGAGGGCTTTGTGTTAAGAAAAAAATAAATAAATAAATAAAAATAAATACCCTTTTACTGAACTACAGTAAATATGCGCTTGGTTATTGAAAGGCAAATCGCACTACTTGTAGTCAACATGAACAATGTATTTGCTCATGAACCTGCTGGTCATCGGAGAGACTTTCCCTGCGTCCCAATGTGCATACTATCCACCCTATCTGCCCTAAATAGTATTGAAAATTACTAATATCACATAGAATTTAGGATGGATAGTATGCACATTGGGATGCAGGCTCTGTCTTTTATATCTATTTACCCCCATCTAGTGGCCATGTGAAGAAATTAGATTTACTTTGCATTGCATATACGAAGATACTCTCAAAAAGTTTTTGAGCGAGTTTTTTATTTTTATTTTTATTTATTTATTTATTTATTACTTTTTAGTGTAGTTTAACCAGCCAAGGTTCATAAACAGTGAAATTAAATTAATTATATGTGCTATGTGTGGCATACAGAATATAGGCCTAAGTATGTTTAATACTAATCACTATTATAGGCTACATTAGGGTGCAAAGCTGATATAAATATATAACATCCTCAAAATTGAAGTTTATTAAAATACATTTTGACTCATTTAACTCTGTTTGAGTTTTCCAAGCAAGCAATAGGCTGTCTTAATGATAACCACAAAATCACAAAAAGAATAAATAAATAAATAAAATCAACATTTACATTCTGATATTCATCCTCATTGACAAAGGACTCTGGATTATACCTATACTACATAATTCAGCAGAAATCTAAACTTTCCTGAATGGCTAAATCCAAACTGTTATTATTTCAACTATGAACCCTGAAAGAAAATCTCATGAAGCCGCCACTAGATGAAGCTGTTTTACCCTCTTTTGTTTCCATAGTCCTCAAAACTAGGGCCTTTTTCCAAAGGCCTGAGATCAACACAGCAAACTGAATTTAGCATTTATAAGACCATTCAAATTGCAAGTGAAGTGTTAACAGTGACTACATTTGTATTACCTGATATCACTTCAATCTATCAAAAAAGTTTATTTATACTAATAAAAGATAGATAAAATAGAAATAAACTGAAGAAAAGCTTAAAACCCCATCCAAAGTTATATAATTATTTCACCTGATGGTCAAAGAGGTTCTAAAATCTATCTGGTTTCACGTTTAACTCAGATGGTTTACACAAAGTACATCTTTCATAGACCAAAATGCTTTCCTTTCACCACATGTTCATATTTCATGTGAATTCAAAACTTTTCTGAACAAGTAGCTTTGCAAAGATTATTCACATAAAATTACAGAGTGCTGAAATGAAGGGAGCGCCGTCCTTGCTGTCGCTGTCAAGGACATCATATCATGAGGTAGAGGATTCTGGAACAAGCTGCGTTCGTTTAGTCATAGTCGAGTTTGCAGACTCGACATTTTAACATCATTACAAGTGAAGTTGTGAATGAAACAATGTGAATAAATGATACAATAAAACAACATGTTTGAATATCCTGCCATGTTACCCAGCAGGCCTCACAGAGTACAAGAGAGGAATTTATCAAGTTTTTGAGCAAAAATGGATAATGTCATTTAATGCCTCTAATCACTTACCTTGCCTATTCACGTGTCCTATAAATAAACCGGCTCAAGTTAGTAAACTTGTAAAACCTGCTTTAGTATGTGCACATTTATCAGTAACTTTCCATGCAATTAAGAAGTTACTTAGATGATCGTTTTCATAACTGCTTTATTTGCTTGTTTTGCTTCCACCTTAAATGGCCTGTTGTTTGCGACTTATTTTAGACACAGCTTCCTGGGCCTCAAACAAGGGAATAGCATTCTGTTTTGGATTTATGTCAGTGGTCTTGTGTGTATAGGACGCTTTGTCTTTAAAGTTCTTGAAGAAATATGTGAAACTACTTTAAAACACTTGCATTTCCTCATAGAGACAAGAAGGAGGTCCAGGTCAAACACTTATGATGAATTTGCAGATGAGAGATGAATGCCCTTACCATGATGCTCTGTTAAATACTGTAATGTCAGCTAAGCTTTCCTCTTAACCTCATAATGCAGTAGTATTATTAGCTGACACTTCAGGTGCTGCATAAGTGGTTTCATGTAGAAAAAGACTAATCAAAACAAGCCAAGTCATATTTGTGACCCTGGACCGCAAAACCAGTCTTAAGTCGCTGGGGTATATTTGTAGCAATAGCCAAAAATACACTGTATGGGTCAAAATGATTGATTTTTCTTTTATGCCAAAAATCATTAGGACATTAAGTAAATCTCATGTTCCATGAAGATATTTTGTAAATTTCCTACTGTAAATATATCAAACCTTAATTTTTGATTAGTAATATGCATTGCTAAGAACTTCATTTGGACAACTTTAAAGGCAATTTTCTCAATATTTAGATTTTTTTGCACCCTCAGATTCCAGATTTTCAAATAGTTGTATCTCGGCCAAATATTGTCCTATCATAACAAAAAGAAAGCTTATTTATTCAGCTTTCAGATGATGTATAAATCCCAATTTCGAAAAATTGACCCTTATGACTGGTTTTGTGGTCCAGGGTCACATTTATGGTGCTTTATGTACATTTACATTACATTTACATTTAGCAGACACTTTTATCCAAAGCGACTTAAAAATTAGGACAACGGAAGCAATCAAAATCAATAAAAGAGCAATGATATGCAAGTGCTATAACAAGTCTCAGTTAGCTTAACACAGTACACATAGCAAGGTTTTTTTTATTATAAATTATATAATAAGAAGATAGAATAGACTAAGAATAGAGCAAGCTAGTGTTACGTATATCTATCTATCTATCTATCTATCTATCTATCTATCTATCTATCTATTTATCCATCCATCCATCCATCCATCCATCTATATACACATTGTTTCAAAACAGCTTCACAGAAATAAACAGGAAAATAAGTGTTGCAAAATTGAAATGAAATGAATTCAGCTGTAAAGCAGCTCTACAGTAGATGTCATTATTCAACTCAATTTCAGTAACAGCGTAAATGTTGCAAAGTTAATCAGTTATGAATATATTTCAATTCAGCTAGATCTACAGTAGCAATATTTAACTCAAGTCAGTTCAGTGTTGATTGAATTAAATTCATTTAATGTATTGATGTTGCAATGTCCAATTTCTAATCAAATTTTATTCAGCGACAAAGCTGTTCTACAAAAGCCAATAGTGTCATTATTCAGCTCTAATTTGTTTAGTGTTGATTCAGTTCAGTTTGACATCTGTGTCAATGTTGTTAAGTTCCTTAATTATGAAAAACTTTCAAAGGCAGCTCAACAGAAGACAATAGAATCAATATCCAGCTCAATTTAATTCAAGTTTTGTTCTCATTCCATAGTGCCAGTGCAGTCAAATCGATAATATTACTGAATATTAAGTGTCTTTTGAACTCCAAGCCAAAGGCAAAAGTGGCAGGGAACCAAAATCCATCAGACCCTTATAATTATCGCTATTTAAAAAGTCCACATCAAACATGCTTTAGTTTTTTAAGGACCTCCTTTCAATCCATCCTTTCACCCTTCATTAAATGTGTATGTAAACACCCTCTTCACATGTGAAATGCGCAACAGTGTTTTGGTTTGCTGTCAGCTCCAGTATAGTTTATAACTGCCTTATCATTCAATAACAAACTCTCTGCAAGGCCTGTATTACATTGCGACAGATTCAAAAAAACAATATCAGTTAAAATGTTCCACACAAACGTTGAGGTCAGATTGAAATGATTGGCAGGCTTGATAAAGTAAACCTCGGCCACCTCTTCCTAACATTGGCATTCTCCGGAAGGATAAGCTTTCATTTCGGAGTGAAATTACACAGAACAATGGCAATTCTCATAGTCGGTCTCTGTTTTTTTCCTATATCACCAAAGATACCTGTTTTAATAAGTGTTTACAAAATGAAAGCAGACTCCAGTGTATAAATTGACCATTATTGTTCGGGAGCACAATAGCTCTCTGTGTTTTTTGTTGTGGAGTGCCTGTGTGATTTAAAGCTGCTGACAGCACCAGACGCTTACATTGCAATCAGCTCTCGCTGGCTCTCTCCCTCTGAAATTTGTATGGAAGGGCACAGCCTGTCTGCTAGGTCTGGACATCAGGGCACACGCCCATTTTGGGACTGTCAGACCTCATTTCCTCATACTTAATGTGTTACACTACGATCACTCACTCGGGTTATTCCATTCACATTCACGTGCAAAGATTTGGCGAAGGCAAAGGGATGTGTCAGTCCTTTCTAAAGCGACACTCATAAATCAACAATTTGATGTAATAAATGACAAGATGATGTGTCAGACATTTGGTGACTTGTCTTTATGAGTGCTGTCTGAATGAGAAATCCCCATAATGTATATATTAGAAAAATCACAGGCAGGACTCTCAACAATACTATATATTACTGCAACAGTTTTTACACATTAAATACAGAAAATATTATTTAAAAAAAAAAAAAAAAACTATATCCAACAACGATCATAAATATAACTAAATGTTAAACCTATTATTAAATATATTCTTCAGTTACTTTCTGTTACACCTTTTCTGCCAAACAGATATTTTTTATTTATTTTTTGATATTCAATAGTTTACAGATTTTAACAGTAAAGTAAACCACTATTTCACCCAGTAGCTGTGATGGCAAATCTTGAGCATTATACATAATCTAGTGTTCATACTTTTGAAAATGTATTTTCTTCCACACAACAAAGATGCTATTCTCACTGTCACAGCTGAAAGCTAAATATAGTTGGATCAGTGCACAGGAGATACATTCCTTGTTGTAATTTTATAACCTAGCTTTCAACGTCTGAAATAAAACACATATTGTGGAATTAAATGATACCGGTTTAAAGTAAAATACACGAATAGACACATAATTCCTTATGAAAATTAACCATGGTTTTACCACAAATAAAGCCAAAAACCATGCTTACTATAGTTAAACCATGGTAACCACAAATTAACCATGGTTTTGCTACACTAATCATAGTTTAACCATAGTATTTGTAGTAAAACTGTGGTTATACAAATGGTAATCAATATGACAAAAAAAACAAACAAACATGGGTACTACAATAAAACCATGGTTAATTTTTGTAAGGGATATTCTGTGTAAAAGTCTGCTGGAGCTAGAGCTTTAGTTCTCTAGTCCCCAAACACGAGGTGAGCAACTGCGTTTGTTAAATAACTGTGTCACTGTGGATGTGTTTGGTTGTTCTTTTCTGTCTGTGGAAATATCTGGCTCCTCTTTCAAACTAGCTGTTTTGTAAAAACAGAACAAATCTCTGGACTATGTTGACAACGTTGTCACAGTGTCTGTTTAGATCTTGTTGATGTAGCTGCCCTGTATAGAGAAAAACACACAATAGCACCCAACCTAAAATACAGGTATTTGCAAGGTTTAAACTGTTTATTTTCGAGCCCGGCATCAATAAAATACACATTTTCTCATAAACCAATTTGTTAGCCTTATTGGACCTAGAAATCCGTGCCCTTCCTTTCTCTTCCCTCCTTCAATGTCAAATAATAATAACCACAGCGGACAAAAGATGTTATTCGGAGTGTTTGCTGCCACAGTTACCGAAGGCTATAATAAGAAACATCCCTCACCAACACAGTTGGCTGCGCTCGGCTGGGTTCGGGTTTTTTCGGAACTCTTCGCCAGCCGGCCGTCTCTAGGAAACCCCCCTCCCCCCGCCACCTGCCCATCCTCGCCAGACTCTGGGCTTTATGTCTGGCCGCTGTCGAGGTGAACTGCCATGCGCGGTCGCCATGTTATCGCGCTCTCCTCCCCCTTTCTGGGACTCGTCAGAGGCTGATATAGCACTAGCACAGGCTACATTACAAGGAGGCAGCTGGTGAATAGGAGCAGAGTGGGAGAGAGACTAACACAGGACTAAAACAAAAGAAAGCACGGGATGGAATAACGCAGGACAGCGCTGAGTCGCGACTCGCTCGGTTTCTCTGTCATCTGACGCCGGCTGAAGGACTTTGTTTCGTTTGATTTTGTGCTCTGGTGACTGCGATACAACAATTGAAAATGCGCCTGGCAGTTTGAACTGTGATGGGAGAGACTGTGTCGTTGTAAGGTTGGATATATCGATCGCCTCGGCCGTCTGTGTCGACTCTCTCACGTTTAAACTTGTGTGCTGAATGGTTTTGCGAGGATATACGTTTGAAAACAACAGCTGAAGCGAATCCGTGTCGGCTAGCTCGCTAGCGACTGTTAACTAGCATTGGCGTTAGCCTGCTCCTCATGGTGGACATTTAAATACACCTCAAGTGGAATTATCGTGGCAGTTACTGGAAAGTGTTGGTTTTATGTGGAAATTACTTGAGCGGCTTCAAGTTGCTTCCCAAAAAGAGCTTGTTCTCTTGAGCTGCGTTTATAACTTTGTTGGAGACCATCCTCTAGAAATGAATCACCACGACCGATCCGAGGACTCCGGCAGCGCCCGAAAAATGGTTTACCCTATGAGTTTACCCAAACGGGAGAGCAGCAGCAGCTCGGTAGGTGGTTCCTCCACATTGACGACTTCTGGAAGCACCAGCCTTAATAGCAACAACTTGATGCTGGGGGATGATTATTCATCACCAGTACTGATTCAGTCTCAAACGCCGGCTGCATCCTCGCTGGGGCCTCAGAACCCCCCTCAAAGCCTGAATATCCCCGTGCAGGCCGCCCTGTTACCCCAAACTCTGCCCACCACGGTGGCACAGATGAAGAAAAAGAGTGGCTTTCAGATCACCAGCGTTACTCCTGCTCAGACATCTGTCAGCACCAACAACAGCATTACAGAGGACACCGAGAGCTGTGACGACTTGGACGAGTCCCACACTGAAGACCTGTCGTCCTCTGAGATCATGGATGTGTCTCTTTCACGGGCTAACAACGCTGGGGGACTGGAAAGGAGCTCCTCGGAGGAGACGCTGAATAACTTCCATGAGGCGGAGACCCCGGGGGCCGTGTCGCCCAACCAGCCTCCCATTCTCACCCAAGCACACATGCATGGCTCTATGGTTAACGGGACTGTGCACCATCATCACCATAATCCTGCTTCCTCTGGAAAAGCCCATCTTGCTGGTGGGACGCAGATTGGGATATCTTTGGGTGCCGCGGTCACGTCTGCGGTGACCTCAAGTTCTGCTAGCACAGGCCAGAAAATGCCTTCAAACGTGGTAGGATTGATTGAGAGCGCCTCTGTTGGCACAACCGCTGTCAAGCCTTTGGCCACTGTCGCCTCAGGAACTGGTATGATCTCTGTGACTTCAGGTGCCACAGTTAGTACTGGTAAACCTATAACAAATAATGTTTCTATGTTAAATTCTGCCAGTGTGCCTGTTGTGGGTGGCAAGAGCACCAATAGTAGCAGTGTGAACTACTCCCCTGCTTTGAATAGTATTAGTAACCAAATTGTAAACTTGACACACATTCCTAGTGGAATAATTGGCATGGGCATCACCGCTGCTACCATGGTTTCTGGTGGTGTTGCTTCAACAGGTGGAGGGCAGGCGGGCCCAGCTGTCATGGGCCAGCACGCAATGCCTGCTCCCTCTGTCCCGCCGATGAACGCTCAGCCTCAGCAGGCCCAAGTGCCTACGCCAGCCTCCACCAGCTCACGTTTCAGAGTGGTCAAATTGGACTCTACCTCTGAGCCTTTTAAGAAGGGTCGGTGGACTTGCACCGAGTATTACGACAAGGATGCCCCGAGTGTGGCGTCCTCTGAAAACGTCCCCAGCACCCGGACAGTGGAAAGCATCCGCCAGTTTGTGCCTGAGAGTGTGGCGTGCCTGGACCGAGAGAGTGTCAGCAGCACGGCTAGCCATTATACCGAAAGCCTGGGCAGCGGAGATACGGGCGGTCCCTGTTTGACCTTCCAGCAGCCCGCTGCTCAGAGGCATGACTACTCGTCTACTCATAACGTGTCTCAAATGCAACCCCAAGATTTAGTTCATGCTCATCTTAAGACTAATGTGATTCAGCCGCCAGCAGCCATGAGAGGACTGCAGACCACAATCGGGCATTCAACTGCAGCCGTGCCCCCTCATATGCCTAAACTGACATACGCCCAGGCAGCACATTCCTCCCCTGCTCAAGCCCTGCCTGTGGTGACCCAGCAGCAGATGGGCTACCCGCCAGCACAGCAGCCGGCTGCACCGTCCCAGGTAGCGCCGGCACACATTAACCCCTTAAGCCAAGGAGGCAGCTTGCCACCTGACTTCCCTCAACCCAAGCAGATCATGAACACTGTGCCACCTGGGTCAACACAAACACTTCCCCACCTGTCTGCCCCCATCCCTCCGGTGGCGGGGAACGGTCAGCTGATTGCAGCTTCGCAGCAGCCTGTGGGGACTGTGCCACCCCCTGCTGCTCAACCACTTCCGCAAGGGCTCCTGCAGCCACAACAGACACCCGCCCCGCAGATGGTCCAGCTGGTGCAGCCCGCCGGCGCCGGTCTCATACACCAGACCCAGGGGCAGCAGCTCGCCCCTCAACCCTCCATGGAGCAGCAGCAGTCGCAGCTCGGCAGTCAAGGTTGCGGCACCCAGTTCGTCCCGGCCGTGACCTCTTCAAACGTGCCTCCTAACCTTCAGAGTGAGTCCAGTTTGATCCAGAACGGCTTGAAGGAGCCCGGGTCTCAGGTGAGCACCCTGCCCACTGTGATGCCCACCCTGCAGGAGGATGCCCAGCTCCTGTTACAGCACCCTGCTCTGCTCACACAGCCCAAGCCCTCCGGTGCTGAAGTTTCCTCCCAGGTCGGCACCTCCCGTGGTCCTGAGGGAAGCAGTGGAGTCAATGCCTTAACTGCCTCGGCCAGCCTGCTGAAGAGCTTACCTGTGGATGGAGAAGAGGATGGGTAAGTTTCAGAATTTTTATTTATTTTTTTTCCAGTGCATTGTCTGTTTACTGTTTCCAATTAATTTGCTTTTGTAATTACAGCTTGAATAGCTTCATTAAAAATTACACATGCAGGCAGTGGGTGATCAGCAGTATGGCTTAATGTAGTGCTATAAACATAAATGGTGCTGTGCATTAAATATCACAGCAGGCCGGTTACAAAAGGAGGCCTATAGGCTTCTACAGCATAGCTAGAAGTGTTTTCTTCATATAACACAAAATTACAGACTGCTAGACTGTTACTGTGGTATTATAGACCGAAATGTAAATGCTTTGCTCTGCAAAGCATCCCAGCCTGCCTTTAAAGACCCCATGAAATCACTTTAATGTGCAGTGATTTTGTGCTGTTGACGTTTCCTTTTGAAAGAGGAAATTAGGGCAGGAGCCAGTAGACTTTTGTTTGCTTCACATCCACAAACATGATTTTTTTTTTTTTTCCCCTAGCTGTTGCTTGTGGTATTAATGGGGGGCTTTGTTATTCTAAAGAACATTTCATTGGACAAAAAAGTGAGTGCAGGATGAGTCAACATTATTTTTAGTACATTTAGTAAGAACTTTTGGATGTTTTAATGCGTATATCTGTTAAAAGCAAATTGTCATCATTTAAGGGATACGCTAGCATTTAGGTGGCATCTGAGCTAACATTTTATGGACTAAAAGCTGGAAATGTAAGAAATAAGCATTTTGTGACTATTTATCTTGCTGCAGGCACTTTTTTTGAATGGTTATTATTTGTGACATGTTTGCTTCTAGCTGTAACTCTATTAAGGGCAAAAGAGATCAATGGAGTGTATCTGTTTAAACTCTTCGGTTGTCTCTAATTATTGCAGATCCAGCACTATACTCTTTTAGTAGACGTCAGCTGATTAACCTACCTGAAAATACAGTCTTTCTGAGTTTTTTGAAGACTCAGAAACTGTAGCTTCGGTGTAGTCCATTTTTCACAGTTTTCTCACGGCAAGGCAGAGAATGTAAACTAAATATGATCGCTTACATACTGTTAAACATAGTGCTAATACTGTGACATGTTTGAATTTGTCTTGTGCTGTTCAGAAGAAACAGGAGTGAGTTTATACTGTACAATGTTTATGAGTTGTTCATAAATGAAGTTTCCTGTGCTTGACAGAGCTTGTCTAACAGATGTCCCAGGGATGACAGAGTGCTCTGTAATCTGACACTCCTTAATGAAACCGACAGTTTTGTCACAGTGCACACACATCATTGTGGCACTGCTTGTTACTCTCAGGTGTTAGTCATGATCTTACTTGGTTAGTTATTTGACTGGCTTTACTATATAACAATGTCACAGACCAGACTAAGACTCTCTGTTCTGTTCAGATCTATATGTTTTAGACAAAGAAAAATGTAGTTGTTCCAAAACATCAGACCCTTATTAGGATGAATATCACAGTTTTATAACACTTGATGGCCTTATAAATTGTTGGTCAGCATTTACTGTGAGCCACAGCTAGATAGTCCTCTGTATACCCTCAATATCTGGGCAATATATCTGTATAAGTGATGTAGCTTTCAGCCTTTTGGCGAGATTTAGTGTATATTGTGAAATGTATGTATTTGCTTTCAAATAGTAGGCTCTTTTCTATCAGAGCATCATCACTTTAACAAACTCAGCCATTTTTTCCCCAGGTTGATTCATAATGTTTAATGGAAAAAGTAAAATGCACAACGTGAACATTTTATAAACTCTTTTAACATTGTCAGAAATGCTATTAAAATGCATTCATGCTCACAAGTTTAATGTCGGGGATGATTTGTGAAAATAGTGGAATGAAACACTCTTCAGGAAACTTAATGACCAAATCTAAGCATGTTAAACTCATCATATTCACAATGTCACTTTTTGTATCACCAGCAAAATCATTGCGAATATATCCTGTACAGTCAATGTATTGCCCAGATAGCCAGGAACAAGTTCATGGTTAAATTCAACTTGTCATGTTGACAACTTGAGGCTTTTTTGATGTTTGATCATGTGATTGAAGTAACTTGGAAGACTAAAACTTCTACTGGATTCAGATCTATCTTTCAAAGCTTGTTATCCTTGTAAGATCTGTTTTGTTGTGTATATCATGGCTGTCCTTTTTGACTGGTGTCATTATTTTTGGTGTGATTGTGTTTGGGTGAAGGACAGTAGGACTACCTACAGAGCCAGCCATTTCAAATATAACACAGACTTGCGCTCCTCAGTGAGCAACCAATTTCATTTCAACCTGTTTTATTTCTTTGTTGTGAAAGGCTATCAGCTGGTGCTGTTTTGGTGTAGAGCGAGACCACTTATACAGGATGAGATCATTCAGTTTTCTCCCATTTTGCTCTTGCTCAATAGCAGATTAAGTCAGTGCAAATTATTTGAATCTGTTTTTTTTTGCTGTTCTTAGGTCACAGTGTTGACTAGCAGCCTCGTATAGATTATAATCTCACATTTGCTTTTTTTCAACGTAATCTGCTCTTGGCAGTAGGGCTGCAACAAATGATTTTGATAATCGATTAATCTAACAATTATTAGAACGAGTAATCGACTAATTGCCGATTATTCCACTGATTAATCAGTAGACTTTTATTCAGCTTTTGCAATTAGTTAAAATATTAAGTTATACATATTCTAACATAAAGGTCACTTCAGCTTTAGAAAAGCATATTATGTAATTACAATTATTATACAATTAATTGGTAACACTTTACAATAAGGTTCATTAGTTAACATTAGTTAATATGAACTAAGAATGAACAATACTTCTACAGCATTTATGAATCTTAGTTAATGTTAATGTCAGCATTTACTAATGCATTTATAAAAATCACAAGTTGTTTTTTTAGCATTTATACTGTGAACTAACATGAACAAACAATGAACAACTGTATTTTTATTAACCAACATTAACTAAGATTAATACATAAATGTAATAAATTTATTGTTCATTCTTCATTCATGTTAATTAATACATTAACTAATGTTAACAAATGATACCTTTATTGGAAAGTGTTACCAATTTATTATACAAATAGATGTATTTGGCACACAAAATGAGATGACAGACAGAGACACTCTCTCACCATTTCATTAGATACATGAAAAAGTAATTGAATGACACATCATTCTGCCTAACATCTCCTTTTGTAAGTCATGGATAAGAAACAAAATAAAGGTAAGTGATAAGACGCTTAAACTCTTATATTCACAACATAATGTCTTAAAATACCTTATAGGGTATGATAACCAAAACAGTCCTGAGCTAGATCAAGCTTTGATCTCTGTAAACCAAACTTATCACTTTAATGAAATATTTTTTTTTCCCCACTAATAAAAATATTTTATCATTAGTTAGCTCCGCACTGGAGAGCTGGTTTATAACAGAAATTCAAGTTTTAATTCTAACTAAAAGTGACACTGACTCTGGTTTTTCATGTTTAATACCGTAAAGCTGCTTTAATTAATGCTATCTATAGCATAAAGTACTTTATAAATAAACATGATGTGACTAGACTTTACTGGAGTGCTGAACTGCAGAGCTCATGCAAACATCCATATCGTTGTAATCAGATGCATTTTTAACTGCTGCTTTCACACTGCTGTCAGTTTTTGTTGTTTATTTCGTTACTGAGAGGAAAGTGCGCAATATATAATTACATATTCATCCAAACGCCGCGTTTGCTTTGCTCTGAAGCACTGTGTGTGTCGTCTTCTCTTGAATTGCATCCAGGAGGGTTGCATTACAGTTTTTCTCTACAACGCCACATTGGTCAAACCGCATTATTGCAGGCTCTTACATTTGGTCATATGAGATCAAACGACTACTCGACAACAAAAATATTTGTCGACAATTTTTTGTCAACGTTGTCGATAATGTCGACTAATCGTTTCAGCCCTACTTAGCAGTGATAAAAGCCACACATGAGAGTCTCAATGAATCACTCATTGTGTAGAGATCAAGTAGATTATCTCTCCAATTAATGACCCTGTGGAATGGGAGAGGAGAGGAAATGCTTTCACTTGGCCAGATCGAGCAGATAACGTGGCAGAACTTAAAGCGGCAGTACATGTGCTTTCTCTCTGGGTCCCTCAGTGAGATTCATTTTCACTGCTCTCCCTGTCTCTATCACAGGGATGAATTAGCAAATGAAAATTGTCGTTATGTACTCATCTCTTTATATGTATTTTTTTTTGTTTTTGTTTTTGTTTTTTTGAGATGTTAGCCATAATGTAAGAGCTTTTTCTCTTTTTCATACAGTGTTGATGGTACTGTCAAGCTCCAAAAAGGAAAAAAAGCATCACAAAAGTGTTAATTTGGTGCTATGGTCCAAGTCTTCTGAAGCCATACAATAATTATATTTGAAGAACAGACTGAAATTTTAGACTTTTACCAAAATACTCATGAGAACATATGATATTTGCCCTCAGTGACGCCACACCTTGGGATGAGCTGCACATTACAAATGAATGGCTAGTTTTTAAGTTGAACAAAAATGACATTTTTAGGGCCCTATGAAATCCTTTTATCCACAAAATTTGTTTTCAGTTTGAATTTTTTGGATTCTGTTTTAAAAATTTCAGCGTGCATATATGATGATTTTTTTTAATCAAATTAAACCGTAAAATGCTCATGAAGAGACTCTCAGAGCAGTGTAGGCTTGTCTTACATGTTAGTCATCTAATTTTTTTTCTTTAAGACTTGTCATAAATTAAAACATTTGGTTAGATAAAAACGTAGATTGGTTTGAAGCAAAGAAAAAAAAATAGACTGATTACACTTTGGCTAACTGCTAGTTGCTCAGACTAGTTCTTAAGACACTGTCTTAACATAGAGGCTTATGCAGTTTATGCAGCTGGCCCTTGAAGATGAAATTTAGTGAGACAGCAGATGCTGAAAACACCATGAGCATCGCACTTACTTCAGTACATGTGTGTAGTAGACAAAACCACGCCATTCACACGGAGACGTCACAGGTATTCATTATGCTTCAGTATTGTGATTTGAATAAGTGGACAGCCCTACTTTTTACTAATTCATTAAATTTTCAAAATTATGTGAATTTATTTTGTAAATTAAGTTATGACTGGATTACACATTTCTGTCTGGGTTTTCCGCATTATGGAAATCATAGGGCCCTAATAAAGATTTAAATTCTGATCGCCATTGTATGGCTTCCCGAAAACTTGAAATATATAGCATAAGCTGTATGGACCATGTGTATGAGCGCTTTTATTGAAACTTGATATAAATCAAGATTTTTTTTTTTTTTTTTTTTTTCAACAGCCAGCATCTCTTTTTGTTTTTCACGGATGGGTAACAATAATACGGGTTGAAAGGACTTGAGGGGGTGAGTAAATGATAGAATGTTCATTTTTGGACAAACTTTCTCTTTAATGTGGTTTTTAGCTGCATCATTATCAAACATCAGAAGGGTCATTCTGCATCTGTAATCCAAGACGAGATCCTGTACTTTGAAGTCTTTTTTAGACCAGAGAAGGCCCTTTGTACGCACGTCTCTTTTTGGATGATGTCATTTGGATTAGAACCTGTCCTTCCAAACTTGAGAGCACAGCAAAGTACTTTAGGGACTGAAAGCTAATAGGGGCAGAGACCTCATGAGCTCAGCTGAACTGGTTTCTCAAACACATTCACAACAGGCATTTGCGCTGGTCTCAACTCTTTTCAGGTTTGAAATCTGCAGCCTTTCATATTCTTTCTCAGACGTGACAACATATGATTCTTGAACGCTTTGCTACTTCCTACTAGGGGTGGGAATCGCAGGGTACCTCACGATACGATATAATCACGATACATGGCTCACGATAACGATAATATCATGATACAGCGATTCTGCGATAATCGATATATTTCTAGAAAATCCTATAATGATATATCACGATATCTGTCTAAACAAAATGCCTGTGAAAAGGTTAAGTGCAAGTTTTCTTTCTTTATTCAAGTCCAAACTGTTAGAAAACAGCAAAAAAAAAGTTCTGTAAATCAATTTTAACATGAGTAAATTAATAATTTTATTCTTGGACTTATTAAAAGCTTACACTTTTCTTTTTCTCTGTGTGTAAACAAACACATTTAACTGCTTAACTTATATAGCCTCTCTCTCTCTCTCCATGTATATATAAATAAACCTGGTACATTTCAAAATTTACCTGGAGTGCTTTCTCAACCTTTCTACTCCTCTCATCATAAAAACGGAGCCCCGCGCGGAAAAATAGCTGTTCACATCGCGTCTTTTGCGCGCTCAGGTTGGTTATTTCAAATGTAGACGCGCGGCAAGCACACACACACTGCACACTTCTGCGCCGCATTACGGCTCTGACAGTGTTTTGTCTCGTCCTCCATGCCATAGGTGCAGATTTATGTTTCTGCTGGTCGGTGCCCACTGTTCACACTGCATAACGCGCACTTGTAATATCTGTGAGAGAGGGAGAGCATCCAGTTTTGTTCACATAAAACTGGACGCACCGGCGGTGCTCTCTCTCTCTCATATAGTGAGGGAAATACACCTGCGATCCGAGCGGAGAGGTTCGGCTACTCATGAACTGAATATGCGCTCTGCAATAATAACGTGATCGGTGCCTATGGTCCATGCTGATAACTGTTCCGGGGCAGTTTTTTAGTTTTCATCTCCATAAACGTGTATATATAGCAGTAGAGCTAATACAGTGGCTGGAAATCTGTTTATCATTCGGTTCCTCGTGCTTCCCCATCTTCATAGAGAACGCACTTCATAGTTGCTCAGAGCGCTTTTGGAAAGAATGTAGAAATGGCGCGGCCGCGATTTCCACGCATTTTTAGACGCTGGGAGCAGGAAAATGTATTTAGACCACCTTATTGTATTAATTAAAATATCGATATTTGGCGCCAGATATCGATTATTGTATCGCATGGAGAAGGATCACGATATATCGCCATATCGATTTATTGTCCCACCCCTACTTCCTACATCTCCTAATTGGCATTTGTTTTTCTCTGGTAAATCTGTAATCTGAAAACACTAGGCTGGTATCGCTTGTTAAAGTTAATATTGTAGTTATGAGAAGTACAAGATCACATCTGGCGGAACTGTTGTGTCGAATGTTTCTTTAACCATGTTCTGCTCTGTTCATTTGTCCAGACAGAGTCTCATCTGGACAGCTGCTACGCAACACATTCACATGTAAACATTTCATTATTTTGAAGCCTCGACACACAGCGTACCGGGAAGTGCCAGGCGCAGCAACATGTTTTATTACTTATAAAGCATATTTGCCAAGTGGGTATTTTCATCTGGCCCATTTAGCCAGCCCTATTTAAGTGCTCTCAGAACAGTGGAACAGGGACCAAGCAAAACAACATCATGGCTGGTGCATTGTCATGTTTTAGCGGACAATTAACATCCTCTTTTGATCTGCTGGGTATAATGATTGCAGCGCATGGCCCCTTTAATTTTATTTTCATTGCTTTTAATAGTGTTTGTTCAGCAGTGAGAGGAATTATCAGTTTGCATTCACAGATCGCTGGGGATGGGTATTGTTTTATTCTTCTCGTCAGTAGATCTTTTTTTTTTTTTTTTTAAATGCATGAGGTATTTGCATAACCAAGCCTCTGCCTTTTCATTGTGTCCATGTTTGTTTGCTCTTTTATCATCCGAAATTATTTGGAAATGGGCGGGATTAGTGTAAAATAAAAAGAGCTTATGCTTTTATTGCACAGATGTTGTATTATCTATCTTCCAAACTCCAGTCTTCTCATTTTCTGACACGTAATGATAAAGATGAATGCTTTTTACTTAAAGGTCAATCCTGTGCCGTCTGATTAATATGCCTACAGAGAAATCCAGATAGCTGCTCTGAAATTAAACCGCTCCCCAGCCCAAGTCGTTATTCATGCCTGAGCTACAGCCTGTAGAAGTTTGATCCCTTCCTATTTTGGCTTTCTAAGAGCAGTCGGCACGTGAGTCAGCAGAGTTGGAAAGCTGCCTCTCGCTGTGGTTTCAGACCGGGCAGGAAATCTCGCGTGCAACCTTGAGCATGTGCCCATGCCGCACTCTTGCTCTGTTAAACATGTACAATGAGATTTCCTCTTCTTGTATCACCAGGCTTGGCGGAGTGAAATGAGGTCACCGTGGAAAACATGGCGGCCGCTGCACAACACATTTAATTGGACAACTTCTAATTTAAATAGGATTTATTCTTCTGGGATAAATGCAGAACTGTCTTTTCAGCTGACATTTATTTGATTGCCTTTTAGTGCTTAACACAAACTTTTACAGACTGTATTAATGGCCTGTCAGGTGAACGATTGATGATCTTTGACAGTGGGAAATTTTTCCCACCCAGCACCTTGCTCGATCCCTGAGGGATTGCTCCATCTGTGCGAAGTGTCTTATCTCCACTTCCTCCCCATCCCTGCCACAAACACCATGTGTGCCGCGGATTATCTGCCAGTCAAGTTCTCACCTCTGCACAATTCTAAACTCCTAATACTGGATAACGAGCAAACAGCTTGGGCTGGTGTGCAAATTAATCGCTGCTGCAATCCACAGCCACCTGAGTCTAGATCATCCTTCATTTGAGTGCCGAATGATTTTCGCGATAGGGCAAATGTGGACTGAATCGTGGAATCCAGTCATAAAATGGAATTTACAGTATATCCTTGAATGTCATGGAATTTGGTAAATTGATTTTTGAAATTTTGCAACATCGACTAGGGTCTGTGCATGTTAAAGAGCAAAAAGATGGCTATTTAAATATAAAGTCTGCATGTTCTGTGTCTTTGTGTAAGTAAGCAGCATGTGTGATGCTCGTGGTGCTGTCAGCATCTGCAATCTCACTGTATGAGGACATAAACGTCATCTCCAGAGCTGCTCTGAGGGTCACTTCACCAACATTTCATCATTTCTTTTTGATAAAACTATTGCAGATGCACAGTGAATCTTTACACCAACCTATCAAAATAAAAGTTTGGTTTAACTTGCAATTGTGGCAAAGATATTACTAATGCTCAGTAGAATGTTCTTCTAATAATAATAATAATAATAATAATAATAATAAATTATTATTATTATTATTATTATTATTATTAATATAATTTATAATAAAATTAAAACTTTATTTGTAAGGATTGTCAAACTTTTTCTTCCATGTTTTCATTTTAACAGTAAACCTCTGTTGTGCAGCAACAAATGTTTAAAAAAATAAAGAATTGTTATATTTTCATTTGATTTACATTTTAAAAGATTAAGTTAATGTTGTATGCCTTCATTTGATTACGCAGTTTTTTTGGTAATAAATTTGTTTTAAAATCATAAATCCAGAAAAATTAAAAATGATTTCTGAAAAAAATAAAACACATTATTGTAAACATTTGAATAAATTTGTCAAAGTTTTATGAATTCAGTTGATTAGACATGCTTTTTGATTTTTAAAATTAACCATTGAAATGCAATCCACAAATTAAAACCAAAAACATGAGTTTTTGTTAAACTTAATAAATTGTTAAATTGTAGAAATTTCATAATTTAAAATTAATTGGATACTTTTTCGATTGCTGAAATTATTTAATCATTAAAATGGAATTTAGGAAAAATAAAATGGATTTCTTAGTGCTCTGATAAATGTGCGCGTGAACCTTGTTGCAGTCTCTATTAACGCAGTCCCATCCGATGGTAATGTATGCTTTGGTTACGATGGGGTTTATCGTCGTTCTCCCAACACTTTGTCCAAAGTAATCCCTCTCTCTTATGCGAGGAGGCTGAATGAGTGCGGGGCTCTGTATTTAGCATACAGCGTGCCGCTGTGTGCCATTAGCACTGAGTCATTGTTTCAGCCACACTGCCAGTGTCGCCTGGCCGCCGGCCATCTCGCTCTTTCTGTGCAGACCCCTGCGCGCTCGCCCATCCCTGTCCTTTGCGCCGGTCTGCCCGCTTGTCTGAGCTGCCACCGAGCTGCTATAGCAACGAGCAGCCCTAAAACTCCTAGCATAGCCCTTCCAGAGCCAATTGTGTCTTCATCACTCTCACTCTGGCTCTGGAGAAGCTGCTCTCATTCAGCAGGGGCTGCGAGTTCGCATTTTAAAAACACCACCACGCTTCTTTGTGCTGGAAATCGGAATCAAAGGACTTTAGAATTATTGTTTGCTTAGTTCTTTGAGGATTAGCCACAGAATACATGCAAATTTATGCCTAGCCTTGGTTCGGTGTCTGGCAGAATGGCAGGGCAGTGCTCTGTCATGGTGGTTTGTCATAGCGTGAATAAAGAACCGATCCCTACAGAGGATTCTGGGCTGCATTCTCATCCGGGGCACTTTTGGGCTATGTTGGTTCCAGGACTGAATCATTAATAACATTTTGCCTTGTACAATACCTGTATACATAATATATTTATTACTTGGACAACAGATAAACAATGAAATTTGGGCTGTCAGTAGATTTAACAGTTCAATGTCAATAAATCATTGTCAATAATCCAAATTTTTTTTATATATATATATATATATATATATATATATATATATATATATATATATATATATATATATATATATATATATATATATATATATATATATATATATATATATATATAAGGTATCTTTAATACGTTTTGAGTTACAGACATGCAAAATTTGGAAAAAGAATATTTATGGTATGTTTTACACAATTGTTTTGATATAGGGAAACAAGATACATTTCTAGTTTAAACATTATTTGTTCTTCAGATCTTCCTCTTTAAAAAAAAAAAAAAAAAAAAAAAAGAATCAACTGAATACAAAGTGACCCACATTTGGTTTTTGACCACTGAAAATGTGTACAATTTAACAATTTACTCCTGGAGCCATATAGAGATTTCAGTATCACTGGAACTGAACCATATGGGGCCTTAAAAATGAAGATGCCAAAAGGAAAGTTTCACACCCAAAATCTAAAAGGACATTAAGATATCTTTAAAACCTCTTGAGTTACAGGCATGCAAACTTTGGAGAAAAAGATTGCTGAAGTCAACAGATTTTACTAATAGATCTACCAATCTCCATGTAAAAATAATGTAATGATATAATGATACTGCCATCTTTCTGAAGTCATTTTTACCCTCGTTTATCTGGCTTCAAATCTCAGGTGAAAATTGTCATTTTGACCCTCTCCCCTTCTACAAAATAGTGGATTACTCAGTAAATATACATCTGTGAAATTTAATATTGGCTTTAATCACTATAGATGGTTATCTTTGTTCAGAATAAATATTGACAAAATCAAAAATTTGAGCTGGGGAGCTCTGGTTGAGTTGACACGGAATGACCCAATAAATCAGTGCAAATTTGCATTTAATGCCATATTTTTATTTAATTTAGTATATTTCCTGGGGGAGTCGCATGATGTGCTCATGAACCTAGTTGCACTTGAGTAGAGCTCCGTAGGTTTGGCCCCTTTTTGCTGTTTTTTTTTTTTAGTTTTATTTTAAGTTTTATTCATTAATAATACTTTCCCTGATGGAAAACAATCGGAAACAGCAGTTGTCTCCGTCGGCTTCTCCGATTAAGAAGAAATCCAAGCCACCGACCACGAGCAATTATGGTGGACAAGATGGCGAACACTGTTACACACTTTGAGGCGATGGCGATGCGGAACGAGTTCGCTTCTCACATGTCAGTTGTTCAGTCGCTATGCTTTAAATTGGATCTTCTTACAGGGGAGATGAGAGAACAAAAGAAAGTTGTTGCAGATCATGATAGGTGAGTAGCCGTGCTCAAGCAGCAGGTTATGGACTTACAGGATCGCAATAGGCGCAGCAATCTGAGTCTGGTTGGATTGCCTAAAGGTTCCAAAAAGGACGACGTTATGGGCTTTTTGAAAAGATCGCTACCGACGTGGCTCCCGTCTCTGGCAGGCAAAGAGATTGAAGTGGAGCGAGTGCATCGCGTGTACACAAGGCTCTCCTCAGATGGCGCTAAACCACGGGTTTTCCTCTTTAAACTGTTGCGGTACACGGACAAGGAGCTCATTTTGTGGGCTGCCAGACTTCACGTCCAGTGAATACATCCAACGGAGCAATGCTGTCTTTCCAGATTTTTCTCCGGTCACCGCAAAAAGAAGTGCATTTGCGCCAGTTAGGAAGGAAATGCTACGCTGAAGGTCATTCTCAATCAAGGTGAACCTAAAATGCTATACTCCCCGGAAGAAGCAAGAGTTTTTCTCAGATCCCATTCATCCACCAACTCTCAGTGAGCTTCAGCTGGACATTTGCTGTCTAATCAGAGAAGAGATGCTCTAAATGGTTAGGTGACTGTCTCTTTCACTGTTCACTTTAATGTTCACTTCTTAATTCATAGTTATTAGAAGCTTTCATTGTGCATACAGTATTGCTTACTGATTATGATATTTTTTAAATAGAGATAGTACCTTGTCAATATGTGATTATGGGGCCAATGTTAGTGCTTCAGTAATGTGCAGGTTTTTGTTGATGTCACGGATCATATTAAGGGGTGCTGGCAGATCAAGGTTTGTTCTTGGTTTGATCTGCCATAGTTCATGGGAATGTGTTTGTTTTTTTGAATAGTGACGGGAAGGGTGGGGGGTGGTTTAATGGTAGACTCAGCTGGTTTTATTTTCAAACTTGTATTTTGTCTTATGCAGTAATTCTGTTCGATAACTACGACTGACCTTAGTATTCTGAGTTGTAATATTAATGGCCTAAATGGCCCTCACAAACGTACAGGTTTTCTGGATTTTTTGCAAAGAAGAAAGATTGATATAGTGTTAGTTCAAGAATTCCATTTGAAAGAGGAGGATATACGCAGTTTTAAGTTTTATGAAGTGGTATCTCACTCATCTTCGGATACTAAAACCAAGGGTGTCCTAATATTGGTGTGGAGGACTTTAAATATTACTATTTTAGATAAAGGTTGTGAGACAGACGGTAGAATAACACGCATAAAAACAGTAGTGGAGAGTAGGAATATTGTATTTCTTTCAGTTTATGCCCCTTGTACTCCTGACCCTACTTTTTTCTCTGTTTTGTCAACCTATCTCTTGAAACTCTCGGATTTTGAAATTGTATTGGGTGCAGATACAAATTCTGTAATGTCGCATATCCTAAATAGATCTGGACCAAAGGAATCTCACTCTCAAGCTTTTTGTTCAGACAATCTTTGGCAATCTGTAACCTCATCCTCATTGGTGGATAGTTGGCGTTTATTAAATCCTTCTGCTGAGTCTTTCACTTTCTTTTCTGCTACTCATAAATCCTATTCGCGAATCGACTATATTTTCATTTCTACTTCTTCATCTTCAGCTGTTCGTGATGCCGATATCTGTTCCTTATCTTTGTCGGATCATGATGGAAATTTGTGGAGATTATCTTTGATCCCTCGGCCATCTCGTGCCACTAGATGGCGATTTAACCCTAAATTGTTACAGGACGATAACTTTTGCAGTCAATTCAGAAATAAATTTGCTGAGTTTATTGAAATTAACCAAGGTTCAGTGGATGATTCGCGAACACTTTGGAATGCAGTTAAAGGATTTATAGGAATAACTCAATTTCAAATGCCTCTTTCCTTCAGAAAAACCGACACAAAAAGATAGTTGAACCGGAATCACAGCTCCAGAATCTGACTAGAGATAATCAACATTGTTTCTCAGACAGTACATTCAGTAAAATCATGGCAGTTAGGTCCAAACTCAATTCATTACTGAGATCCAGGGCAGAATTACTGATTCAAAGATCCAGGCAGACTTACTATTTTCAAGGGAGTACACCAAGCCATCTTTTAGCTCTAAGATTACGCAACAGTGAAAAGTTTGCTAATATTTCAGCAGTGAAATCCCAATCTGGGCTCATTATGACAGACCCAAAAGACATTAATATCGCCTTCCACTCTTTTTACTCTAACCTCTATACTACTTCTGCTGATGGTGACCTTGACTCTTTTGCATCTTTTCTGTCCAACCTTGATTTACCTAGGCTGTCAGATTCGGATTGGGAATACCTGGCTGAACCGATCACTCAAGGGGAAATCCCCAGGTTATAGATGGTATTCCAATCGAATTGTATACTACTTTTTGGTCGGATTTAGGCCCCCTCATGTTAGATATGATACATTTTTCAGTTACTCAAGGCTCATTTCACCCATCTATTAATATAGCTGTTATTTCTCTCTTGTTAAAAAAGATAAAGATCCGATTTCCTGTTCTAGTTACCGGCCACTTTCTTTGATAGGGACTGATGTTAAATTATATGCTAAAGTACTATCTCGTCGTCTAGAGAAATTTATTAATAGGCTAGTTCATTATGACCAAACAGGATTTATTAAATCTCACTCAGCTTCAGATATCTTACGCAGGTTATATCATATTATTAATTCAACGAATAGTTCATCCTCCCCTTGCGCAGTATTATCTCTAGATGCGATGAAAGCTTTCGACCAGCTAGAATGGAACTATTTATGGGTGGTTCTACAGCATCTGGGTCTAGGATCGAGTTTCATAAATATGATAAAAGTTCTGTACGCCAATCCAGCAGCCACTGTTCTCACAGGTGCTGTTCGCTCTAACCCATTCTTTATACATCGAGGTACTCGTCAGGGTTGCCCGCTTTCTCCCCTGTTATTTGCCCTATCCTTGGAACCCTTAGCTCAAGCAGTCTGACAATCTGAATATATTTCTCCCATAATTATACAGAATACTCATCATCATATTTCTTTGTTTGCTGACGATATCTTATTGTTTTTGGAGAAGCCGTCACATTCTATTCCTCGTGTTGAATTTATTTGACCATTTTGGATCTCTCTGGGTTTAAAATTAATTGGAGTAAGTCATGTCTACTTCCCTTCAATTCTAAAATTGATTCCATGTCCCTTTCTATATCTATTCCATTGGTTCAAAACTTTAAGTACTTGGGCATAGATGTTTTTCCTTCCCTGCAGGAAATCGGATGTTGAAAGACGTTCACAACTAGTTACAATATGGCGTAGGCATTCACCTATTTTCCACAATAATAATCTCTTGTCGGGCAGTACTCCATTTCATTGTCCGCAATGGACTCATAATAAAGTAAACACTATCTATGATGAGATATCTATGATGATAGTGGTTTAAAATCCTTCCAGAATCTCAAAACTCAACATAATCTGCCAGGCACCTCCTTTATGCATTTGCACATTAGATCAGCCCTACGGGCGTATGGGGTGCCTTGGAACTCTGAACTGCCTGTTCACCCTTTGCGCAAACTAATTCTTCCTTCTGAGGAATCTCCCTCTTCTGCTTCAGTCATCTATCTCTTTCTTCTGGAGCATTCATACAAACCTTTATTTTTTACAACTGTTTGGGCTAAGGATCTTAATGAGGATGTGCATGTTTTATTTTTTCAGATCAGGTATGGGGTATGTTTAAATTGTCTTCTAAAAACCCTAATCACCAAATGATTCATTGGAAATTGTTGCATAGGGTTTACTTGACTCCAGTGAAACGTTCTAAAAGCCTTCTAAGTGTAATCTCTGTTCGCAAGGATCTTTAGACACATTTTTGCATGTTGTGTTTTTTTTTTTTTTTTGGGAGGGCCCCTCTCGCTCACCTTTTTTGGACTCAGCTCTCACAAGACCTATCATATTTGTTGGGTACTGAGATATGTTTGACTCCGCGCCATTTTTTTCATGAATGACTTTTGGGACTTCACCTTGTCTGTCCAACAAAGATGTTTACTGTTAGCTGCTCTCACAGCAGTAAAAAAAAAATGCTAGACAACCATTGGAATCCTCCTCACACAATGGACAGACGAACCTGGACTGTGTATTTGTTGGACATCATCTCGATGGAACTCTCAACTTCTCGTATACATGGATCTAATGTGAAAACTGTAAATTTATGGCATTCAACTTTTTAATGTTGTCATCTTTTCTAAAATCTTTGTAATTATTTTATTATTTATCTATTAATATTAATTTATTTTTTATTATTATTATTTTATTTTATTTTATTCATTTTATCTTTATTTGTTTGTTTGTTTATTTATTTATTTATTTTTAAGTCTACCAGGGGGTGGGGTGGGGTTGGGTTGGGGTGGGTTCTAAATTTGCACAGTTGCTTTTTGTTTTATACTACTGTTCCCAGAAGAAAATTTAATAAAGAGTTAATTTTTTTTTTTTTTTTTTTTTTATAAAGAAAAAACATGTAAGTCTTGGATCCTCCCATTCATTTGGATGATATAAAAAGTATGAAAATGTAAATATCATTATTTGCTGTAAAATGCAGTTTTTGCAGGAGCCGTTTTTTGTTGTGGCCTTAACGTTTGTTAAAAATATGTATTTCATACTTGAGGTTGTATATTTATAAAATGTGCAAATGATTTTGCTTTGACCATCTGGATTTTATTTATAGATCTATTACAATGTCCAATTTGATACATGGAGTAATAGTAATTTACTGACTTTAACACATCAGTGCATTAATGTTTACGCTTCGTGTCACATAACCTGAACTGCAGGAAGCTATTGACAAAACTGATAAAAATGGTATTGTAACTTGGTGCCTTTTATAGTTATAAATACATAATACATATATAAAAATAAATACATCTCAATGTAAAACTATAAAAGGCACCAAGCCTTTTATAGTTTTACATTTAGATGTATTTATTTTTACGCACTTATGACTGCACAAATCTAGTATTTATTTATGCATTTAGGAGATTTATGCATTTATGAATTTAGTATGTTTTCTCTCTCTGTCTTATGCATGGTGCAATTATCCCAGGAGTCAGCAGTGTTGATATTCGTACTGTGTGGGGTGAATCGATGGGCAGTGCCACTGTTTGAAACGGTAACCATGAGCTTGTGTTCTCACACAGCCTCCTGCTACGCTGTCCCACGGGTCCTGTGGCCATCTGTATTTGCAGTACTCGTCTCAAACAGGGACTTTCCAGGAACGGCCCCTTTAACAAATCAGGCCCTGTCCTTGTTTTCTAGTGGGCTAGTGGGAAGCTGTGCTTTATGTCATGTAGTCTGGGCTTTTTTGAATGCCTTATCCTATTCTAGGTGCAAGATAAACAGCAATGGTTCAAAAACAGAACAGAGTAGGACTTATTCCAGACGACTGGAAGTTTGTACCCACTGTCCTCCATGTGATGCATATGCAAACATAATGTGGTTGTGGCAGAGTCGTGGTTAGCCTCCTCGTAGCATCCTCAGCAGGCCTAACTTTCCTGTTGGATTGTGGCCAGGAAATAAGAGTAAATGTAACAAAGTGGCATATATGACAGCAAAGCTAAAATTTGGACTAAGCGAGGTGACTTTAAAGAGTATAGCCAGAATTGTAGAGGGATCTCAGATTATCTTTCCAGTATCACTGATATAAAATAAATGATATACATTATTTTCATTTTATGTTTTATCTAGCTATCAGTGAAGTGTCAGATCAGATCTCATTCCTCTCTGATGGCTGCAGATGACTGGGGTTTCTGCCGTGGCTTGTTTTGAACGCGCAGTGCCAGAAGCTTCCTGACTGCGCTGGGTTTGGCTCTCGTAAATTAGAGCCATGTCCCCTCAGGCAACCCACCCACATGCATCAAGAATCTTGCCTATTCACTTACTGCAAACCTGAAACACTGTACCCAGAGCCTTTATTAGACCAGACGCAAACATTACAAACTTCTGAAGGAGTCTTGTATAGCATTCAGACCGTGTCTAGGGCAGACTTCAGGCTGTCTGCGCTGGAGCTGTCTGTCACCACAAAGTGCTAACCAACAACAGACCAGTCAGCTAGACTTGAGGAACATTGAAATTAAAACTAGATTTTTACGTTTTGGTGGTTGCTAGGGTCTTATGGGTGGTTACTTGGAGTCAAGTCAAAAGAGCTGAACCCCAAGTCTTTTTTATTTCTTATTTCTGTTTCTGTATATTTTTTCTATGTATTTGTTTAGTTATTAAATACAAATAAAAATTAAAGCAGCAAGAAAAATTGATTTTTTTAATCAATTCATAAACATTTGTTTTATTAATAATTTTTACGTAAATATAAATGGAGTATAAACTTTATATATATTATATTATTTATATACATTTTATTTTTTTTATTATATTTACTTTTTAATTTCTATGCATTTCTGTTTATTTATATTTATACATTTCTGATCTTTTCTCCTTTTATTTCCATGTTTCTGTTTACTTAAAACATTTTTTTATTTCTTGTTTGTATTTCTTTTTCTTTATTTTTTTTAGATATTTTTTTTATTTCTATGTATTTCTGTTTAGTTATTTATTAAATACTTTTTTTTTCTTGCTGCGTTGATTTCTTATTTGAATTTCTTTAAATTTATAAATTTTATAATTAATTTGTATATAAATATAATGTAAACTCTTATATACATTATTCTATTAAATATATTTTTGCATATATTTTCTATTTATTATATATGTATGTATGTATGTATGTATGTATGTATGTGTTTTTTATTTTTATGCATTTTTGTTTACTTATTTAACCAATAAAGTATTGATTTATTATTAATGTATTTTATTTATTGAAGGAGAGTGTTAAATTTTCTGCCAGGCAAAAAAAAAAAAAATAAATAATAATAATAATAATTTTGCTTGGTTCATTTTGAATGCTGAAATGATTTCTCATCTGATGTAGATGCTGTGTTATGCAGTTGCTTTATTGTTGATGGGTGTTTTGATGGGTGTTTTGTAGTGTGTGGAACCACACAGGTGGAGCTGATACAGAGATTACTTGGAATCTGTCATCATGGGCTTTTTGATGTTGACTGTTGGCTTCTGAAGCTCTTAATGGCTAAGGTTATCATCTAGGCTGTGGTGAAGCTGATGCTTTGAATTATTGGTTAAATTGCAGAGAGTATTTTAAGCTGTCAGTGTTGAAATAGGCTCAGTGAGTGGATGTGTACAGGCGTATCAGGTAGGCTGTGTGTAAATCGCAGTGAATGGGAGTGTGTTGGCAGTGACTTAACAGTGTGAGCCAGCACTGGACTGAGTTGAAACCAAGCCTAGATCTAGTCTAGCAGCTGGTTATGAATGTCTGACTACTTTGTTTTATGCTTTTGCTAATGTGCTGTCCGACATAAATTGGGTTTCGAGTTGATTTGTTTACAGGCCGCCCACACTCACAAGTGTGTGCAGCTTTCTCAGGGGGCATGAACGCAAAGAAGGCACGGATCCAGTGACAGCCATGCAGTATTGATGGAGAACTTTCCTTTAGGCCCTCACACAGGCCTTTCATTCACAGAGTAATGTGAGAGTGTGTGTGAATAAGAGAGAGTGAGCTGGACGCATACACATGTGATGTGGTCTGATCTCACATTTCCCTCACTTGTGTTTCCTCACTCCGTGTGCTACTTGTGACATACACACAGTCACAATAGACCGAACTATCCAGTGCTTCCCTTTACCATTAAATAAGCTCATTTTTAATGTGCTTTTACATAAAAGCATCAGTTCCTTCCTCATCGGCCCTTCAGATGAAGTAGGCTTGTGATTTAAGCCCACAGTCTTGCAAGTCAGCATTTAGGTGCTGCTAGATGTTTTAATGACTGTGTAGATGGCTTTTGGCCCCACTGACTGATTGACCCCTGTGGCTGTTGTGATGAATTACCATGTCCTCAGCTGTCATGGTCTGTGAGGAGTCATTTATTTAATGCTTTACTGCACTTGGCAGATATATAGGTTTTAGTTTTCATCTACGTTTCTATTCTGGCACTATTTTTAGCAGTTGTTGAAACCTATGCAACATGCTGTTAGAGAGGGGTGCTCAAATGTCCAGTGCAGTATAAAAGTATATATAATTTATATATATTTTTAATTATATTTAAATATGAATAATATTTTTTACATGTGATTTTTCATTTAATTTTTTTATTTTTTTACATTTGAATTGTTAAAACGTTCCATCAGCAGTTAACTTAAAATAAACTAATTTATTTCTGTCACTGACTTAAATATGAAATCCATTTTAGTTATTCACAAATTGTTTTCTTTTTTCCAAATTCTGTTTTATAGATAGATAGATAGATAGATAGATAGAGATAGATATATGGAGATAGATAGAGATAGATAGAGATAGATAGAGATATAGATAGATATAGATATAGATATAGATATAGATATATAGATATTATTATTATTATTATTATTTATTTTTTTTTGACATTTCTGGACTGTTTTAATGGTTAAATTAAAATTTAGTAATCAAAAACCATGTCTAATTAATTGAAACTTATGCAATTTATCAACAGTTTATTAAAATTAACAAATAAAAAAATAAGGCCATATGAAATACACTTTTTTTTTTTCTTATTTTTTACATTTACGAGATTCCATTTTAATGATTCAGTTGTTTTTTAATTATCAAAAAGCATGTCTAATTAATGGAATTCATAAAATTGATTTAATATATTGGTTTCGTTATTGCATTTATTTATTTTTTTACTAGAAATTCTCTGTGTACCTTAATTTTTCTATTGAAGGCATAAATCAATTTATCTTTAAATCAAATGAAAATTAAACAATTGAAATGCATTGGTATTATAATTATTACATTAAGATGATTTTACAAATTCTGTGGCTTTCTGCATAATACAGTAAATTCCATTTTTGTGGCTGGATTCCACGATATCATCTGTGTTTTTCACATCGTGGGAATGATAGGGCCCTAAACTTAAATAGCCAGCTGCTTATTTCTGTTCCACTAACAATTGCTCTTTCTCACTTGTAATTGTGAGAGAATTTATTTATTTATTTATTTTTCAATTAGCCAGTTTTTGCACCTTGATTGCACATCGCTAGGCTGCATTGAAAATGTTGTACACATGACAAAAGAAATTGTAATAGTGACCAGAACATTGAATTTTTGGTAGTAATATAAAGACAGTAATGTTGTGATGGTACAACCTAAATCACATGTGAATTTAAAATATTTGCAAACAGCTGATTTTACTGAATCCAATGTTTGGATATGTTGAATTGATACGGAATAAATTGTTGGCCAACCAAACAATTGAAAAATAGACTATTCTAATGATATGTTGAACTCTGTGTTGAGTTCATAGAAATGTTTTTTTTTTTTTTTCTTCTTGCCCAAAATTTACGTCTGGTGTGAATAAGGCTTTAAATAGAAAGTTTCTGTGAGTTAAATGTGTCCTGGTCTGCCTCCTGTGCCTTCAGCCTCAATAGAGAGCCTGTGGTGGAGACAGACACACACATACATAGACTGTGGCTCCTGGACAGACAGTATTGCATAAGAGTGCTAATGAGGACAAGATGTGACAGTCGGGGTCTTTCAGGCCACGGCAATGGCTAGGTCAAGCTACTCGTACTGTGAATAGATTTTTGTATGCTTCACATTATGTATGTGCCTGAGTTTTCTGTTTGAACAATTCATTTTCTGTTTGATTCTTTGTTGGCTTTTTTTGTATTATTAATATTAATAATGTTATATTTATAAATGCATTATTTTAAATATGTAACACAATACATAAATTATAATTTATAATATTTTTATATTTAGTTTTGGTATTAATACTTTTAATTAGCTTTTAAGCTGATTTATTAGGTCATGTGCATATTTAGTTCATTAGCAGAGCTAGATGATTTCTTGAATTAAAGTTAACATTTTAAAAAGCTGTAGAAAGAATTATTTTGAAAACTCCAGCAAAATAATTGCACACCAACTTGGAAACATTTTAAAGGAATAGTTCACCCAAAACTTAGCATTGTCATGATTTATTCACTCTCATGTTGTTGCAAACCTGTAAGGCCATCTGTTGAACACAAAAGAAACTTTAAGCTGTTTTGTCAATATAGTAATAGTCAATGGGATCCAAATGTTTGACGCTCCAAAAGCTTTACTCATGAGGAAGTACAAGTGACAGTTTTCATTTTGGGTGAGCTTTCCCTTTAAATGTGGTTGAGCTGTGCCGTTGCGCTCACTATTTACTCGGCAGGCGGCATAGTTTTCTTATGACAGTGACTGACTCATATCTTTCATTGCTGAGGTCATGAAACGAGTTTTATCAAAGCATTGTTATGTGTCACACTGATGGCATCAAGGTCACGTTCACATGAACTTCACTTATCATTAAATATAAGCATTGGGATTAAAGGCATTCCTGTATGTCTGACTGGATATCTTCTGCTTTTGGGATCGGTTCTGCACCCAAACACAAAAGAAGGAGCTCTATTTGTTTTGGGGCTGGTTGTTTCACATTACCTGACGTGAACTCTCACAGAGCTGCCACTCCTGCAGTTTATGTAAGAGTTGAGAGGCATTATTGGGAATGGTGGATACAATGATTTTGGCCTTTGATAAATGAGGGTTTTGGCAGGAGGGCTCAGTGTTGTCACAATCTGTGGATGTGGCAGCAGCACTGAGCTGAATGAGTGTGAGTTAGTAGCTCTGCTTTCACAGTGCTTGCTTACATTGCCCTCTGATGGCAGTTTTCTGACATTGGCACAACTAAGCAGGCCTGAATCGCATGGAGAAAGCTAAAATTTATTTAGGATCAAACAGTTTTGGTGGAATCCCTGCAAAACCTCCACAGACCACCTAATGCTCACAGACTGGACTAGATTGTGCTAACCAGCCAAACTCAAACCCCTTGGATACAGTGTGATGATTGAATGATTTATGCATTTCTTTCAAATTCGCATTAAATGAACAACTCCAAATCTGGTATGGTGTTACACGTCTTTAGTAGTCAAATGTGCTTCCAGCTGTAGTGGGTACAGATCTTTAGCATTTGCATATCTGGGAGCAGGACAACACCCTTCATACTGTAAGCTTTACAGGGAATTGAAGTGTGTGTGATTGTTTGCTGTATCATCCAAAAGAAGCATTCAAAGTGCTCAGACCGGCAAGTAGTCAAATCAAATGTAGGGTGTTATGGCGCCATCTAGTGATGATTTCTAAAACAAAACAAATTTAACCTTACACAGTAATAACAAAATAGTATTAGTAAGAACCTAGAAAGAAAAAAGAAGAAAATGTCGTTAATAATAAAATAATGCTAAATGCATCATAAATAGTTAGTCTGGCTGATTAAAAGTGTTTACATTTTTCAGAACTGTTTCCAGTTTTGCAAAGGCGATGTGAATAATATTTTGAATTTGACGGTTACTGATAAGATTATTTTTTTAGTTTACAAAAGATTGCAAATGCTCATCTAAACATCTGAAGTCATGATGACTGCTTTAGGACTTTAGTTGGTCTAATTTTTTGTTTTTAGTTTTAAACTTTTAAAGTACTTTGCTTACTATGTCATAGTTTAGAGGCTAGTCAATTTAATCCAACTGAGAAAAGCACAAAATTAGGGGTGCACAATAAATATCGGGCGATAATTAATGCACATCTTGTCAGTAAAGCTGGTTCTCTAATCAGCGGTAAATTCTGGCTTTACTGACAAGATGCGCATTAATTATCGCCCGATATTTATCATGCACCCCTACACAAAATCCTTTGGCTTCACCCTTCAAAATTGTTTCTGATTATTTTATTTATTTATTTATTTTTTGTAATATTACTGATTTGATGGTTTCAGTACTGCTGCTTTAAATTGATCATTTTAATTTTAAATCATTTTTTAAAGACCAGGGTCCGTATTCACAAAATATCTTAAGGCTAAAAGTAGAGCTGCCACTAACGACTATTTTTATTTAGGTTAATCTATCGACTAATTTATCGATTAATCGATTAATCTAAATGATTGATTTCCCACTAAAAAAATCAACAATTTTACTTAATATTTTATTAAACCAAATGAAATCCAAATTTCTATGAAATACTTTTTTTAAAGCAAAAGTAAAGGGCAACATAGAGTGCAAGAAGCAAGTGTACATCTCATAGTCCAAATCACTGAAATCAAAGTTCAGTATTATAGTGTAAGAATGACAACATATCCAAGTTTTCTGGTCTACTAATAATAAAATTATCATTTGGAAATAAAACGGATTTCATAGGGCCCTATAATTATAATTTCTTTTTTGAGGTAATAAAAATAGATAAGTGAACAATAGTCTTTAAAATTACTTAATACATATATAATAGCAATGATGCAATAATAATTAGTTCAAATAAAGTATCAAAAGCAAGAAATCATATGGTTTTATTGAACAAAACTCTTAAAATACATAATGTATTATAAACAATAGAGCTAATGTACATTACTCATTACAACAAAGGCCTGCAGGGGGCATCAACGGCCTGATGATTGTTTTTACACATTACTGTGCGATCTAATCCTTGTTTAATATTAACCAAGCACCATTTAATTCAAATATCAATTTAATCTTTAATATTTGGCCATTTCTTTAGGACAGAAATGCTATTGCCACTGTAATTAAATGAATATGTGGACATCAAAACATGTAAACTCAGAGTGAGGGTTTGAGCTTTTATTTTGAAACCGCAATGTATTCTCCTGTGTTTGCGTAGATTTATAAATGATTTACCTTACAAATCTGATGAAATGGTGCACGTTGCGTTCCCAGGTGAACGTTATAATAAACCCAAACTCACAACAACATGCAGAGATGGAGTTTGAGTCGCTCCACACATGTAAATGATAACCGTTCCTGTGGAAATACTGTGAACGGAGCCACTGTGAGACGCACGTACGTAACCTACACGCATGTAAATAATTAAAGTGCATATATACTGTATTAGAACCGTATCGCATATAATTATTTAATTAAATCGTAGTGTTTGTGAATTCACAATTATGCTTAATCATGACTTTTAAATGGGTTTAATATGTCATGCAGCCTTGGAAAACAGTCTAATAATGTGTTTTGTGGATTCTCGTCCGTGAAATGTGCCACTTCCGGTATTTTGCCGGTTAGTCGACGCGAGCAAAATGAAGTAGAGGATTTTTAAAAATCGAATAGTCGAATAAAATCGACAAATCGCGACAGCCCTAGCTAAAAGTAGCTTATAGCTTGCAGATTTAGGAGAAAATCTTAAAAATAATGGGCGTGTTTTTAGGACTCCTAAATTTTTGCTCTAAGGGTATTTCACAAAGCATTTTAGCGTTAAAACTAGCTCCTACATTTGTGAAACGTTAGGAGTAGTGAAGAGAGGTCCTAAGTCACTAAGACCAAGCCACAAACTATCCTAAAGTGGCTGTTGCCGGCAATCTGCCTCGGAATGTAAACACACACGTTTTCCCATGCATCTTTGTTAGGTTATCCCAACTCCAGATTTTCCTTTGAATATATCCTTGTTTTCATTAACCAGTTGGGCAAGAAGTAACTGCTGTTCTTGTCCAGTTTGGTTTTCTTTTACGTTTGCATGTCTTACTATCAGCCATGATTATTCTACTCTGTTAATTAAAAGGCTGTTTATATGCATATCTGCTAATTGATTGAGAAGCACACATGTAAGAGGCTGATAATTACAATATTGGTCCGAATATAAGACGACCCTGATTATAAGACGACCCCCCTTTTTCAAAATGTACCTTTTGGAAAAAGACTTTTTGAAAACCAAATCTTGTTTTATTAAGAAAAAAAAAATTCTTAATTTAATATTGCATATTTTTCCTATTTTAATTTTTGTTTTGAAAGTATAGTAAATACTGGTACAATGTATCAACAATCACTTAAAAATAAACACTTTTTAATATACCCTAAAAATAACAGGTAGCCCATCTGAATTGTATAACAATTAGGCTATATTCATCTCGTAGCATACAAAAATTTCATTAACTGCAGAAGTGAAATCTTATTGTAGTCTTCAAATCTGGGTACTGTATTATGTTTTAAAATCACTTACAGAGGAAGTTTGGTCCCAACAGGCTAACATGACAGTCACGACTATGACACACAGTACATTACGTATTTCTTGGCACACTCGTTTTATGCGTATTTGGTGCCACCTATTGTTTTGGGTGTATTATTGACATGTCAAAGTCTAGACCCTGAATATAAGACGACCACGTTTTTTCAGATGTATTTCCATGAAAAAAACATTCTTATATTCGGGACAATACAGTAGCTGAACATATACTTGTTTAATTAGTGACACTTAGCCTGCATTTTAAAATCATTATTTGAATGTGGCAACATTTTTATCTTTAAACCTTTATTTGAATATGGCAACATAATATCACGCTCTACAATATTTCTGTGAATAAATCTCTGACAGAGACCCCTCCCCTATCAGCTAATCACTGTGTGCATAGTTAGTAAGCATGCTGACATCATCCATAGCAACGAGGTCATCCCCGTCCTTACTCTTAGCTTAAGACTGCTCTCTATCCCTTAGTAAAAGTTTGTCTCAGCAGCTTTGTGAACAGATTTTAAGGGAAAGCTCTTGAACCCTTTCCAGCAGTGACCGTATGATTTTGAGATCCATCTTTTCACACGGAGGACAATTGAGGGACTCAAACACAACTATTAAAGAAGGTTCAAACATTCACTGATGCTCCAGGAGGTAACACGATGCATTAAGCATTAACTTTTGAACAGGATAAAGATGTCCAATTTTTTCTTTTGTTGAAATATCTATGTAGTACTGCCCAGCGTAAGCAACAGAAGATACTTGCATGTTTCCCGGAAGACAAATTAAGTACAATTTACCTTGATCTTCAAATTCAAAAAGTTTTCACCCCCCGGGTGCTGGAAAACTGAAGAATCTGAAGGACATGGAGGATTTTTCTGAAGAACAGTACTCAGTTTAACTGTTCAGAACAAACAAGGGACTCATGAACAACCATCACAAAACAAAAACAAAAAAAACAGGCGTAGATCATCCAGGTTACCACACACAGTATTAAGAACCCAGGGTTTCCAAACTTTTGAAGGGGGTTATTTTAATAATTTCAGGGTGTTTTTTTTTTGGTCTTGTGGACTATATGTAAACGTCTTTTATGTAATATATCTTACTCAGAACAATACTAAATAAAAAATAACATGCATTTTGTATGATCTCTCTTATTTTGTTAAAATAATTCACATTTTCACAGATTCTGCCAGGGGTTCCCAAACTTTCGCATGCCACTGTATATATTTACATTTACATTTAATCATTTAGCAGATGCTTTTTATCCAGAGCGACTAAAATGAAGGTAATAGAAACAATAAAAATATATAAATATGTAAGTGTTGTGACAAGTCCCGGTTAGTCTAAGCCAGTACACATAGCAAGTTATTTTTTTTAATTTAAAAAAAAAAAAAATTATATAAATAAACAACAAAGTAGACTGTAAAGAAACAGAATAGGTAGAGCTAGTGTTAGAGGGTCAAGTTATTATTATTATTTTTATATATATATATATATATATATATATATATATATATATATATATATATATGTATATATATATATGTATATATATATATATATATATATATATATATATATATATTAGTAATTAAACAGAAAACAAGTAGAATAGAAAAAGAAAGGAGAAAGCTAGTGTTAGTGTTAGGTTTATTTTTTATAAAAAGAAAGCAAGTAGATAGAATAGAGAATTCTATTGTATATAAATATAGTCATACATATATGTATGTGTGTATATATATATATATATATATATATATATATATATATATATATATATATATACACTATATTGCCAAAAGTATTGGGTCACCCCCTTCTAATGAACAGGTTTGACTACTTTAGTAATTTCCATGAGTACAAATCTTAATGTTTAAGCATATAATGATATTCTAGGGAATTGTGTGCTTCTAATTTTAAAGCAACAGTTTGGACAGGACCCTTTTCTATTCTAACATGACAATGCCTCTGTGTATAAGGCAAGGTTCAAAAAGAAATGATTGATCTAGTCAGTGTGGAAGAACTTGACTGGTCTGCAGAAAGCCAAGTCTTAATCCAAGCTGAAAACCTCTGGTGTGACTTTAAATGGAGATCTTGAGCCAAAAACTCTTTACCAAACACCAATGACTTGTACATACACTATATGGACAAACGTATTGGGACACCCACTTCTTTAGAACAGAAAAAGGCACTTCCAAAACTGTGGCAACAAAGATGGAAACATAATGCATGCATTTAAAAATTGTATTTCCATCTCTGTTGCAACAGTTTTGGAAATGTCTAAAATGACGGTACCCATATGTACAAGTCATTGGTGTTTGGTGATGAGTTTTTGGCTCAAGGTCTGCATTTAAAGTCACACCAGAGGTTTTCAGCTTGGATTAGGACTTTTTCTGCAGACCAGTCAAGTTCTTCCATACTGACTGAATCAATCATTTATTTTTGAACCTTGCCTTATACACAGAGGCATTGTCATGTTAGAATAGAAAAGGGTCCTGTTCAAACTATTGCTTTAAAATTAGAAGCACACAATTCCCTAGAATATCTTTATATGCTTAAACATTAAGATTTGTACTCATGGAAATTACTAAAGTAGTCAAACCTGTTCATTAGAAGGGGTGACCCAATACTTTTGGCAATATAGTGTATATACTCAAACCATTTTAATTATTTGTGTGTACACATATAAAATGTGTACACATAATAATGTGTGTACACATAATATATAAAATGTATAAATATATAAACTATTCTAATGGACTACAGTTCAAAATATTATATGGTATTATGATATATTATAGGTATTATGTGGCTGTTGCCACAAATGAACACTAGAGGGCAAATGTGACCATCCAAACCAGTGTGTAGTGCCTAACACTCTAGCTCTGCACAAGCCTTTGAGGTCATGTGTTTAAAAATGTCTTTGCTGCACTGACTAAATGAATCACACTGTACAGAGTCTTTGTAGGTAGCCTGTGTACTTCTATATGAGTTTATGACTGAATCCCTCATTTATGGAGAAATGTTCAGCAGACAGCTGCATATGAAAGCATGGGTAATTCACACAACAGCAGTCATACAGCTTTTGTAAAGCAATTTGAATGGGCAAGCTTACAGCAGTCACGGGTCTTAGCGGGCCTATTGAGTCAGATTGATGTGTATATATCAGGTGAGACTGAGGCTTAACAGAAAACTACTTTTTGTGGTCTCTCTTCTCACTGATTTGATGTCAGATTGATGAGTCGTTTGGAAAAAGCTCAGCTGATGTCAGATTGATGTTGTGTATGGAAACTCTTGGTTGTTTTCCAGTGCACCTCATTGTCTTGACTTGCACTGTGGCAGAACTTCACGCTGTGCTGAGCCAGTGAGATGTAGGAGTGCTGTTTATGGTTAGCTGGCATGTTCATTAGTTTCTGATGGGCAAAGAATTGAATATGGTATACAATTTCTTGTAGAACCTGTATAGTTATAGAAATATCATTAAGAACAGTACGTTATTTTTTCGTAATGTTTTGTATGAAGTCTCTAATCACCAAAGACAGCGTTCTTCTTGTTTCGTCGGGTATGTCAGAAGCCGTGCCATTTTTGGAAAGTCCATTGAAATGAAATATCCCTTCCATTATCACATACTCACTGACAGAATGACGTTTACCTGCCCCAGCGCAGCTCTAAGGCCATTTTAACAGTGCCGCTTCAGATCCTGTGCGTCAACTTTTGCTCATGCAGAGAGATACTGTTGATGTTTTTGAGAGTTGAGTTACCGAATGAAAGGTTACTTCTGCAGTGCCGCCTTTATGACCAAAATAACGTCAGCTACTTTACACTGCCCTCCCTTTACAGCCTTCTTATCTAGATCTGTGTTTTACTAGTGCATACCTGCCTGGATCTATTCCTCGAAGTCATAGCAATTCCAGCTTTGCCTTCAGGGAAAGCATCTTCTGAGTAGAGAGACCTCACTAGACTGCATTTCCTAGAAGTGCTGTGCAAACTTAATGCTTATTGTTTTTTTGCATACAAACCTGCTCTTCGTGTTTTTTCATGTTATAGGGAAAAAAGTGAGTTTGTTGGATAAATCCTTAAGCGAAATGGATTTCCAGGATATTTGTAGCCCCTAAGCCTACATTAAAGAAACTATCCAATTCAATCTACATTTACAAATGGCATGTGTAATTATTTCCTTGAGATTTTGCATGTGTTATAATAGTGTAATATTTGTTGGATTATTTCAGTTTTACTTGCAGTCTGAGGCTGTGAAGTTGATGAAGATTAAAGTTTTTGTGTGAGAGAGTGCATATGCAATGTTTTGTTTGATTTGTGCCTCAATTTATAAACTAGCAGCTTTTAGATAGGCATTCATATAGGGGTTGGCATGAATAAAATGTTCCATCACAGTATAGAGTGGTTTATATAACTGCAAAGGTATATGTTATTGTGTAAATGTTGCTGGTAATGTAATGATTTATTAAAATGAATGATAATAACTGCAGAATAATAGAAAAGTAATAGGCCTAGATATACATTACAGGTACTTCATTTTCTTCTTCTTCTTCTTCTTACTATTATTATTGGGATGGATTAAAAACAAAAGCATGAGATTATTCATGATGACCGCATCAGTGCAAAAACACCTTCAGCTTTAGATTACGTAAAACTCGAGTTAAAAACAAAACAGTTAGAAGTAATTTTACAAAACAGTCCCCACTCTGGAATCTGACTGGATGAGCCACTTTATGAAATATGAAATACTTACAAATGTGACCGCATTATCACATTAAAGCGCAAGTTGCAACATTACTTGGCAATAACTAAACTCAGCTTTGCAATGATGTTGCTTAAGTTCTTCCTTGTTTTTTTTGGAAGGGGGGGCATATCACATTGTGTATTTGCACTCCACGTTTTTCGTCGCCCTCACATGTAAATTACGTAAAGCGATCCTGCCCACTAATAGTCGCACAAATATATCCATCTGTAAACAATGTAGCAAAGTCTCTACCGGCTAAGCCATTTCTACTGTCAAGCCGTATTATACCATCATGCCGCCCGGCCCTTTATTGTCTTTGTTCCTTTGTTTGTTGTTTTTAGCTTCAGTGTTGCTGTCATCATCTAAGTACTGCTTTTTGTATGACCTTTGTTGGGCCTTTGAGACCTTGCAGTCCTGAAATGAAGCCGCTAGAGCTGGGTGCAAATGACAAAGATGAATAGAAAACCGAGGGATGTATTTGAACAGGAAAACCCAGCTGTCTTTTTGTAACTGTACTATAGGGACCGTGAGCTCCTCGGAGTCAAGAGGACCGGTTATAACCGGCTAGGCTCTGCCACTCCCCCTCCATATCACTGTCTCTTTCTCTCTCCAGCCACGGTCTTAAAAATAAAGGTTTCAAAAGGGGGTTTTCATAGAGATGCCATTTCCCAAAGAACCTTCCAGTGAAAAATTCTTAGAAGAACCATTTTTTCTTGGTGTGAAGAACATTGTAATAATCCACTATAAAGAACATTTTAATCAATGGAAAGTAGGTGTGTGCGATTTATATATCGTTTGCGATAATATCATAATTTGTTGTTTTAATGTTGTGCGATTTGACATTATCGAGTATTTTGCGAAAACCATTCAAAACTCCCCTACAGAGTGCACTCATACATTACGTGAAGTCTAGACTAGTGCGCGTGTGCATTTAGAGTGCGTTCTTTCACTGAATGATTCAGTCTATTAAAATACATTTAGGATGATCATAAATTCAAGATATGGGGGCAGAAAATGTATATATTTGTACCACTTCAGTTAATCAATTTCACATGAAGAATGTGGTTTTTTTCATTAATCACAAATGTGATATTGATTTTTTTTTACAACAGTTCAATAAACGAAGTTAATTAAGAGACTTACATTTTAGAAAACATATTTCCTGTTTTTACACTATTTCGCAAACAAAGATCATTCCAAACACAGCCACAAAGCTGTTTTGCATCTCTGAGCAATATGACAGTGTATCGTTCCTGAATGAATCAACCGTTTAAAGGGTTACTCCACCCCAAAATGAAAATTTTACCTTAATTTTACCCCCATGTCGTTCCAAACCTGTAAAAGCTTAGTTAGTCTTCGGAACACAATTTAAGATATTTATGTGACTGTCCCATTGACTGCCAAGTAATTACCACTGTCAAGGCACAGAAAAGTATTAAACGCATCGTCAGGATAGCCCATCTGCCATCAGTGGTTCAATCTGAATTTTATGAAGCGATGAGAATACTTTTTGTACGCAAATAAAATAAAAATAATGACTTTATTCAACAATTCGTCTCCTCTCTGTCTCTGTGTCAGCGTAGTGCCATTTTGGATAGTATCCACTGAACACAAGCAGTGTACGCTCTTCTGTATCTGCCGCAACACAAGGATACGTATTCTACGTGTATTTACGCTTTGATTTGAAGGAAAATAGCGTATCCTTGTGTTGTGGCTGATACATTTGCGTGGTAACAGCCCAAATGTCTTATTATTCTAATTCACTGATTAAATGTAAGAATTTGACTCAAAAGATAATGGACACTTTTAGAAAAAAATGGCTTTATAAAGGTAAAAATGTAGAGGTAAAAATAAAATGTAAAAATCAATTTAAACTTATTGGAAAAGATTAATTTCTGTTAGTGTGAACTGACCACCACACAGAATATGAAGAATATCAAAAACTTTAGGAGTCAGCTGACCATGGCAGTCCTTAAGGTACTCTCAGCCCCAAATTCTGTGCTGTCAAACCATTTATTGCTACATGCAACTTTTGATACCTTTTGGATCATAATTTGATGTCAAATATGTTGACAGTGCACCAGCTTTTTATACACCACCATGCAACCAAACAGTGATTGAGGCCCAGGACAGCGCCCAGAGATTAAGTCTTATTACAGTCAAGATGTGGGCGTCATGGATTTGCTTCTGACGTAGACTAGTAATCTGGGATATTGGTTTCTGTGAGTGAACGTTTAATGAGATGATCATAGAGTGTGGCAGGAAGAGAAGAGCGAACGGGTTAAATATAGGCTGGCTTGAGCAGTAAACCACACAGTGTGTGGTTAAGAAGTCATCACAAACTATTGCTTTAATATGTTTCTCTGAAACGGCATTATGGTTCATTGTGTTCAGGTCATAGGTCGCCTTCATTAAGAAACGCTGTTTGCTTGGCACTGTTAGCATCAGAGGTAAACTGAATTCCCAGTAGTAATGTTAAGCATTACCTGAGTCGCTCGACTGAGCTTCGCTTGTTATCATAGGAGCGCAGAGTGATGAAACAGGCATCTTTCAAAGACCAGACATGCTCTCTGCATCATAAATACCAAGAATGACAGCCAATCTGCCAGTTCAGCAAACTTGTGTGATTCCTGAAAAACTGTCATAAAGAACTGACAGTCTTAAATGTGCTAGTGTTGGACTCAAGGCTACGCTGCTGGAAAAACTTTGAAATTCTCAGTGTCATTTGTATGAATCATCATGGTATATATTACCGTTCAAAAGTTTGGAGTCAGTAAGATTTATGTATTTTTAAAGAAGTGAATACTTAAATTCCACAAGGATACATTAAATTGATGAAATGCAACAGTAAAGACATTTATAATGTTACAAAAGATTTCCATTTCAAACTAACTGTTCTTTTGAATTTCTTTTTACCAAATAATCCTGAAAAGTATAATGGTTTCCACAGAAATATAAAGCAGCACGATTGTTTTCAATATTAATAATACTAAGAAATGTTTCTTGAGCAGCAAATCAGTATATTAGAATGATTTCTGAAGGATCACGTGACACTGAAGACTGAAGTAATGTTGCTGAAAAGTCAGCTTTGCATTTTACATTAAACGGGTATTTTAAATATCTCACTATTACTGTTGTTACTGTATTATACTGTACCATTAATTTTTGGGACAAAGACTTGTTTTTCTTGATTTGTTTTATTAAAGGGTATTTTTGTGCATTTTGGATTCAACGTAGAAATTACAACACCTTTTTATACCTAGTCTCTTCCCCATTTCAGAGTGCCATAACATTTGGGACACAGCAGTATTATGCAAATTATGTTCACGTTTAGTGCTTTGTTGCATATCCTTTGCATGCAATGGCTGCTAGAATTCTGCGACTCACCAGGTGTGGAGTATCTTCTTTGGTGATTTAGACTGTTGTTCACATAAAGATTGAGCAAAGCACATACACAGAGCTCATCGAATATGGTAAACAGAAGCTCAAAGACACGCTTTCAGTAAAAGTATCTTTGTGCTTCAAAGATTAATTAAAACCATATTGGGTTTGGAATGATATGAGGGTGAGTAATTGACAGAATTTTAATTTTAGGGTGAACTGTCCGTTTAGGTTTATCTTCAGCTAAAAGACATGTTAAAGATGTGGTAAGGATGGGTCAGATATGTGCACAGCAGAGCAAGTATTGATTGCTGTTCCTCAAAATGCTTTTTTGTGCACTAAGGCATTTATACACTTAAAATCCAAATCTAATTTAGATTGCAAACGTGGTTAACAAACAAGGTTATCACATATAATCGTGATCAGACCTACTGACTGATGTTTAGGTCAGTGCATGAATGCAGCGGTCACTTCTGTCTTTGATCGTGTTTTCACCCTCTCCACTGACAGCACACGTCTGTTGTGCTGCCAGCCCTGCGGAAGGAGGCGGCGGGTTCGTTTGCCCTGCGCCCGTGCCCCCTTCCTGTCTAAACAAAGGGGAGGACTGGCAGAGGGAACAGAGCCGCGTTCCCGCACAGTGATTAGTGTGAACGGGGGTCCCCTCTCCAAATGAAACAGTGGTTATGTAACACACAATGAGGACAGGCGAGGCTTGAGGCTCCCTCAGGTTCTCTTCCGCTTGAATGGAGAAAAAGGGATACGGGAGAGGGATGCATGCTGTTCGATGGGGTGGGAGGAGAGATTCCTGTAGTCTCCACAGAGACAGAGGAACACGGGGCCTCCGCTCCTACACACACGCTCTGCATTCCACTGCAGATTTTTGATAACTAAATTACATGCAGGATATTTGTCTGTGTGTGATTTTGCATAGCTGAGAAAATTCAGCATAGCGGTTTCATTATTTTGCTTTCACAAGGTGCAGATCTTTTTGTTTTTTGCATTTTAGCCTCATTTTAATTGATCGGTATAAAGAAAATAGAAGGTATTGAGCAGAAGAGCGGATGACAAGGGAGGGGAATGACACAAGCTCTTAAACTTGCATCACCCGCATGAGCACTAGGCCTGGGCGGTATGATACTGTGTAACAGCTATGCAATACTTTCGGTTGCATCTTCTTTGATTATTTTCTATTTTTATTTGGAATTTAATCAGGTACCTTTTAATAAGTAATGTGATTATGCAAAATGTTTTTTTAATTAAAGGATGTGAAATTTAAGAGAGAATTTGTACATTTAAATGTGTATATATATTTAAATATATGTGTATATATTTAATTTATCCACATATATAAATACAGTAGTCAACATTTGTAGTGGATAAAAAAAAAAAATCAAAGTTGTCTTAAGACAAGAACAGGTATTGTTTTGGTTTTAGGACAACTTTGAAAGGTTTTGATCAACTTCAAATGTTGACTACTGTACATCAACATCAAACAAGACAAAACAGTAGGTTTTTAATAAACAGTAGGTTTTTAAATAAGGCTAATAATCAAGGTAAAAATGCAATAATTAAAAAAATAATAATTTTGTACATAATGATTAATGATCGCTTATTTTACAGAAATAGTGTTTGTATAATGTTTCCATGGAGAAGTGAGAATTGGTAATTCTCACTTTGTGGTCATAGTTCTGATTATATTAAAACTACAAAAGTTCAAATTCCAAAAATTTCAAAGTTCAACATTCAAAAACACAAATCAGATATAAAAAATTCTGCATTTGCATATGATCGCATGTCTTCATGTCTGTTGTTTGTCACGACTTCATGAGCATCACAGCTTAATGTGTTGCAAGGATGCACTTTTAATCCTGCCAAAGTCAGCAAAGTAAATCCAAACCATTTACTTCAGATCTATTATTATGACTGCCACCTATCCTTTAGAAATGTCACTGTGATGAAAAGTAGTGCTTCATGCCTCGAGGCAATTGCTTCGTGTGTCTCAGTGACTGTAGTCAGTTTGCTCCCTTACTCAGCGTCACCATACAGTGAGTCACGCTTCTGTTTTTGCCAAGCGTTTAGACTAGAGCGACTCCAGCGCTGCTGCAGGTGTGATTGCTCTCACAGGCCAGCACACGACTGCAGAGATGCTTCTGATGTTTTCGTGGAGGGAGGGCTTGGAATGCGTCCCACCTCATTGCCCGGACAACTCCGTGGCTCTCATTGTGGGCTCTTTTCCATAAGCAAACTGGATTCTGCCGGTTGGCGAGGAGCGTATATATTCTCAGAATTGGGGCAGAGCAGAGAGAGAGGAGCACTCGTCACAGGCTGACATGACAGATGGAGAGAGGGAGCAGGCGGGGGAGTCAGCTCAGTGAATCTGGAAAAACAGGCAGTGTAGTTTAGAAAGAAAAAGAGCCAACAGAGACATGGTAAATTATTGGGCAAATAATTGGCCCCAGTGTTGTGTGTGCATTTACATAAGGCATTTCCCTAGGTGTCTAACATGGAAATATTTGGGATTCGTGGTCAAAACTTTGGGGTTTTTTTTTTAATGGCTGACACGGGTACCAATATTTAAAGAGCAGGGTTGCTGATAATAAAGTCTGTGTACACAGAGAAAAAGGTACAAAAGCTGTCACTAGGGCAGGAGCCTTTCAAAAGCTACACTTTTGTTCCTTTTTTCCATAAAAGGGTACATATTAGTATCCTAAAGATACATATTAGTACCTAGAGTGCATAATATATATTGGTACAGTATAAGGCTGTAGCTATCGAATATTTTAGTTAATCGAGCATTCTACCGAAAATTCCATTGATTAATCGAGTAATCGGTTAAGAAATACTTTTTCTTTTTTAAAGAGCAGTACTAGATATACAAGAGAAAATAAGACAGGTCTCTTAAAATGAACAAGTTATTTGTTTCCTTTTTAGAAAAATTAACATTTTTATTACTGAAATTGCATATATTGAAAACAAAACCCATTTAGTGCATTTAATTGCCATATTACATTCAAAATGCAAGTACAAATATATAAAAACATAATCTATTTCAAATTACTTTAATAAAGGTAAACATAGAACAACTTAAAACTAAGACATAACTCAAAATAATAGTAATAAAAAAATAATAATAAAACCTAAACATTGTGCAATTTAACTTTCAAGTTTCAGCCTAACTACAGCTCAGGCATGACATAAGCCTTTACTGTCTTCTTAGAAAGCTTTGTGGCTTTTGTAAGAGGCAAAAATTAGTGGGCAGGAAGCTAACGTGGAACAAAAACAAGAGTCCATACACATAACATTTAACACATTTTTCAGCAGCATGAATTTAAAGTTATTTGGGGAATAAACCCTCTTAAATGTCTCTCTGCATACTGGTGTGTGTGTGTAATCCTTTAAAGGGGTATGTGGTTGCAAACACAGTGCTCTGTATGTAGTTACAGTAAATGGTAGGGATGCACCGAAATGAAAATTCTGGGCCGAAACCAAGAATTCTGGATGTGCTTGGTCGAAAACCGAAACTGAAAATGCTTTGTAAGAATTATTTATTTTATTAAATATAAAGTAACTTTTAATTTAACTCAATCTTAATGACACTGAATTTAAAAAACACAAGCCAATAAAACAACCACATTTATTGAAAGAAAATTGGACAGAAAATATATTAATATTAAATATCAATGTATTATTTTTATTCAGTTCTATGCAACAGAATCAGACATAACTGTTGTCATTATTTTTGACTAATCATCCAAATAATGTATAGTCCTCCAAACAGGGTTTTTCCTTTCTCAAAATGCGACGGAGGTGGTACCATCCTGATCATGTGCACACAATGTACCCACCCTTCAACTGGCTGAAACAAACACTTTCTACACACAACAAATTTTAGGTGTTATAATAATTAATAGCTATAATTAAAGAAAATGACAATTATAAAGTTATGTTTTATTTTCTCTCATCTAATGTTTTGTTATTTATTCTTAAAATAGCCTTATGAAATGTTTTCTTTTTCCTCAGAAATTCTATGTTGTGTGTCTGGTTATCAAATGAAGGCATAAAACATTAATTTCATTTATCTTTAAATGATTGAAAATTAAACTTTTTGGCAAACAAAAGTTTACTATTAAAATTAAAACATGGAAGAAATGTTGTGATCATTCCTTAAAAAATAAAGTTTTCATAATTTTAGTTGTAGTAGTATGTGCATTCTGCTGAACAAATATATTTCTGCTGCAATGTCTTCAAATTAAACCGGACTTTTTTATTTTGACGGGTTGCCGTGAATACCTTTAAATTTCTGTGTGTATATGGCTAGTTTTACTCAAATTAAACGGTGAAACGCTCATGAAGTGACTCTCAGAGCAGTTCTGGAGATGTTGTTCGTGTGTTTATGTCCTCATTGAGACGCCAGACGCTGAAATCCCCGCGAGCGTCACCCACGCTTTAGTGTGTGTGTGGTAAAGGAAATAAAAACTGCTGCAAACAGGAACAAATATACTACATAGAAATTTCTTGTCGGCGCATTATTTGAGCAGAATATTGAACGGAGCGTCACGTGGCGCAGTGATGAGAGTGAAAGCTGAACACTGCTGGGCGGTGCGGGGCGACATATATTTTCGGCGGCCGAAAATTCAGTGCATCCCTAGTAAATGGACTAAACGATTCTTCGAAGCACATAATTTGCCTCTGATTTTTTGTATTCGAGTTACTCGAGGAATCATTTCAGCCCTAGTACAGTAATAATTCTTTCTGTTGGCCTGATTGGGCTTGTCACATTTTTTGCTTGACCTGCTAATGCTTTTTTACTAACCTAACAAATAAATAAATAAATATATATATATATATATATATATATATATATATATATATGTGTATATACACACAGATTTCTGAAATAAAAGTATCACCGTTTCCACAAAAATTTTACGCAACACAAATGATTTCAACATTAACGTTTCTTGAGCAGCAAATCAGCATATTAGAATGATTTCTAAAGTATCATGTGACACTGAAGACTGGAGTAATGATACTGAAAATTCAGCTTTGTCAAGAATAAAAAAAAATAAAATGGCAAAATTTATATTAATCAGCCTAACACTATTGGAGATAATTGAAAAAACAACTTGTTTGCTCTTGGTTTGGTACACAGTTGCACATGAATCTAGAATGATTCATGTTTTTAACCAAAATATTTATGAGCTGAGGGCAGGTCTGTTATCTCTCTTGTTGCATCAAGGTAATTGCTGCTCAGTCTGTGAACATGAATCCTGCTTCACCTGAGAACCGTGTGATTTTGGTCCTGTGCCGTTCACACACTACATATACTATAGAGTTGCAGTAGGAACGTCGTGTTCCCAAGTGCTGTCATGAGGAGATACCTCTTCCTTTTTAAGTTTCTACATCACAGTGGGATGGATTGAGATGATGCGAGAACCTTCTCTAATTATCCCAGTGATCATACTGCAGTTTAAACTAGATCAGGCAGCAGCCTCAATGCTTTCTCCGCATGCCGTGAGACGTCTCATTTGTAAAAGTGGTTTAAAGCAAAGAAAAACATTCACAGAAGCTTTAACTCTCCATGAAAAGATGGAGGGCTGCTGGGTGCTTTGATAAGCTGTTTTGTTTGGAAGCAAAAAACTAAGAAGCCTCAAAACATATTTCAAGTTTGTTTGTATTTATATTTTTATGGTAAAGCACAAGTTTTTGTCTTTTTCGTCTCTAGGAACTTATTCAATTCTATTGTGTTTTAATAATAAACACAAAATATTATTTTGTATTATTATCAAAACAAATTATTTTCATCATCAATAAAATTAAATAAATTTATTTAAATTTAAAATAAAAAAAAAACTAATCAATAAAGTGTTTGCCACATCTTGACAGTGTCTGCAAACATACCGAAAAGTACACAAATCGCATTAGGAGCTCGAGTGGAAGTAATGCTCGTGCTTGGCCGTCTGCATCAAGAACATCGTGTACAATGTAAACAACCCCCCTCTCAAATCCCCCTCAATTCGCCTACATCCCAGCTATTGTCTCCACTCGATCAGCCCCAACGAACTGGAGCTTAACCGCACCATCAATGGCTGTTTGTCTCTGACAGTCTTCAGTGTACTTCTTCTGAAGTGTTCTCTTGAGAAAAGTGCTCTTATACAACGGCAAATCCATTAATGCTACAATATATTGCGTGCAAAGGTGCTATAAGTATCACACAATGCAAAATAAAACGACTGCGTGAATTCCCAGAGTCTTAACGTCTCGACAGTGCCTCGTCTGTCACTTTATATAAAGGCTACAGTGCTTCCAGACAAAAGGAGAGGGCGGACCGGTGCAGATTTGGTGCGTATAACCACGGCGAGGCAAGAAGGCTTCTACTATTCTAGCCGCAGGCCTTCGTGCTTTCTGTAGTGGAAACGACTTCAATGAATCATCCCGGGTCTTTTCCGTGCCTGTTTTGCTTTTGGGCTAATCCTGATAATTCCAGATTTCACTCCACATTACTTATACCTGTTTCTTCTGTGTGCAAACTACTAGCACAGTTACATAACTGTAAATGCACGAGGAGGTTGTCGACCGTTCCCACTTCCCTAAGCGCTGGAGGAACGCGCCACTCTACGGAAAATAAAACCGCGGCTAAACAAACCTGTGGGACCAACCGAAGCAACTATTGTTGCATTTTCCATTTTAAAAGGCACATTACACCTATAATCGCTGCTAAAAATCATTTCATTAGGAGTGAATGGTGGAATTTTTAAATGCACGGCCATCTCTTAGAAAAGCGCTGCCGTATTAAGTCATACTGCACAGTAAATGCACACATGCTTCTTTTCCATGAGCACATGGAGTGAAACTTGCTGAGGTTGTCCAGTCTATTCTGTGTGTGCTGCACTGTCAGAGTTGGAGCTGGAGAATACAGGATGAAGCTCTGTTGTGCAACCTGCTGCTGTCAGCCCAATTGGCAAAATGGCACTTTCTCTCACGCAGAGTGGCAACGTGGCCTTCATTTGTTCGTGTCGAAATCCCACAATGTGATCTCACCGATCTTCCAGCTGTACCACAGGTTTATGAGATGTGCCTCTCGACGAGTTCGTCGTCATGCAAATTTCTGTGTTCTTACATAATGATTGTTTTTTTGTCAATTTATAGTGCCAAATTGTATAGCAGTATGCAGGGTACACATTCAGAGTGCTTATATGTGTTAAGTTGGTGTACAAATCCAGGCATTGTGTTGTAAATCTTGCAAAATCATAAACTAGGTTGAGGTTGAAGACTATGTGGAGAATGGCATCTTTACTCTGACTCTCAGATAATTTACAGACGCTGAGGGTGGCCGGTTGCCTAGTGGCTGTCTAAATGCACTATTTGAAACGCGTAACCTTTCTATAAATTTTGTGACTCGTGAGTCTCGGGAGCTGCTGACGGTAGGGCTTCTGTAAGCAGCTGTCCTCATCTGCAGCTCCTGCACAGCTGTTTAAACAGTCTCCATTTCAGCCCAACTCTCTACGAAACTCTCCAAGCACTTATTCAAATCATGTTCGCCTATTTTACATGTAAATATTGAGGCTGGCCAGTTCTCAGACGGGCTGTCATTATTACGAAACTTGCTGCTGATAAATGGTCACTCATGTCACTTGCTGCACAAACTTGATACACATACAGCTTTCATGCATACACCGTTTATTTACAATGAATTTAAACACACAAGATGTATGATTTCCTACAAGGCTTTAAACATGTTAACTATGGTAGATTTGCCTGAACATCAGTTTAATAAAATTAATTTTAATGTTTGTTCTATAGAACTAATTCTTGTTCTTAATAATGATATTTATTTTATTAATTATATTATTATATTAAAATTATGTATTTATTATTTTATTATTTAAATAATAAATTTATTAAACATTGACAACTTTTTTTATATATATATTTTTGCCTTTTTTTTTTTTTTCTTTGAAAATTAATTTTTTGGAAAGCACTGTCATGTTTGTTATCTGGTAATGGCTAAGAATGTTAAATGTTAAAATGCAAAAATGTTAAAAGGCGAGACCCGTACTGCATCGTGCATAATGTATTATCATAATGCAAGCTGCGCTGTGGACTTGAAATGAACCGTGTTTAAAACACGCCTACTTGAAGGTCATATGGAGTGCACTCATAACACACTAGAAACAGAGACACACGCACTGCAATTTTCACTCAGAAATTGCTAATTTGCTAGAAAAAATGGCGACGAAAAAGCAAGTAACAGAATCAAACATTTTAAGTAGAAAAGCTGAAATGGTATTTTTGTTTTGTAAAATAATGTTTTAAGTTTCGAAAAATCATTTAAGATTTCTTTAGTTCTGTGAAAAATAAGTGCTGAAATATAAAATTAATGTGACTGAAATTTAAAGAACAGTGATCGTGAATATATTGCCGACTGTTGTGATCAGCTGATTATGTAATCGGCCACAGGCCTATTGAAATGTGCTTTATAAATAAACTTGCCTTGCCTATTGTAGACAGTGTAATGCAGTGATATTAAATCCAAAAGGTAGTCATCTTTCCAGTATGATAGTTTTAGATTCTGAAATATTATGAAAGCTTGATTTAATGTCTCTGAGCTTCAAGTCAAGTATTCATTCTGATCAGCTGTTTGTAGCCCACAGAAAGACACGTAAGCACAGGAGCCTCAGTGCCATTCAGAGCTCTCACTATGTGTTATTTGAACAGGTAAAATCCCTGCCATTGTTGGAATCCGTATTGTTTTTTTTACTGCGAGCAGCCTAAGCTGCAGAGACGTGTGTGCGTTTCACCAGCCGCACACGCTGTAAGCCTGAATCAGGCTACGATACTGATGAGAAGTGACAAGATAAGTCCCGGCTCAAGTGCAGGGGCCCGTCTCTTCTCTCCAGAGGGGAGAAATACACGCTTCTGTGCCGGGAAAAGAAAAGGGGGAAAAAAACACGGGGACAGGATAGCCGTTGAGGGTTGTGAGGACGGCAGGCTCCCCGAGAGCACGGGTGCGTGCGAGAAGCCATCATTGGGAATATTTTAATCTCCGCTGCTGGTTTATGTAACAGTCACGTGATCCATCAATGACGTGACATCACAGCTTGCCCTACTCTTGTTTTCACTCAATCGTTCACGAATCTCCCTGTAAGATGCACAAAGGCAGTACGGGGAACAGGACCACTGAGCGTTTACCAGGCCTTGTGATTGTTTAGCCTTTACTTGCTGAAGAAGAAGAAAAAGGGAGCCAAACAGTGGCCATGCCTCTTTGTGCATGTGCTCGTGTGTGTGTTTGAGCGGTGTGAGGAATAGAGGAGCAAGTTCTGTGTTTGAAGGACCGCTGATTGACACATCAATGAGAGAAACAGTCCTCCGAGTTCACGGCCGAGACGAAATGGCCATGAAGCTATTGTTCTGGGAGTTAGAGCAACATTTGAAAAGGTAAAGTGTGTTTTACACTGCCTGGACTTAAATCTTCATACGGCATTTTCTGTTCATGTGCTTTATTTGGAAGATATTTTAGATGTGGAAAGATTGAAAATGCATGCAAAATGCATTTGACATGAATGAAAGGTATGGCTCTATTTCTTGGAGAGTCTCAGGAGGTCTTTGTTCCTCTGAGCATCATATGCGTGTCAGATTAATCTGCTCATTTTAATGAGGAGATCGTGTTTGTACATTACATGTAGAGAATAAAAATCGAGGAAATCAAAGTACATTTTGAGTTACAGAAAGAAGTGTTTTTAGTTCCAAATAATATTTGGTGTTTTGACATTCTATGCATCTCCAGAATTTTATTATTTCCTGTCAGATGTCATTTGATCTCTGTTGGAAGTCATTTATATTTATGCATTTGGCAGATGATTTCATTTAAAAACGACTTAAATTGCTTTCAAGTTCATGCATTCCCTGGGAATCGAACCCATGATGCTTCTACTGCCATGCTCTGCTGTTTGAGGTTAGGTTTACACTAGTGTGTTTTCGTTTTAAAACGCTTAACTTTTGCTACGGTTACGCCTGTCGTTTACACATCTCTGGCGTTTTCGACCCTTGAAAACTGAGACTTTTGAAAATGCTGCAGCCCCAGTTTTAGTTTGAAAACTCTGGGGTTGCGTTTCAGTGTAAACGGAGCAAAACGGAGACTTTTGAAAACGATGGCCTGGCTGCCCGCATTCGCTCTGCCTATCCTTGACGACCGTGTAAACAATAACAGCATGCTCATTGTTGTACCCATAGATAGGTAGATGCCCCATTCGACCGCTACAAGCACGCAGACGCGTCCGCCGTCTAAAAAATAGGCAATCTACTTATACATATCTATGGGTACAACAATGAGCATGCTGTTATTGTTTACACAGTCGTCAAGGATACGCAGAGCGAATGTGGGCAGCCACGCTGTTTTAAAACGAAAACGCACTAGTATAAACAGGGCCTGAGCTGTAAATGATAGATGGATGATTTGTTCTGTTGAGCTTTGCACCAGGTTTCTGGACAGAAGCTTCTTTATCATTAAGAACTTGTTCTTCATGTTCACTGTGTGTGTACACATTGTCCAGAAAACCTGTTCCTGGTCCAGGCAGGTCATATCGTCAGGTAGATAGCTGGAGTTGTGTGCCATGGCCTTTTAATTGTGGCTGTGACTGAGATGGCGAACGGCGCACGAAGACGTCCGTAAATAAGTAGGTTGTGTTGATTTGAGCGCTCTGAATGGTGGTAGTGTGAGGTCAGGTCATGGACGGCAGAGGTATATTTGGACTCCGTAATTGCTTAAATCCACTTCCAGTCAAAGAGCCTGGAACAGCTAATAGTATCCTGAGCCGCTTAGGTTTGGGCTTCATTTGGTGTACTTCTGCTACACTTAATTAGGATAAGTGATCTATTTTTACTGGACGCAAGTGTACACTTGATTGAAACGTTTCAGCAGTGTTGAACCCCACTCATGTTTTCAAAGCTTTGTCAATCATGAGAAGGACTTAACCAGTGCTTCAGAAGAACAGAGGATATCGGTTGTCATTTTGCAGGAAATGATGTGCTCCAGTGAGCGTAATGAAGCATTCCTCAGTGTTTACCGGGTGGGTGTTGCACCACCTTTATTATGGATTGGCATGTGGGTACACACCTATACAACAGGACCGAAATTATGTGGAAACCTACCTAACCACAATCATGACTCAAGGCGACATTTTTGAAACGGCAAAGCTGGCGCAACTGTGTGCTGTGAAGTATTCACATTTTATATGCAAATTATGGAATATTACACATCTGTTTATCAGAAATTTTTGAATCATGACTGCTAAGCTGTTCAACTAACTCTCAACTGATCGTTCTGGGATCTTTCTTTTCTCACATTATAAAATATCAAATATCAGTATGTCATTTTTATTTGGTAGGTTACAGTCTAATAAGCAGGATAATATACAATCAGATGATTAATAATGCAAAAGAAACCCTTTCAAGGTGATATAAGGCCTTATCACCCTGTTTATTTTGTAATCATATCCAGCTGATTGAAAAACTGACTATATCCTCATATCTCTAGATTAAACTTTGTGGTTATTTTTGAAGTTTCTCTCTTATCCAATTCATCCACCTAGTCTGCTTCGCTATGCTTGTAAATACAGTTTAGTTGCAATATAACAATTATCAACAGATCTTTGCTTCCATATTGTGATGTATATCCGAATGAAATGGATTATGGAAGAGTTATCGCTTGTTGTTTGGATGGAGGTCTGAATGCGAGCTTGCAATTGACTAAAAAAAGGGTGGGTTTGTGTTTACAAAATGATTGTCCAGCACGTCACCAGAGAGAAGTCTGAAGTTTCACTGGAAGATCATTTTGATTATGAATTAAAAATATAAAATGAAAAACATACATGGATGAGTTCTTCACAATAAGATCTATAACATGCATTTAGAAAATAGATTGGGTTAAATTTTTATGTAATGTTTTAGAAGTTGTGTGTGTATTTTTTATTTATATATATATATAGATATAGATATAGATAGATATATATAGATATAGATAGATAGATAGATAGATAGAGCTGCGTGGAACACAGTTTGCTTGTCAAGCTTGTTAGAATTTAAAAATAACAAATATTTCATTTTGAGATATACTAGTTTCATCATCATAGATTGAGAGATATAACTGTCCTTATTTTGAGCATTTCTCTTCTGTACTCTGAGCCTTGCAAACCAAACACATGTGCATGCTCAAATAATATGAAGCACGCTGATGTGTAGTTAAACACGTTAATTAAAGCTCACATGAGATTAGTTAGCTGCACCTAAATCATAGGGGATTGAGTTTCATCTAAACATGCTGGAGATGCTTTCTGCTTTAGGATCTGAGCTTTCAGTCACGGGTCCACATACCCCTGGAGGGCCATGAACACAGAAAACAAGTGTACAAATAATTTGTACATTTCAAAATGTATTGCTAAATGGGGTGCATAAATCTGTTAAATTTCTAGTTCGTATTCAAAGATAAAATTGATTTAATCTGCATTATACTGAATTATTTTGATTTTTTTTCCATGTAATACAAAAGATTACTATTTTCACTTTAAAATTTATTACTTTTAATTAAAGTTATGTAGTTTCAAGACTAAAATGTATCTTTTTTTTTAATTTTTTTAAATATGTTATCGGGAGTCCCTGGGATGGTTAAAGGTTAAACTCTCCTGTTTTAGGGATTCACTCCACTGCAGTTCCGCTGTTTGCCGATAAGCGGCGACATGTAAACACTGTGCTTAAAGGCATTCCCCTTCAAAGAATGTTTTGCTTTTGTATATAATAAAACAAAACAGACTGCAAAACATTTTTGGTGAAAGTAGTATGTATTTATTTATTCACGTAAGATTATGAAATAACATAACATGAAGAAGCGGTTAATATTTCTGCCTGGATTCTGTGGTAAAATATAGATGCTGAGTAATAGAAATGGGCTGTTGGTGCCTTGAGGTTTTTGATGGAAATAACATCAACTCGCTCCAACCAGATTGTCTTATAAGGCAAGTCGAGTTGGAATAAATTATCCAGAGCGAGTCGGAAGAGCTTCAAATGGGGGCGTGGCTGCATAGATTATTCAAATGATCCTCGCTCTCCGCCAATAGCGCGCCGAGCAGCGCTGGTGTGAAATAAATTATGCAAATAGCGCAGGCTGCAGATATTCACCAGCGCAGAGATGAGCTGACCTTGGAGTTTCTTTGTGCTGCGGCACTGGATGTACGGTCTCCTGATAAAGCGAGCTTTTCTGCTGGAGAGTCACGGCACAGTATTACTGCAGACGCACACAAAGGATGTAATGCTCCAGAGGCTGTAGAAAGGACACCAGTTCGCTGCTCGATTTCTTATGGACGCAATAGCATGAATTCTCCATGCTATTCCGTGGCGATGGATCTTGGTGTTTGTCAGCTTAGAAATTTCTCAATATCTTTCCTCTCGTCGTTGTTGGGGACTGAGACTTCGTCCGTCAAGCTCGACAATAGGTAAAATGTCAGACTTGTGTTCGTAATAAACCGTCAATAAGCTAAAGCTCGTGCATGAGAGCCTGAGTTCTGCGCCAAATACGAGCGTTGAACGCCAAAATACGCGACGCGGTGCTGGCTCATTCAATATTATTATATCTGAACCTTTTTAACGCTGGTTTGTGGTGTTAGCAGCTTGCCTGCTCTTTCAGTTCACTCAAAGATGATGCTGAAGGCAGCTTTAAATATATAAAACGTACCTTTCTGAATAAATAGACGCAGAGTTTGGCGTTCTAGAGATTTCCATAGAAAACCCATAGCAGTGTGTAACGTACATTTACACAATGGTTTTCGATATTTCATGTGTTTGTGACGATATTCTGTTGACGTTGCCATAGTTTCTTGTGTTGCTGGTGTATTTAAGCAGTGAAGTAACGACTCTCTCTCTCCCTCACAGCTCATCGGGTGCCAGTGTTGTGGCCATCGACAACAAAATTGAACAAGCGATGGTAAGTCATCCTGCCTTTCCCATCATAAACATTGCATATCCGAACAGATATTTTGTTTACATGCCGTAAGCAAGCTGTCGAGTTGCATCAGTGTCGCTGTAATGACTTATGTAACGTTAATCATTATCTAAAATGATTGTTGCTCTGTCAGTGTAACAGCGTCGATGTTTTGCCGCTTTCATGGTTCATTCGCGCTAGTCTACGTTTAGTTTAAAGTAAAAAGCTAATTAAAAAACGAGCGAAGCGTTTGGTGTTTGTTTGCCGACTTGCCTGGGGTTTTGCCTGCGTACTCACGCGATCTGTGCGCCTTGTTACTGTTGCTAGGCAAACCCTAAAGCTTTTACACCTAGTTAAAAATATCTCGGCTTCTGATTGGCTTGACGCGCTGTGGGACGGCCATTTTGTTGGTTTGGTGACGGCATAAAGGGAGGAGGGAGGGATTGTGGGTAGCGACTAGGATGCAGGTTAGAGATTTTCAAGGCTTTACTTCAAATGGTGAACGCAGCATCTCACAGTAGATCGGTGTTTTTGCACAATATGTGACCCTGGAGCACAAAAGCAGTCATAAGCAGCACAGGTGTATTTGTAGCGATAGCCAACAATACATTGTATGGGTCAAAATGATCGATTTTTCTTTTGATACCAAAAATCATTAGGATAATAAGTAAAGATCATGTTCCATAAAGATATTTTGTACATTTCCTACCGTAAATATATCAAAACTTAATTTTTGATTAGTAATATGCATAGCTAAGAACTTTATTTGGACAACTTTAAAGGCAATTTTCTCAATATTTAGAGTTTTTTCACCCTCAGATTCCAGATTCTCAAATAGTTGTATCTCGGCCAAATATTGTCCTATCCTAACAAACCATACATCAATGGAAAGCTCATATATTCAGCGTTATGATGTTATGTATCGAATACACAGATGTTTTGGTTGGAATAAACAAAAAAGTAAGGTTTGAAAATAACACTGTTGTCCGCTTTCAGGATCTGGTGAAGAGTCACTTGATGTACGCTGTCCGTGAAGAAGTGGAGGTGTTGAAAGAACAGATTAAGGAACTGATTGAGAGAAACTCTCAGCTGGAGCAGGAAAACAACCTGCTGAAGAACCTGGCCAGTCCGGAGCAGCTCGCACAGTTCCAGGCGCAAGTCCAGAGCGGCTCGCCGCCATCGTCCACGCAGGGAGCGCAGCCGCCTGCCCCGCCGGCCCAACTCGCAGCACAGAACTCAGGCCCGTCGGCATAGCACCCAGCAAAAGAAAGTTCCTGTTAAGGGCGACGAGTGGCTCGAGACGCAAAGGAAACGGACTGAACAAACATGCCTCACTCACATGTTAGACTGACGAAATTTGCACACCTTTCAAATCTTGACAAATGTTGTACTGAGATGATTTATACACCAGTGACAATCCAGTTGGCTGAGGCGGGACGTTGCCAAAATCCACGGAATGTGATTGTCAGGAAGAAAACAATCCTAGAGGACGAGATATAAAGAATCACTGTGCCTGTGTCTAAACTCCCGATTGGTTTTCAGTCAAGTGTCTCCCTTACCTTTGTAGTGTACATGCTGACGGCGGTCTTTTTAGACTGCGAGCTTCTAATAAAGCAAGCACTTTTATGGTGACGAATGTGATGAGACTGAAGAGCTGCCGATCTGTGCCCCAGCTGGCATGGGGAAGGCAGATGCATTGACTTCCATAGTTGCATTGGTGTAATCATGACACTTTTTTTTTTTTTTTTTGAATGAAGCAAACGAGGAGGTATGATGCTTCAAATCCTCATGTGTTCTCTGTGCGGTGAGAATGGCAGATGAGCTGAATTGCGAGGTGGACAGGCTGTATATTATTGTATGATTAGTGTAAGTATTTTGTAAAATAGCGATATCATGTGAAGCGGTTAAAGAGACACTATATAGGTTGTACAGATTTAAGGTAGTTGGCTTACCCAAGAGACATCATCCTTCTTTTTTAATGCTGTTAAGCGGGATCGGTCTTACGATATTTATCTGACAGATGGAAACTACTCATCTAACACCTACTGTACACTACTTTGTTCCCTTGAGATGATTTTGAAGTATTACACCCATGTGATTTCTGTTTTCAGTTTGGACAGTGAAGTATTCTCTATCAATCTTTACAGTTACTTACAGTTACTCTTGACTATCATATAGCTGACATGGATTTGCAATGTGTACAACTTGTATGCTTATGTTCTGTGCATGTTCTCAAAACCAGGAGATAAGTTGTAAAATACCGTAATTGCACTTGCCAGTTGCACTTCACAACTCTCAATAAAGTCATGTTTGTGAACACCGTTGAGAAAAGTCCTTGAGATGCTTATCTGTAGCAACCTGAAACATCTGTTTACTTAAAGACATGATTAAAACAGATGAATACATATCTTTTACATACTGGCATACATCTGAGTGTAACTGATTATCATAAAAAAAAAGTAAGTATTAATAAATTAATATCTTCATATATCACTTTAAAACTCAAATGAATGTACTGTATGCATGGATTGTTCACTCCTCGATCATAAAATGGGGTTAATTTTCAGTTCATGCTCATTTTGACAGCATTACTATGAAAAGTAAATCAAATTGGATTATTTTGTTGGTCTTCATAATACTGTTTATAATTTAATCTTAAACTGTACAATGCATAATGGCTATATATGGATGGGAATCTAAAAAAGTCCCTTATGACTCTAAAAATCTAAATATTGATTGAATTTAAAGTAACTGCTTTCTTTACTATATCCATGTTTTCTTATAGACTACAAAGCTAGAAAACTCTGATGTTCAATGAATAAGGATCAAGACTCAACAAAGGTTGCAGACTGAAATCCCGATGACTCATAAATTTCATAAAGATCTCTGATTGTTGTTATCAGCTCCAGTAGGATTGTCTATACAGTTAGTGTTCTGTCTGCTAATTTTACACAGCAAATGTACATTTTTTACATCTACTGTAACATTCATGAAAGTTCACATTTAAAAAAAAAAAAAAACCTTAATTGGTTTTGAAAAAGCAAGACGCATATGAGTCATTATCCAAATGTGTTTGACGTTTATTTGAAAAAGGCTCACGCAAACACGGTTAAATAGAGAAATAGATCATGGCAATCATCAATCACAAATAAATATGACAAAAATGATAAGATGTGTCGACAACAACAATGGTTTTGTAGAAAAGCATGTGTTCCCTTCATCCAGGGACACTGTAAACGTGTGACAATGTCATGTAGTATTGTACACTAGATCCAGCTCAGCATACAAGCCTCTGACCCACAAACAGGATTTCACCTATCGGTCTTCCTTCAGACTGTATCCAGTCACCCAAAATTCTCATTCATAACTAGGACAGGGAACGTGAGGAATGCTGGGAATCACATTCCCATTCGGATACTTTGAATTATCTGAAAGATGGCTGAAAACAAAAACAAAACAAAAAAATACATATTCAGTTTATTAATACAAAAAACAGGGGAAGCTTAATAGCATTCAGCAAACTGTATATTATATAAAATACAAATTTAATATTACCTGATCCACAAACAACAAATACAAAGAGTGCCAAAAGCCATGGCCCCACCGGATATTTCTCCTCCTGTGGTCGCTGGAACAGGGAAAGTCAAAGTGTTTCATAAACAAAATATATTTCGTAAACAAAATATGGTCTGGAATGTCTACAGATAAATCTGTTTACACATGACACAAATGTCTACATAGTGTCACAGTAACAAAAAGAAAACAAACACCTGAATACTTTTTCCTGTGCTGTGTTTGTCTATACACAAAATACTATATTTACATTTTTTGATTTATTAATTTTGTTGTTTTGCATCAAGATATGCTATATTATCTGACTATATATATATATATATATATATATATATATATATATATGTATAGTCATATATATATATACAGTCATGGCCAAAAATATCGGCACCCTTGGTAAATATGATCAAAGAAGGCTGTGAAAATAAACCTGCATTATTAATCCTTTTGATCTTTTATTTAAAAAATTCACAAAAATCTTTCATTGGATAATAAGAATTTAAAATGGGGGGAAATATCATTATGAAATGAATGTTTTTCTCAAATACATGTTGGACACAATTATTGGTACCCCTAGAAATTATTATGAATAAAATATCTCAGAACTATATTCCCATTCATATTCACAATTTTGAGCACTCCAGGGTGATTATGAACATGAAATTATCCAGTCATGGCTTCCTGTTTCACAAAAATATAAATAGGAGGGAAAACAAAGCACAAATTCCCTTAATCATCCATCACAATGAGAAAAATCAAAGAATATATTTCTGATGTGCAGTAAAAGATAATTGAGCTTCACAAATTAGTGAAGTGGCTTTAAGAAAAGAGCTAGAGCAGTGAAAATTCCCATTTCCACCATCAGGGCAATAATTAAGAATTTCCAATCAACATAAAATGTTACGAAACTGCCTGGAAGAGGACGTGTGTCTATATCATCCTAATGCACGCTGAGAAGGAGAGTTTGAGTGGCTAAAGACTCTCCAAGGACCACAGCTGGAGAATTGCAGAAAATAGTTGAGTCTCGGGGTCAGAAAACCTTAAAAAAAATTGTCAAACAGCACCTACATCACCACATGTTGTTTGGGAGGGTTTCAAGAAAAATTCTCCTAGCTCATCCAAAAAAACAAACTCCAGCATATTCAGTTATCAGACACGACTGGAACTTCAAATGGGACTGGCTTCTATGGTCAGATGAAACTAAAAAATGAGCTTTTTAGCAGCAAACACTCAAGATGGGTTTGGTGAACACAGGGATAAAAAGTACCCCATGTGTACAATGAAATATACTGCTGTATTTTTGATGTTGTGGGCCTATATTTCTGCTGGAGGTCCTGGACATCTTGTTTAGACACATGGCATCATGGATTCTATCAAATACCAACAGATAAAAAATCAATAAGTGACTGACTCTGTTAGAAATCTTATAATGGGCCATGTTTGGATCTTTCAACTGTACAATAATCCAAACACAAACCTCAAAAACAACACAAAAATGGGTCACTGAGCACAAAACCAAGCTTCTGCTATGGCCATTCCAGTCCTCTGACCTGAACTCTATAGAAAATGAGTGGGGTGAACTGAAGAGAAGAAGCACCAACATGGAGCTGGGAATCTAAAGGGTCTGGAATGGTTCTGGATGAAGGAATGGTCTCTGATCTCTTGTCAGGTGTTTTCTAACCTCATCAGGCATTATAGGAGAAAACTCCTATATTTTGGCAAATGGCGGTTTCAAAAAGTATTGAATAAAAGGGTGCCATTAATTGTGGCCAATGTGTATTAGAGAAAAACATTTATTTTATAATGATATTTCCCCCCATTTTAAATTCTTATTATCCAATAAAAGGTTAGATTTTTGTGATTTTTTAAATAAAAGATCAAAAGGATTAATAATGCAGATTAATTTTCACAGCTTTCTTTGATCATATTTACCAAGGGTGCCGATATTTTTGGCCTTAACTGTATATATATATATATATATATATATATATATGTGTGTGTGTGTGTGTGTGTGTGTGTGTGTGTGTGTGTGTGTATATGTTTATGTGGTTTATGAGGACACAAATTTGTATAATGACTTAGGTATGACATAGGTATTACAACAAGAAGGTAATTTATGAGGACATTTTCAGTGTCCCTGTAATTCAAAAGGCTTATAAATCATGCAGAATGTTTTTTTTTGTTGTTGTTGTTGTTGTTTTTTTGTTGTTGTTTTTTTTGAAAATCTAAAAATGCACAAAGTTTCCTGTGAGGGGTAGGTTTAGGTGTAGGGTTGAGGTAGGACGATAGAAAAAATGGTTTGTACAGTATAAAAACCATTACGCCTATGGAGAGTCCCCATAAACCATAAAAAAACGACGTGTGTGTGTGTGTGTGTGTGTGTGTACACATTTGGTAAAGTTTTGGTAGTGACATTGTTTTTTTGTTTGTTTTTTTTTGGTAGTTATTCCCTAAAATTGTCACTAAATGTCACCAAAACAGTCACAACCAAAACATGTCGTCATTGTTTCGGTAGTGACAACACATAATTCTTTATTTGGGGAAAATAAACAAAATTTTAGTACAGTTATGCAAATTTTTAGTATTTTAGTATGTTTTAGTAGTGTTTTAAAATTCTGTAATTTGATGTGGTCACTGCCAAAACATTACTGTCACTACCGAAAATGTGCTGTCACGACCGAAACATGGGATGTTCTGTCAAAAATAAAGTATACTGAACTATCAGCTAAGATGTTATGATAGTGTTTGGTTGAATGCATTCAAACTAATGAATCCTTAACTTTGAAAACAGTATGATCAACTTTATGCCTTTTACAAAGAAAGACTGGATTCAAAATAGAACAAATCTGATAAATCACACTTGAAATATTGATAAAATTGTAAATTGTTATTGATTTACCTCTAAAACCTTTTTAATAAAATAGCAAAACATATATTTTCAAGGTAGATGTAAACAAACTCTTAATATGACAGTATAGCCCTTCTTAAATCATAGCTTATATTATTGTGTTTCAGTAGTGACAAATTTGGGGGGAGGAAAAATATTCCAAAACTTTCTGAAAATACAATATGAGAATTAACTGCACAATTAGAAATGCGTACCTTATAAATTATACAATTTGCACACATACAAAATTTGAGGAAAAAGGCACATTTTGTTCAAGATGTTTCCAACTCTGACTTTGAACAAATTCTGTAAAATGGCCCATATATATTCTGGACATATACATATACATATACTTCTTCATAGGATCTTCCTCATGCATTAACCCTTGAACAAAAACACAGCAAATGATTTCATTGACGCCTATGGCAGATGTTGTGACCCAGTTAAACTGCACCTTTACCAGGGAGGGTCAGCAGTGGTCAGATTAGTTAAGTGCATCTGTCATCAGCTCGTAAATGTGGCCATGGCAACAACATAGGCGTCAACGTTAACTAAATCTGGTGTGCACCATGCTCATCGACTCATAAAGCTTATTGAGCAGATTGTGATTATGTAAAACAATAGCGCGTTTACGTCGCTTGCGAATTAAGCCTAATTTAAGATGATCCCCGATACCGAAAAGAATTAGGTGAAGAATCAAGACTCGCCCCGTATGATGTTTGAATAAACCAGCATCTTTAAAAACCGACGATGACCTCGAAGTGTGTTTCAAGATAACCCCAAATCATGCACGCAACACAGAAAAGCCACGATCTCCATTCATTTGCATGCATACATACGACAAATGACAGTTTTACCAGGGTCTTCGCCACGTTCCCCCTCTGAGTGATGTTTTTGCTGTGCTTCTCGTTTGCCATCCGGATTCTTTGTTTTGCTACCATCTTCCGACCCAGCGTATAGGTATAAAATAAACGCTACTGTAAATCAAATATAGTATTGCTTTATCTGAGGTGACGCTTCGGTCCCCTTCCCTGCACCTGCTCCCCTAAACCGAATTATGCGGGACGGAAGTGCGCCTCCATGTAGCCTAATAACGTCTAGAGGGACGCGCTCCCTATTTAGCTCTGCTCCATCTCCCAGCCCCATTAAACTACCCATATTTTTATTTCTTGCTAATATTTTTGTATTTATAAATTAAGTAAAAACTTGATATATTAAACCCCAAGGTTGATATGACTTAAATCTATAATAATTAAATAATATAATAAGTAATATCCTATGAAATTAAATAAACATGCTATTCCCTATTGGGAAATCCGGCTGAAACTGGTAGTTGTTTTGGAACATGGAAGTTCTATATACCTGTTTATTAGCTGAAAACCATTAACTAGTCCATAAACTTATACAAATTGGTAACTATAGCTGGTCTAAGGTGGTCACTAGTTGGCTGAAGCTGGTCATAGCTGTTCAAGGATGGTTATTACTAGTTATTGGTTGGTCCAAGACAGTCAGTAGCTGGACCAAGCTGGTCTGTTCCAGAATGGTCATTATAGTTTGTCCAAGATGGTCACTAGCTGAACCAAGCTGACTGAACCAAGCTGGCTTTTCCAGAATGGTCACTAGCTGGTCTAAACTGGTTATAGCTGGCCCAAGATGGCCATAGCTGTTCCAGGATGGTCAGTAGTTGGTCCAAGCTGAGCATAGCTGTTCCAGAAAGCCAATTAGCTAGTCCAAGCTGGTCCAAGATGGTCACTAGCTGGACCAGGCTGGTTATAGCAGTTCCAGAATGGTCATTATATGTATAAGATGTATAAGATGGTCTAAGATGGTCACTGGCCAAGCTGATCATGAATGGCCATTAGCTGGTCCAAGCTGGTTATTAGCCGGTCCAAGATGGTCACTAGCTGGGCCAAGGTGGCCATAGCTCTTCCAGAATGGATATTAGTTGGTCCAAGATAGTCATAGCTGTTCCAGGATGGCCATAGCTGGTCTAAGAAGGTTATTAGCTTGTCCAAGGTGATCTTGACTGTTCCAGAATGGTCATAGCCAATGTTGGGAAGGTTACTTTGAAAATGTAATAGGTTACAGATTACAAGTTACCTTATTTAAAATATAATAAGTAGTGTAACTATTTAAATTACTTTATTAAAGTAATGTATAACTGATTGCATTTTGATTACTTTTCTAAATTTGTAACGAAAATGTTTTTAACTGTTAATCATTCTGAAACATTTAACCCCCTTTGTAATCGTTAAAATTTTCTTAGGTAACTGTAATTAAATACACATTTTTTTTCTCAGCTACTGTAACAGATTACAATTACATTTATTTTGTAATTAATGGGGAGTAACTGTACACTGAAAAAAATGACTCATTGGATTTACTCAATTTTTTTAAGGTAAGTGGTTGCAATCAATTTATTTTAGCTACATTTAAATAAATTTAGTTGACTAACTTTCAACTAAATTTGTTTATTTAAATGTAGCTAAAATAAATTGATTGCAACCACTTACCTTAAAAAAAATTGAGTAAATCGTTGAGTCGTTTTTTTCACTGTAAGGGAATTACGTAGTTGATTACAAAATAAATGTGTTGCAACACTACTCATAGCTGGTCTTTAGCTAGATGGTCAGTAGTTGTTTGACCAGTTACTATGTTGCAAAAACACATCTTGATCTAGTATGACTGGCTGGTTTGCTAAAAACCATTTAATAGTTATCAAGTTCCAAAAACCAAGCTACCATCTTAAGCTGAAGTTTCCAGCAGAGATTTCTTCCAATGCTTCCTATCTGATGCTTTGTCTAGTATATCTATCGGCTAGATCTAGTATTCCCATGTAACGTTAAGTTGCAGGGGACTTTCAATTTATTTGTAATTCTTCAGGGAGTGCAGAGCTTTCCCACTGAGTTTCCCCACAACTGTCAAGGTGAATAATGCCCTATTTTTGCTGTATTTTTGAGTCGGTGCCAGTGAATCAGATACAAGGTTGCCTCAGCAATCGGCACAGGTTCTACAAGACGATAAAGGGGTTGCTTAGCAACTGCATCAAAGGGGTTGTGCACAGCAGCGCACACCTTCAGTGCCATAGCAGAGAGCTCAGGCTCACATTTCACATTACAACGCATGTTGTGATGCGGGTCCACGGTGCACTTTCCATTTCTGCTGCATTCAAGACTCGTCTAGCCATGAAAAATGCCACATTGTGCATATAACTCTGCGGTATTGTGGCTGACGTTCTTTTGAGATCTTCTGACACACATGTATTTGTTTTATCTTTTATGTGCTAATTAAAGACCCTTCGAGCATCAACACAACATTTTAATACAGAAAATATTACTTTTCATTAGCCGTCAGTTTTTCAGCCTCCAGGACGTGGATTATTTTTAAGGATGAAGCCATTATGTTACATATCGCAAATGATCTTGTGTACTCAAGGGCATGCATTGACTTTATGCATTCCACTCAAGCTTTACCTTTCAATATGACCACAGCACATACCACAACACTGGAGAACTGAGATGCATACTAACAGTGAAACCGATCCATAAAACATAAAAACTGCTTGTAAATAGCACACCAATACAGCAGACATTTGATCACCGACTGCAGGCAGCATTCAGAAGTCTTTTCATTTCATTTCAAGGACGGGAGATGCATACTGGATTCTGATTTGATGTCTAGACACTTCTAGATTCAAAGCGGTGAAGGTTAAATAGAAAAGAGGACATAGCGAGGCCTGTTATGTGATCATAGCTAGAAAGGTTTAGGAGGTAAAACCCTCAACCCAGGATTTACCTTTTACTTCCTGTGTTTGAGCTTCAAATCCTATTTCTTTCTGTTTCTTTCCCCCTCTCTCTTTTGCTTTCCCTCACACGCATTTATACATGCAAATTGGAGCATTCGCTCTCTGCATTCACCTAATTCGGAACTGGGCATCCTCTTTTCCCTCCTCCTCGTGTGTCCTCAGCACAATGTCTCTCTGTGTCAGGTGCCAGAACACAGTACTATAAGACTGTCCCCTTATGTTTCTTTCAAATATTAACCATCATGTGAAACAAAAAGCCCTCGTTTATTTATTTTTAAGCACACTTCAAGCACACTCCCTTGTCTTGCGATGCAGTGCCAGTCCAGCTACATTTTAAGTCCGAGCCAAAAGAGAGAGAGGAAATGTCTGACCTAGATTCAGATCTGTTTACCCCTAAATTACTTGTCCAATTATGCTCCAACTAAACCTCCATGGGGCAGACGGTGTCTTCACCGAATAATATTTAGGTATGGAAAACAGGAGGAGACACAAAGTAATTATCGTGGATTGCTCGAGTCATATGTATGTCTGATAATTTATCTTAATCAGATGGATGTGGTACTAAAATGACAGGTCGATTCAAACAACATTGAGGTAATGAATAGTACTTTAGTCTGAGTCTGTATGGGCTTGCCACACCATCTTTTTGTATGCCTTTACATTGCAAACCATCAACAATCATTTAAAGGCATAGTTCAGCTAAAAAAAATAAAATAAAATTTCTTCTGTGGAACAAAAAAGATGATATTTTGAAGAATTTTTCACCTGTTCTAGGCCATATGATAAAAGTCAATGGGGTCTGAAAGTTTTAAGCTACAAAAAAGACGTAAAAGTAGCATGGAATGAATCCACATGGCTCGATGCTCAAAGACTTCTGAAGTGCAAAAGATGCACAATCATTTTTTATTGTCAACAGATTGAAAATGAAAGGCCCTGATAAACAAACAATGATTGGGCTTGATGACATTTTTAACAAAATACAGCCAAAACAAAGGTGTTTTGAAATTCAATTTGGCCGTTTGAAACAGTTTGCCATGCAAACCTTTAACTTTACGGCGCGTAATTGAAGAATGAATGGGTGTGAGGTAATATCAAACAAAATAGTCAAAACAAAGGTGTTTTGGAGTTTAATTTGGTGGTTTGAAACAACTCGTTTGCATTACATAACCAGCTTCATATGTATAGCTTTTCTGACATAGTAAACTTGTTCGGTAGCTCACCCGGTACAGTATTACACTTGCAATGTGGAGCACTTGGGTATGAATTACTATGTTTTCATCCAAAGATTTGAATTAAACTTGTGCGCAAAACTGGAATATCACATAAAACATTTGCGAATAAAGCAAATCCAACGAGTTTAATAAAGAGAAATAAAGTTTCCATCCAACGAGTCAAAGAGAACAAAATCATCACCTCCTGGTAAACTGGCACTAAATATCACTAAGAAAACTAGGAGAAGTCACTGAATATAATAATTTTCATAAATGATATATTACTTGCGCCTCAGAGCGAGCAGATTAAACACAATAACTGCGGTCATTACTTTCGGAGGTGGATGCCTGCTGTTTGGGAATGCAGTCGTGTAAGACAATTATACAGAAAAACTTTGACGACAGACTTTACTCAGGATTTTCAGAATGACCATAACAACATATACAGTATCTCACAAAAGTGAGTACACCCCTCACATTTCACCAACCATTTTAGTATATCTTGTCAATGGACAATACTATACCCAGCAGGCACCAGACGTCTATGTAACGTCAGGTTGACATTGGACATGACGTCGGACAGACGTTGCATTTTGGTTGAAAATGAAAATCGGGTTGATGTCAATATTTGACGTCAATTTGACGTTGACTTAACGTTGGATTTTGGTTGCACAACCTAAAAACAACAAAATCTCAACGTCAGCTGACGTCGGTATTGGACATCAATTTAACATTGACATAAGACGTTGAATTTACTTTGAATTTTGGTCACCCGACGTCGCAACCAAAATTTAACCAAATATCAACGTCTTATGACGTTGTGTGCCTGTTTTGTGCCTGCTGGGTAGAAATGAAACTTGGATATATTTTAGTCAATGTGGAACTTGTATAGCAGTAAAGATTTACTGTCCTCTGAAAATAACTCAGCATACGGCCATTATTGTCAAAAAAGCTGGCAACAAAAGTGAGTACACCCTAAGTGAAAACAGCTATACTTCGTTTAACCATGCAAAGCCACATGTCCTATTCATCATATTCATGTTTTTGTCTGCTTGACAGGACTATACAAATTTGTGTATCTTGTATTAGAGCAGTTAAAATTTGGTGCTTTGAGTACAATTCTCTCATACTGACCACTGGATGTTCAACATGGCACCTCATGGCAAAGAACTCTGAGGATTTGAGAATTAGAACTGTTGCTCTCCACAAAGATGGCCTAGGCTATAAGAAGATCAGTAACACCCTGAAACTGAGTTACAGTACAGTGGCCAGTGTCACACAGAGGTTTTCCAAGACTGGTTCCACTCGGAACGGGCTTCGCAAGCGTCGATCAAAGAAGTTAGGTCCTCGTGGTGTGCATCAGGTGCAGAAGATGACTTCAAAAAACAGACGCGTGAGTGCTGCCAGCATTGCTTTAGAGAGTGCAGAAGTGGAAGGTCAGCTTGTCAGTGCTCAGACCATACGCCACACACTGCAACAAGTTGGTTTGCATGGCCATTGTTCCAGAAGGAAGCCTCTTCTGAAGCTGGCTCACAAAAAAGCCTTCAAACAGTTTGCTGAAGACAACCTGTCCAAGAGCATGATTTACTGGAACCATGTCCTGTGGTCTGATGAGTCTAAGATAAACTTGTTTGGCTCAGATGGTGTCCATTATGTGTGGTGACACCCTGGTGAGGAGTATCAAGGAAATTGTGTCTTGCCTACAGTCAAGCGTGGTGGTGGTAGCATCATGGTCTGGGGCTGCATGAGTGCTGCTGGTACTGGGGAGCTGTGGTTCATTGAGGGAAACATGGATTCAAACATGTACTGAGACATTCTGAAGCAGAACATGATGCCCTCCCTTCAGAAACTGGGCCAAACGGCAGGTTTCCAACGTAATAATGAACCCAAACACACTGCCAAGATGTGATGATGAAGCTGAAGGTGAAGGTGATGGAGTGGCCAAGTATGTCTCCAAACCTGAACACTATTAAGCACATGTGGGGCATCCTCAAGCGGAAGGTGGAGAAGCACCAGGTGTCTAACATCCAGCAGCTCCGTGATGTCATTATGGAGGATTGGAAGAGGATCCCAGCAACAACCTGTGCAGCTCTGGTCAATTCCAAGCCCAGGAGGATTAAAGCAGTGCTAGATAACAATGGTTCCCCCTACAAAATGTTGACACTTTGGACACAGTTTTGACATGTTCACTTAGGGTGTACTCATTTTTGTTGTCAGTTATTTGGACAATGGCTATACGCGGAGTTATTTTTAGAGGACAGTAAATTTGTACTTCTATACAAGCTGCACATTGACTACTCTAATATATATCCCAGTTTCATTTGTGCAGTATTGTCCCTTGAGAAGATATACTAAAATTGTTGCTGAAATGTGAGGGGTGTACTCACTTTTGTGAGATACTGTAGATGTTGCGAACGAGATCGGTCCACTGCTAGTCAAGTTATCCCATCTCACAGCGCGAAGTCACATGACTTTTTCAATGCGCATGGAGGAATTTATTCGGTAAATGTGTTTCCATCATAGTTTATGCACATTTTTTCTTATTGGATAAAAAGTTTATCCTACTCAAATGTGCGCATAAGCTTTTTTTATGCGCATTTTAAGAATTTATGCGCATCTTGGCGTTTCCATCCAGCATTTTTTTATGCAGTATTCCAAAATGTTTATAAAAATAGGTGGATGGCTAACATGACACACAATTCTCCGTTAAAGAACTCAAAGACTCAGAGAAGCTGAAACGGCATGGTTGCTTCATCAAATGCGTTTTTATGTCATATTTGTTTAGTGTAGGTTGTGGGTTTTTTTTTTTTTTCAAGCATGATTAACCTTCAAGCACCACTCATTGGACATTTAACTTCCACAATATGTAACCAACATAAAACATTGCCAGATTCAAAACTGAGTCACTGGCCATTTCACGTCATGCATGAAGCGTGCAATATAATTTTGCAGAAACAATGCTAAAGGGCTGTTTTTCCTATGTAATACTGATCTAACACTGCTCACAGCAATGTGGGTGGCATCTACTGTGGGTAGCATTTATTCACCTTAAATACAAAAACAACATCAAATATGCCAAATAATCAAATATCAAATAATAACTATGTCAAACCCAATTGAAAAACGTGGCCAAACGTCATGGCATTTAAGGTTTGTGTCGCCATATTTGATGTAGTCTGTTTGCGTGCGTTACTCTGGTCTCTTCTAAACCACTGAGACATTTAGAAACAAAACAGTATTTTGATTCAGTCCATGCCTGTCAAATCTGTCTTCTGAAGCAAATGCATTTGAGAAGCACTGAGATGAAGGTCAGAGTCATGCACCCTCCCCCTCCAGCAGCCCATGAATTACAGGCACGCATGTCTCAGACAGAGCTGCAGTAGATATGTAGGTCATTATGAAAAGTACTTCCGTTCACCCCCGACGCACCTCCTCAAAAGTCACATCCCAGGTCTTTGTCTGGCCAGCTTTGTGCTGGTGTTTTGTGGAGCTGACACTGTAGATACATCCCTCAGGAGCAGACTGAACAAGAGGGGCATATCAAAGACCCTTTACATCTCTGTATGGCATTTTGTGGAAAGCGGTGCTATCTCGAGTTTTTGGAGCCATGGCTGCCTCTCTGGGACAGTCAAATTACAGGTGACCTGTTTGGCCAGGTTGAAGAACGAAGAGTAATGTCCTCATTTCGGCTCCCTTAACCCTGTAAAGCCTGACATATGAAATAATAATTAGAACTGATTTATTATTATTTAAAATGGAACAGTTTATTGAACCTTTAGACAAAAATATTACAAAAAGAAGGTAAGTTGCAATTCTGAAATTGTAATGTAAATCAGTGAGATCTTTAGCAATCTACTTGCATAAAATGCATATAAATAGCTGTTGTCACTCTATATCTCCCAATAATATATTTTAGTAAGATGATTTTTAAATGCTTAGTTTTATAATCAAAACTTTGTAGATTTGATTGTGGAGGGCAAAACTCCAAAATATAATGCAATGCAATACAATGGAAAATAAATTATCCTCAGAAGTCTGTTGTATCTTTCTTGATATTCACATTTTAACATGATTTTTAAAAATGGATTCATGGATAATCAAGTAAACCTTGCTTTAGTCCAGTAAATATTCATGTTAAAATATGACTAATAATATAAATATTAGTATTATGTCTGCATGTAGCAGATTGCGAAAACCGGTTTTTCAGTCAGTTTTGATCATGTTGATCATTTAGAGGCCTTAAAAACGTGAATCAAATATGAGCTTTATAGGGTCTCATTTCTTATGTGCTAAATTAATACTCCAAATGTCTGAGTGAAATAAAAGAAAAAAAAAAACTGGCCTCAAACTTTCGAATGGTAAAATTCTGTATATGTATTTTAAATCAAATGTATTTTTTTTTTTCTGTGTTCTGGAAATACTCCGTATTTTATCTCGTTCCCAGAAAAACAGAAACACATGCGTGTGCATGCATGATACACTTTGTTCTGGTTTCCTCAAGCCTTGCCTTCATTTGTCCTTAATGCATTTGTTTTGCAGCTGTCACAGACCAGTGGAATTTATCTGTGGTTGACAAGAGAATGCCTCAATGCCTCCAGATGTTTAGTCTGGGAGTCCCGCTGCTGGAAACAAACAAGGCCGGAGAGAGAGCTGATACACACTCAACCGGGAAGCAGAGGCCACTTGTAAACCTGCCGAACCTACAGGAATATCAGGTGCTATGACCGAGGGTTATGAACTGAGCGAAATCAATATAGTCTCAATAAGAGTCCAGTTGTTTTATTTTGACCATCTACATGCTAAATATGAGAGACTGATATATTAATAGTGTACTTGTTTTCTCTGCCGGATTTTCCGAGGTAAAGCAGCACACTCAGACTGTCTGCTGTTTGCCACATGAATAAACAGCGTCAATACAGCAGAACACATAGAAGTGGGTCACACACTGGTCTCATAGAGATTTGTTACTGTTAACAAACTCTCTGTTAATTGGTGTACCTTTTAACAGGAAGTTTGTTGAGCTGCACACAGGCAGACAGACAGACAGGCAGGCAGTTGTGTGCGTCAAACTGTCTGAGAGCGAGCGACAGGACCATGCTCTGCTCAAAGATCATTCATAATTGATTGACTGAACTGAATCTGGAGAAATGCATGCGGCTGAGTTCTCACGCTAACACTCACAGTCACACCCTTTCAGGAACCTGACGGGTTACCTTTACAGGGAACACAATACGACACGTCTCAGACCAAAACATTACAAATGCCCTTCACAATAGCATCTGATGAAAGGAGTCGTTTTTAGTGTGTTTTGTAATGTAAGAGTCAGCACAAAGCAGATCCAGTCAGAAGGTGTTTCAGTCAAATCCTAATGTCCATATTATGGGACAACGTAAAATGCAGAGCACAGACGTAACGGATTAATATTTAATGTGGTAGTGAGAGAAAGCATGCAGTCATTGTGTTAGATAATGATGAGGTATAAGCCACCGTCATTACCACTGCAAAATCATGATCTTACACAGTGTTTTTATGGTGTTTTTAGGTAAAATATCTTCAGTTAGGAGAAGGAAAATATCAAGAATATAGTGTTGTTGTTATTTCATTTTAATATAATGATTTTAAAATATTTGTATATTTTAAATATTTTAAATATATTTTTAAGGTAAAACATATTCTATTATGTATAAATATTAATATTATAGATGTTAGGAAATATTAAGACTTGTTTTCAAAGATTTGACTTTTCTGTTTTTAATTTTAATATTAATGATCTTAACCTTTTTAAATGTTTTAGATATTTTTTCAAGGTATAAATATTGTTATTATACTGCATATAAATATGATAAATATTATATAAAAATATGATATTATTGTTGTATTTAAATATTTAAATAATTATTAATTTATAATGTGTCCTCTCTGTGACATAAATTCCTTTTTTCTCTCTTTTTTATGCTGCATGTTAGTTTCATAACATGATAATAAATAATAAAGTAACAATAATAAATGTTTTTCCCACACTACTTAATAAAGTTTCTTTACTTTTCTTTTCCAAGAATTTTCTCATTATGATATGAAGTTTTATCACACTGAGATTTTCGAAATTATGTCCCCGAAAAATATCAAAATTATTTTTAGTTCTAAACTAAAAACATGTTCATAGAAGCATTTTTAAAAAGTTTATTTTTAATAATTTATACATGCAATAAAATGCTATTGATCAATATATCTTAAAAAAGAGGTTTTTAATTTTATGCTCACAGCAAGCGAAATGTTTTTTTTAAAATAAGCATTTTAAATAAACTTAAATTTTAATAAACATAAATCAAGATATGTTCGCTGAAAAGTCTGAAAAAGGACAAAGACATTGAAAGACACCTTTTAAAGATATTTTTGCAGTGAACTCCATAGTAACCAGAAAATACAACATACTTGGGAGTTTCTTAGTGGATATAGTTGAGGGAGTGTCGTGTAGATTTAATAATTGTTAACAAATCTTGGGATTACTGAGTTTTTATTGCACACACAAGCCCGGTGAGCAAACAGGTGTAGTTATTTTGGATGGAGGTGTGTGTGATGAGCAGGAGGAGGGTCTGTGTTTGGCTCGTCACTGAAGTGGAGAGAATATGAAGCAGGGCCGCGTCGACGGGGTTCATCCGTGTTACTCAGCCCGTATTGTTTCAGCCCTGCATGCGATTAGTGCTGCCATTTTCTTCTTTTCAAACACTTCTAGTGCTTCTGTAAGCTTGCCACTGGCCATATTGTTTATGCTGCTGCCCACACAAAACTATTTGAGCACACCCGCGCCGTTTAAGCCATCAACCCTTTAGAGGGACAAAGCGCTCAGCGACAAAAGGGACACAAAGCGAGCCAGCCTGACCCCTGAAAACCTCTGAGAGCGGCCCAGCGGCAGGGAACAGGTCGTCTGTGAGGGATATGAATTCAGAAAGATGGAGGATATAGATTCTGCTGGTACATGGAAATGAAAACAAACATCTTGTCATGCGGGGTGGACGTGACCCGTGGCATGTATGTGGACGAGGGTTAAAGTGGCATTTGACTTCCACATGGTTATGCACAAACGAAAATTTGCACTAATGCCACACAATTTAGTAAAAAGTGGCAACAGATTTTTAGTATGCAGGATATTTATTATGAGACAGTTTGAATAAAAAGCACTTGAGAGAGGAAGTTCTGACATATGTAACTGGACAACTTAAGTTGTGTTGATTTGTATGCAAAGCATCTGCAGAATTTTTGCATCATTAGAAGTGCCACAAATATCATGAAAACCACATCTGCACTCTAAAAAATGCTGGGTTGTTTCAACCCAATTTTGGGTCAAATATGGACTAACCCAGCTGTTGGGTTCAATTTTTACATTACATTTTTAACCCAAAAGTTGGGTTAGTCCATATTTGACCCAAAATTGGGTTGAAACAACCCAGCATTTTTTAGAGTGTGGTTTGGGAAAACAGTATTTTAGAAAAATTCCACATCGTTCACGGAAACCACAGAAATAGCTTAAATATATATTTAAGTAATAAATACAAATAAACAAATAAAACAATGAATGAATTATATATATAATTATATATAAATTCAAAATTGCTTTATTGGCATGACTGTAAAAAATACAATATTGCCAAAGCTTGGAATATAAATGCAGAAATATAATAATAACAATGAAAACATCAAAATAATAGAAGAAAACATTATACCAATTTAAACTTAAATAAACAGTGAAACAAATTAGAATGTGAACATTTCATACCACAGTGTTTAACATATAAACACACACAGGCTGAGGGTCACTGTGGTAGACAGTGGGGAAACACACTGAGGTCAGATATAATACACATATTACACACATTATACACATTGACCTGTTGGGCCCTATTTTAACGATCTAAGCGCATGGTCTAAAGCGCATGGCGCAGGTGCACTTACGGCATTTCCGAATCCACTTTTGCTAGAATAACGATGGGAAAAACAATCTGCGCTCCCGGCGCATGGTCTAAAAGGGTTGTCCCTATTCTCTTAATGAGTAATGGGTGTGTTTTTGGGCATAACGTGCAATAAACCAATCAGAGTCTCATCTCCCATTCCCTTTAAGAGCGAGTTGCGCTCGCGCCATGGCGGATTTGCTATTGGCACATAAGCAAACGGATCTGCTAATGCGCCAGCAAATAGATAGGCTAATTCTGATACACGTAATGACTATCCATTATGACATGTATGACATTTTTATATTTAAGTAGCCTACACAATAATATTCTTTTACACTGTAATCCCTTAATTTTTAATATTTGCCATGCTTGTGTGCTGCTGCGCGTCCCTGTGTGTAGGCTAATAAGCAAAGTGAAGGCGCGTTGTGGACCCTCCCAGAGGCGCATTTTCTACTAACGCGCTTTTTAAATAACAAAAAAAAAAAAACAAAAAAAAAAAAACCAAAAAAAAAACCAAAAAAAACCAAATTGCGCCATTGACTTTAGACTTTAGACTAGGTTTGAGTTGGTCTATGGCGCAGTCTATTTTCAGTTCCTCACAATAGCAACGCGCTAACAATGTGCCTGAACACACCTCTTTTTTAGACCAGCACGCCCATGGGCGCACAAATGGGCGCAAATACATTTGCTATTTAAACAACGCAGCGCAGGACGGGAAAATGAGAATTGCGTCGGGCTGAAACTAGCAAAAACACTTGCACCGCGCCTTGCGCCGCGTTGCGCCGGGTGTATGATAGGGCCCGCTGTCTCTCAATCTGTGGCACATCCACACATATCTCGCAGCCAGTGCTGCTGTCTTTCCCTCTCCTAGTACTATCTTTATTTGTTATATTTTATATACTTATATATAGATATAATTTTGGGGTCTCTAAGATTTTTAAAGGTTTCTAAAAAAAAAAAAACAGCAATAATGTGAAATATTAAATATTGTTATGATTAAAAAACTCTTTTCTATTTTAATATGATTTAAAATGTAAAATGTAACAGAGAAACATTTCTCATTATTATCAATATTGAAATTGGTTGTGCTGCTTAAAGGGTTAGTTCATCCAAAAATGAAAATTAGCCTGTGTTTTACTCACCTTCGAGGCATCCTAGGTGTATATGACTTTCTTCTTTCAGACAAATCCAATCAGAGTTATATTAAATATTGTCCTGGCTATTCCAAGCGTTATTATTGTAGTGGGTGGGTGTTTCTCTTTAACAGTCCAAGAGACATTAAATAAAGTGTGCGCATCCATAATAAAACGTGCCTCACACGGCTCCGAGGGGTGAATAAAGGCCTCCTGTAGCGAATTCATGTGTTTTTGTAAGAAAAATGTCCATATTTCAAACATAATAATCACTTTTCTCTCACTTCCGGTGTCTGTGGTATGCGGAAGGCGTTCCAGCGGATGATGTAGGACGTATGCATCGCACGCGCGCCTCTGAGATATGCTAGTTTCGCGAGTTTGTTTACAGGAGCAAAGGAAGCAAAGTTTCCTTACTTTAGCAAAGGAAAACCAGTCTCTGCTTATATCGAAATCCTCTGACATTTTTTTTTTACAAATCCTTGGTTTGTACTTCTAATTCGTGACTGGAGTTTTGTTTTGTTCTCTCTCCGCGTTCGTCACTAATCACGCTACACCGATGTCCTACATCATCTGCCGGAACGACTTCCACTTTTCTCTTAAGAGAGAAGAGTTTATTACGTTTGAAATATGGATATTTCAAAAACGCATGGATTCGCTACAGGAGGCCTTTATTCACGCCCCGGAGCCATGTGAGGCACGTTTTATTATGGATGCGCGCACTTTATTTGACGTGTTGTGGACTGTTGAACAGAAACACCCGCCGACTGCAATGATAGAGCTTAGAAGTGCCAGGACAATTTTTAATATAACTCCGACTGAATTCGTCTGAAAGAAGAAAGTCATGTACACCTAGGATGCCTCGAGGGTGAGTAAATAACAGGCTAATTTTCATTTTTGGGTGAACTATCCCTTTAATATCTATAACACAAACTATTGTAATATAAAACAATTTGGGTCCTTTCTACAAGATGCAGAAAAGATTAGATAGATAGATAGATAGATAGATAGATAGATAGATAGATAGATAGATAGATAGATTTAACATATTATTGTTTAATATTGTTAAATTTTTCTCATCAGAATGGATGTGGTGGTGGCATGTAGTTCTGGTTTGAATGAGTCAGTTGTTTCTCTCTGTTCTTCTGCTCTAAGACTTTGCAGAGCAATGCCTGTGATGTGCAGCTGATTTACACTCGTCCTGAATATTAAACGGCACCCAGGCTCATCCGCTCTTCAGCTCGTCCTCGCAGCGCTGCTTCTTATCGGCACGCAGTCACGACAGAGCTGTTCTGACTGTACGAGCGTATTCATGTGTTTGTTCTGCTCAACAATCCTCACCTGCCTACAAAACACACACACACACACACACACACACACACACACACACACACACACCATGACAGACGGCCAAACAGAAGCTCACCAACACAACTTAGCCCTAACTAGCTCAAATGACATATTCCAGTGCGTGAATACCAATATTTACACACTTGGTTTTCCCTCACACCCTCACCGCAATCAAAGGACATTTTTTTTGGATAAACATGCCAAAACTGCTGCCTTTCAGCCGCTCCACAGTCATTAGATTATTTTCAAAGGAGCCCAGTTGGTCTCGACTCGCCAAAGTCAACAACAATCAGCAAGTCAGCTTTCCTTCCACTCGCTCTGCCGGGTCTTTACAAACCAAACCCAGCCACACCAAAGTTTAGAAGTGTGACCTGAAATGCCAGCCTGTGTGAATAAGGCATCTATGCCAACCTGTGCCACCGCTCACAGCAGCGGAAAGTGGGTCACTTCAATACATCTTTCTGAATGAGAGAGCAGCAAAAGCTCAGTGATGCTTTTTGAGACTCAAGGCTGGACTGCAATTAGTTCTGTGACTCTGAGTTTCTCTGCAGCCCTGCCTATGAAAACAAACAATCTCCATGCCTGGCTGCTCCCAGTGCGCTGCAGTTTCATCCGAAACTCCAGCCGTGCTGTTTTGAAAACATGTGTCATGGTGACCTTATCTTTCTAGGAAGACACGTCAGCCTCATGATGTCACCGTGGCCAGGTGAAGCCAGTCGCAGTCTGCTTTCAGACTTTATTTGGATTTGTGGGTGTGGTGCTAGAGTTCCCTGATTGCAGAGTGAGCTTAAAGTAAACTGCAGTCTGGAGAATAATTGTGTGCTGCCAAAACATAGAGAGGTGGAGTGATAAAAACATGCTCTGTTTGGGGCTGCCTGCACTTTCAATACACATCAATTCAAGAGAAGACACTTTCCTTGAATAGGGTACAAAATAGAGTTTGAAACTATAAATAAAGTTTGTTTCTGTTTTTCAGCAAGTGATCAATGGAAGGAGGTGCTTAACATTCAGAATTGAACAATAAACCTTATCATTTGAATTGTTTTTTTTCCTAGATTTTTTCTAGATTTTTTTCTAGATTCGTTAGTCAAATTTGGGTGAATGATTGAATAAATAAATAAATGAATGAATGAATGGAAATATTAATAATAAATATCATTGATGTTAAATATAAAATATAAAATAAACTAAATATATAGCAAATAAAAATAGAATAAAAATAAAAATAATGTAAAAAAAAATATATATATAATTTTTTTTTGATTTTTTTATTTTAATATAAAAAATTAAAAATAAAAAATTTAAGTTTTGTATATATGTGTGTGTGTGTGTGTGTGTATAAATAAAAAAGTAAAGTTATGTATATATATATATATATATATATATATATATATATATATGTGTGTGTGTGTGTGTGTGTGTGTGTGTGTGTGTGTGTGTGTGTGTGTGTGTGTGTGTGCGTGTGTGTATGTATATATAAAGAACACTAGGTTTCTTTTAAAAAAAAAAAAACCTTGCTATGTGTACTGCGTTAGGCTAACCAAGACTTGTCATAGCACTTGCATGTTGTTGCTCTTTTGTTGGTTTTGATTGTCGTCATTTGTAAGTCGCTTTGGATAAAAGTGTCTTCTAAATGACTAAATGTATATATATATATATATATATATATATATATATATTACACTATACAGTACTATGCAAAAGTCTTAGGCCACTAGTATTTTCACCAACAAAAAAATGGTTTTAAGTCGGTTATTTCTATCTTTTGCCGTAGCATGTCAGTTGGAAATATCAGTTTACATTTCCAAACATTATTTTTGCCATTAATTGTAATAATCCAGTGAGATTTTTGTTTGCACAAGGAGTCTGACTACACCCAGTGCTCCACACAGAGATCTGATCTCATCATCATCCAGTCTGTCTGGAATGACATGAAGAAACAGAACAAACTGAGACAGACTAAATCCAGAAGAACTGTGGCAACATCTCCAAGATGCTTCAAGAAACCTACCTGCAAAGCTACAGTACTGTTAAAAGTTTTAGGCAATTGTGTAAAAATGCTGTAAAATGAGGATGCTTTCAGAAATAATGCCATAAATGGATTTTATTTATCAATGAACTTCTATTAACTAAATCAAATCAACATTTGGTATGACCACACTTTGGATTTAAAACAGCTTTTGTCTGAGGTACACTTGCACATAGTTTTTCAGGTAGCTTTGCAGGAAGGTTTTTTCTTCAAGCATCTTGGAGATGATGCCACAGTTCTTCTGGATTTAGTCTGTCTCAGTTTGTTCTGTTTCTTCATGTCATTCCAGACGGACTGGATGATGATCAGATCAGATCTCTGTGTGGAGGCACTGGCTGTTGTGCCTACAAAAATCTCACTGGATTATTTCAATTAATGGCAAAAATAATGTTTGGAAATGTAAACTGATATTTCCTACTGACACACTACAGCAAAAGATAGAAATAACTGACTTAAAACCATTTTTTGTTGGTGAAAATACTAGCGGCCTAAGACTTTTGCACAGTACTGTATATCGGTGATTTTCAATCCTGTTCCTCGGGACCCTCGGGAACTAATTTAAATAATCAAATAAATAAATTCAACATCTGCAGATAAGAGGCCTGAAAAATAACCTAATTAAACTGTTACTCAGTAAGTAGTTTGGACCAAATGTTGGTGTGTAGTTATTGATCAAATTATATTTCTGAAACTTCTTTTTTAAGTATAATATTACGATCATGTTTATTAATGGTTGAGCTAGATAAATTAGCAACAAAGTCTGTGTAAGAGCTGATTTATTATTATTATTATTATTATTAATTTTTATATTTATTTATTTACCGCATGTTGTAGAAATGGCCCAAATAATTTTTTATAATAGAATATTTAATATGTTATGTGAGCTTAATTGAACTTCTTAAAATATTTTTACTTCATTTCATTTAATTCATGTAATATCAGTTGAATACTGTAGATTATACCACACAAATGACATTGTTGATTGATTTTATTCATTAAATGAGTTGACAAGATCAAATTCTCTGAGGTGGGCCAGGCCAAAAATCACCTTTTTTGACAGTAGATATTTGATATGATAATCTTTAAAAGTAGCTAGTTTTCATGCTAGGTTAATATATGCTGAAATAAACCCATCTAATAGTTCTCACTACAAAAAAAAAAAAAAAAATAGTAATGTAAGAAAAAGTAATGTGACACCAGTGTACTCTATTTATGTGAAGAAGCAGGAATGTACGGGACAGTTTGAGTGTATCTTACTGATTTTAGTGTATGTGTCTGTGCAGGAGCTTAACATTTTGTTCCCTCGTGCCAAATCCTGAACACACACAGCTGAGCGCTTCTCGTACCTCCTGCAAGCATATCTAAGCTGCACGCTGTCAGTAATGATGTAATGTTTGAGATGGGATTCCCCATGGAAGTGCTAGTGAAGCGCTCCTCATGTGTGTGACAGGCTGCTTTCACAGCCGCAGCTCGTGAGTCAGAGCAAGAATGCAGGTGAAATTCAACTGCCATTTACATTCAACAGATAACCTCGCCTAATAATCAGCTCACTTCAGTCTGGTGCCAGCAAAACTTATCGTCCAGCATGACTGACAGGCGTTTCTCATTGGTTAGTTTTTGGGCTGTTTTCTGCTGTTTACAGACTCTATAGAGCTGCAGGTGTGATTGCTCAGGACTCCTATTATAGTGATACAGTATATGTTAGCTAGTAGAGATGTTTTGTGTTCGGTTTTATAAAAAAAAATCTTACAGCTGCTTAAAGCTCAGAGAAGAGCGCCACATCAATGCAGAGAAGTGGTCAGAAAATCCAGATTTTTGTGATTTTATCAATTCTGATCAGTGTGATTTTGATCACACTGTATTTTAAGGTCCAGTTCTCGCTAATAACAAACCATTAACTATGACTTTTGCCTCAATAAACTTATAATTTGCTGCTTATTAATAGTTAGGTATTAGTTGAGTTTAGGTATGGGGTAGGATTAGGGATGTAAAATTCATGCAGAATATGTGCTTTATAGGTACTAATAAACAGCCTAATAGGCATGTTAATAAACAACTGTATTTGTTAATACTTATTTATATATTTATTAATACCTATTAACTGTAACGTGTGGGTCAGGAACAGCACAAGATTATCCAAAAACTACTAATTTTTTATTAAACACGAGGGAGTACAAGGAGACAGAAATCGCAGTCATTCACTTAACACAAACAATACCAGACAAAGGAATAGATAGAACTCAGGGTTAAACATACAAGGGGAGATAATTAATAGAACTAGGAACACATGAGGAACTAATCAGAAATATGCAGACCAACGAGGAGTAATCAGAAACTATGAAAACAAACTAGGAACTGAGAGAAATCAAAACCAAAACAGACCACACATGACATTAACATGTACTTATTCATTTCATTTTAATATTTTTATTTTTAGTTTCCATTTTTGTAATTTTCCTATATGCTTTTGTCTGTTTTAATTAATATTTTTTTTAAATATATATTTTTAAACTCATTTTCTTTTAAGGTTTAGTTTTAGTAATTTTAGTACATCAGCTTCAACGTTTTTTAGTTAATCGCCGAGGCATCATTTCTAATTTCTGTTTAAGTTTACTTTTTTCATCTAATATTTATATTTGATCTTACTTCATGTTTATTTAAATGACCAAAAACTTTTTTTATTATTATTATTTTAGTTTTAGTTAACAATAATAACACATTCAGTTGCTTTGTCCCAATTCACATACTATCCTGACTGGGGCGAGTGTTGTAATACTGGGTCAGTTGTAACACTGCCAGTTTGATAAGTCAGAAAAGAGCTGTGGTGGTGTCATCAATATCATACACTCCCATGATATTTTTGAGCTTACAGAAGAAGTGGCATGTTACTGTGAGTAAAATTGTAGATTTTATGACAAAAAAAAACAAAAACAACCCCCCCCCCCCGATTTTCTTATTAAATTTATTTATTTATTGCCTAGCAATCATTGTATTTCAGACAGAATTATTTAACCTACATAACCTAAAATAGCCATTTCTCAAGTTTAATTTGATGCTTTGCATTCATGCTAACTTCAAACCTACATGCTAAAACTGTTAGCTATGGCTTTTTGGGGTGGGGATAGGTGAAACAGTTCGTTAAAAATGTTACAACCAACCCCTTATGATGATTGCAATGAGTCCAGTTATCCAACCTCATCTTCTGTTGAGGCAAAGTCATGTTAATTTTCTGTTTGTTGTGCATGTGGTAAATGTGTTTCTATTCAAGTTTATGCACATATCTTCTTATTGGGTAAAAACATTATCTGCTGCCTCAATTGAGCAACTGCATTTTTTTTTTTTTTTTTTTTTGTGCACATTTTGAGAATTTATGCACATCTTGGCATTTCCATCCAACATTTTTATCCCAAAATTAGGTGGAAGGCAACACAGCTAGTAACTGAACCCTTATGTGACAAGAATACAGTACACACACAAGAACACTCAAACAAACACACACAGCGATTGATACTTACCTGGCAGGGGAGACACCATGATCAAGAAGGCGGTTCACCCAGGATGAGGCTCGGCCATTGCACTCCGGTCGTGCTGATCCCTGCGAATTCCCCAAATGTGGGAATCTCGACTGCATAATTTATGGTAGTGGGGGACTGCGTTCGCGCTCTCCCCTGAAAGTTTGGAAGTCGTGGCCTAATGGTTAGAGAGTTGGGCTTGTAACCTGAAGGTTGCCGGTTCGATTCTCACACCGGCAGGAATTGAAGGCGGGGATTGTGAATGAACAGCACCCTCTCTGCCTTCGATACCATGACTGAGGTGCCCTTGAGCAAGGCACCGAACCCCCAATTGCTCCCCGGGCGCTGGAGCAATGGCTGCCCACTGCTCCGGGTGTGTGTTCACGGTGTGTGTGTGCGTGTGTTTGTTCACTATTCACTGCTGTGTGTGTGCACTTGGATGGGTTAAATGCAGAGCACCAATTTCGAGTATGGGTCACCATACTTGACAATACGTCACGACTTTCACTTTTTTCACTTTCACTTTATGCTAAATTTAAAGTCCTAAAAGAAATACAATATGATGTTTTTGTCACTTTAAATTGTTTACCTTATTCGAAACTGATTATTCTTTGTTCTTCACTAGATTTCTTGCATGAATTGGATAGTGTGGATCATATTTCAGCAAATTACCATTCATTTGTACATCTATCCCCAGCCGGTGTTACAACTCAACCCAGTAGTGGGTAACAAGGGAATTCCTTGTATCTGACATTAACTCACATAACCTGTGATCGTGTAGTACATGTGCAAGTGAGTTTTATTTGTAGAGGAGAAAGTTTGAGAGCTCTAGCACAAACAACCACTGAGTTACTGATGCTCAAACAAAAAGTGTTACTACCATCCCTGGTCTCTCCTATCATCTGCAACAACATTGTGAACTTTAAGATACGTTTGGTCATTAACTTTTAAATGCATCATTATGCAAACACATGAGTAGAGTTCTTATTAAATGAAATTAGATGTTATTTCTGACAAGATGATGACTGGATGCATGTAACTAAGCAAAAGAGCGGTCCGTTAAAGACACACTTATGACAAAGTAGCATGTCCCAAAGCATTCTGCTACAAACTCAAAGTATGTCTAGGCAAAAAGAGTACATACTGCACTTTTAGGGCATAGTATAAGTAGCTGAATTGGGATGCAGCAGCCTTGACCTTTGCCCTTTTTATGCATCAATATACATGTGGCTCAATAGTGTAAGACCCAAAATCTGGGATGCAAAATATCCCAGGTAAAAAAAAAAGTACACTTCCATAATCTACTTAAAGTGCTCTATTTTCGTGCACTAATTTTGTACTTAATATACTAATCATGATTCTTTAGTATAGATTCTGTAAGTGTACTCAACTGTGCTATTTTGGGACACCATGAATATGAACTAAAATATGCTTTTAATTTGAATAAAATATGCTTTTTAATTTAATTTGATCTTAATTTGATCTTAAGAAGCAGGCCTACTAAAGAATCCTTTTTAGTATATTAAGTACAAAATCAGTGCGTGGCAATAGAGCACTTTGAGTACATTATGGAAGAGTACTTTTTTTAAACCTGGGATCATTTAAAGATATGAAATCTGCAGATGCAAGTAGATAAAGTGTCACAAACACTAATGTCTATTTTGGATGTTTTCTTTCCACTAGTCTGAAAGTAGACTTATTGTGGAAGCAAAATCTCAGATTTGACCAGTAAATGAAAATATTTTCATTATAAAGTCAGTCATATATTTTTTAATCATAAAAAATGTACTCCAACCCCAACCCTTTTGCCTCCCTTTATATCCATGTGTGTGTTTACAGGATGAAGGCCTTTCTATGTTCACTAAACACTCACCCCGAGTTCCTCTGCTAAACCTGATAGTTTCAGTATGACACACAATAACCACCTTGTCACGCAAGCAGCGATGAAGCCGTGTTATGTCAGGCCAGAGTTATTCAGTCGTATATCTGACACGGCCACAGCTCAGAGCAAACACGCAGGCTGAGGTCTTTGTGGGATTGTGTTTGTTTTGCCTCCACCTCTGATGTGTCACCTGACGCTGTCACCGATCTGAGAGTGTAACGAGAGGCTTGCGTGGGAAGTCATGATGCTTCAATCCACACAATTTCATTTTCCGGGCCACATTCCTGTTGACAATGATCCGTTTGTTTTGAAAAGTAGCTCAACTCGAGACTCAAAGCGTGCCTCATGCAGGCACTGTAAAGGGAAAAGACAGTGGCACCGAGAGGGCTGGTGGAAGTGAGAGACTGTCACGTAAGCTTATATTGTGTGGGCAGGCTGTTAATGAGAGCGGATAGAGTAATCTTCCTGGTACTGCGGGTTACACGCTCAACAGGTTTCAAGGTGTCCATGGTAATTACTCACAATAGTGGAGTGATTCCTCTGTGTTCTGCCTAAATCATTTTCAGGAACCTTTCAGACGCTCACAAGCTCAGGACTATCTGAGCCTGGCCTGGACCGACTGCGTTTACATTTCTCTTCTTTTGGGACGCCACAGACAACTCTTGAGTCACACAGATTAGGGGTTTCCATTATGACAACATCATATGCTTGTGTATAAATATAGTAGAAATGACCATGCTTTCATACACATAAATGTTTATTATACATCCACATGTATTTGTATAAAAATTTACACTACCAGTCAAAAGTGTTTTTTTTTTAATCATTAATATATTTTAACATTTTGGAATAGCAAAGGACACATGGTTTGGAGACTGCATGGATCAGCAGAATAGTGAAAACATCAAAGGCAAAATAGCACAAATGCAAGTATTAGAATCTAATTTAAATTGTATCTAGAAGTATTAGAATCTAAAATTTTAAATTTTAACTAGAAGTATTAGAATCTAATTTAAACAGTAATGATGGCTATTGATGGCTTTTTACTTCACTGTCTAGTCCAAATCATCCATTTAACAAAACCTAAATAATAAATAAAAATAAATAAAAGTAGTAAAATGATCTGTTGATTAAAATAAATATTAATAAAATATTGTTTCTAAATAATAATAATAATAATAATAATAATAATAATAATATTATAAAAAGTCAATAAAAATCATTCACTTTTGTAAAAAAATTATACATGAGTATATCTTATATTTGTCTAAAAGAAATGTGGTAAAAATGATGATCATTGTTAATACTTTAATAATAATAATAATAATAATAATAATAATAATAATAATAATAAAAGTCCATAAAACATACATGAGTATATTTTTATATTTCTCTAAAATAAATGTGGTAAAAAAAATGATGATCATTGTTAATACTTAAATACTTAAATACTACTACTACTACTACTAATAATAATTATTATTGTTAAAAATATTTTAGTGTATATTATTATTTCACTAAAAATGAATTTCACTTTTATGCATAAACCTTTAGAACAAATTTAGTCAAGTCATGTACAGTTGTGTACATGTATGTTATGTATTTAAAATTAATATAAACTGCAAAATATGCCCTAAATTTTGTTAATAAATGATTGTTTAATATGAAAATAAATGTGATGTGGTTCATTTGTCTTCCTGTTGCAACAGTGACACATTTGGTGCACTTTGAACTGTCTAGTAACTATTTCTGAGTTACTAGACAGTTGAACTGAATTATTTTATTATTTTGCGTGTGTTGAAAAACTCTCTTTCTCTTTTCATAACGTCAGGTGGGCCACAATGACTGATGGGTAAATAAAGTTTCCCTGCCCACTTCCTGTGAGGTGACACTGGTGTACTCTTGTGAAGCTGTGCTGCTCTTCAGACGGAGCGTAATACACTCGCCCTTTATACCTTTGTAATTGAAATGAAAAACATAATGGTTTTTAAATGCATTTGAGCCTAGACTCTCTAGTGCTGCAAGCATTTTCAGAGACTATTAAAGATCTAACCAACAAATACTTCTTGAAAAGAATCAGTTGTGCAAGCGTATCCCTGCTAAGAGAAAATGAAATGAAGACGCTGAAGAAGAAAATGAAGAATCAATCAAACAGATTCCAGCGCAGCCAAACCAAACAGGCCTGTTCAAACAGCAACAACACACCATCTCTTCTCTCAAACACACCTCTCTCTTTCCCTCTGCGGGCCCCGCTTTTTTTCCCACAGTCCATATGTACACACGCATACACTCCACATGTGAGGAAAATATTTGGCCAAATGGTTGGCAGCTGTAAAGCAGTGAGGCCCTGTGAGGGTGTCTTGAGGAACACAGGGCTCAGAGGGTCTCGAGGGAGCCGCTGCAGGTATATGGGTCAGCTGTGCCAGGTTGAGAGATCCTCCCTAGTCTTCCCCGGGGCGAGAGGATCTGCTGAATGCGAGGGAATAAAAACATCCCCCGGCTTGTTTGCACTCATCATAGATTCAGAGGCGCGACTGAGCCAGCGCACATGGATAACAGACGGCCTATTCAGCCCAGCTGCTGAGATCACCTGAGCACAACTGGCACTTCCTTCAACCTCGCCAGGAAAAAAAAAAAAATCATACTGCCTCCAAAACAGCTGGCTGGCTCTGCCCTGCTCACTTCCTGTCAAGACGCAGCAAACTGGATCTGACCGGTTTCTCTGACAGATTCCAAAGAAGTCTTTCAAGGATTTTTTCTTTAGAGATTATAAATGCTACAAACAAACAGTTTCTGATTTATTTACCTTGTTGGGAGAGGCTATTCACGGGAACTGATTTTTCTCTTCACTTCAGATTGTATTCAATGACATATTATATTATAGTATTTTTTCTTATTACTTATTGAGAAAAAAACAAAACAATAAAAATGCAATGTGTAAATATATACTTGAATAAAGCTCATTTTGAAGAGCAACAATTTAATTATATTTTAATGGTGGGCTGAATTCTTGAAAATAAATTAGTTTTATAAAATAATTTTGCATAATCTTTTTATTATTTTTCATTTTTAAGTTATTAATTTTAAGGGGAAAAAGTAATTGAGTCATTTTTATAAAATATTTAAAAACGTGAAATCCAGATCAAAAATCCAAAGTAATGTGATGCAGTCAACATGCAGAAACATGCAGGACTATAATAATAATAATAATAATAATAATAATAATAATAATTATTATTATTATTATTATGCAATAACAGTTATTATTGTGCAATAATTATAAACAACAACAACAACAATAATAATAATAATAATAATAATTGTTATTATTATTATTATTATTGTTATTATTATGCAATAATTATTATAAATATATAAAATATAAAAAATAAAAACAATAGTTTTGTAAAAATAATAATTAATGCTAAATAATAATAATAATAATAATAATAATAATAATAATAATAATAATATAAAAGTAAGTTATTATATAAAATACTTATTACAAATAAAGTCAAATATTTATTGATTCTATGGAACAACTTGTACTTGTACATTATTGTTGTAGATTTATATTTGTAACAGAGACACTGTAAGTGTTACCACATTCAGTATTTGTATTTTTGTCTAATGTTAAAGTTGATGTGCAGGTTTTTTTTTTATTGTTGAAGTACTTTCTCTCTCCCACCTTATTGCGCAAAAATAAGTTGCTAAGCCTCCCCGAAAAATACTATCACTATCAAAACTATCAGCATATATTTCCTTAATTCTGTACTCTCTTCTCAAATATACACTAACAATACATTTACAAATGATTTCTTTTTGAAGTGATTATTTTTGGACTCTGTTGAAGAATTGAACATCTATTTTCTAAAGCAGCTGATAATTAGAATGCCAATCAGACGAACAGGCAGAAGGATCGAGACGTCCAAAATAACCAAGCCAAAGAGAGAAAGGAAGTTTCTCACAGTCATTACTGTCACACCGCAGATTTAAATAGAGCTGCTTTACACATGAAGTACATCTGAGGTATAAATAACCTCAAATGTACTTCATGCACAAACATCTAACATCATATTTTAACCAGTCACAATATTACATAGCATGACTGAATCAACCTGAATACATTTGAACACAAAGGCAATAAGGTAATTTATACTAACCCTATTCAATATAACAAAACTGTTTCCCGCACATTTTCACCTCGTATCTTGATAGACATCAGAAATGTGCTCTTATTGACTCATATTACACTGGATATCATTTCGCATTATGACACTGGCTGAATTTAGCGAAGCCTGCAGTCCATTAGCGATGCCATTAAAATGATTGTGGCTCATTAAAGGTGTCTCACAGACACTGAAGGCCTTTTTCCCCTCTGGAAGGGGAACTCAATCACATTAAGGCTTTAGGATGTTTATCACTCGAGTTGATTGAAAAAGTGAAGGATGTGGAACAGTGGGTCAGCTGGCAGCAGGGCACTGCGGCTGATGTCTTGGCACTGAGAAACAGAAATGTGAGGCTCTTATTAATTGTCTCTACCTCCCATGTTTTCAGATGAAACCTGCTGAGCCGTCTCTGCCTCCCAAGACGAGGGGACACTCAGCATTACTCCGGGATCACGGCCAGAAGGAGAAAAGAGCCGAAGGAAGCTTTTATTTACCACAAGATGAAGCTAAGCAGCCACAGGAGGAAACTGTAACAAGAAGACACAGGCTGTTTAAATCAAAAGATCAAAGGGCTGCGCTAGTTTTAATTGTAGCATGATAAAAGAGACGAGATGCTTTAAACTGTCCAGAGCTCTTGGTAATCAGGGCAGACCGAATGGAGAGATTAGAGAAGAGAGGTCATCATGTTTCAAAAACAGAGAGGGCGAAGGTCAATGGAGGGTCAATAATCCCTCTTAACATGATGAAAACAATCGTGCTTCTCAGTAGAGTGCAGAGATGCAGATGAGCTGCTTTAGGCCAGAAACATACTTCACGCAACACTGCCAAAACCACAAGAGCAAAACAGCATATGATATAAAAATTTATCTTGATTTTTTTAACCCCTAACTAGCTTTTATTTTTCTTATTTAAAGCGTAAATCTCAGAAAATTATATTAGATGCTTTAATTACAAATATTTGCCAGTGAAGTAAGAAAAATATCTTAATATCTCATGCAATTTTTCGAAAGTAAATGCACCTTGTTTATATTCATGGAAAGCAATACAAAAATACTGAATACATTTTTTTTGCAGTGAACACAAACCTGGATGTGACAACGTAATGTATGAAAGTGACCTGGGAGCAGGACCATTTACAGTGTGGCCAAGTCTGTGGTTTTCTTGCGGAATTGGGCTACTTTAACAAAGTTGTCGCGGGTTATTTTTCATGTCCGCGGGTTTGAACAACCCCAATTATACACTCTCAAAAATAAAGGTGCTTCACGATGCCATAGAAGAACCTTTTTGTCTAAATGGTTCCATAAAGAACCTTTAACATCTGAAGAACCTTTCTGTTTCACAAAAGGTTCTTTGTAGCGAAAGAAGGTTCTTCAGATTATAAAAAGGTAAGCAAAAGATGGTTCTTTAAAGAAATCAAAATTATCGATTTTTCTTTTATGCCAAAAATCATTACGATATTAAGTAGAGATCATGTTCCATGAAGATATTTTGTAAATTTCTTACCGTACATATATCAAAACTTCATTTTTGATTAGTAATATACATTGCTAAGAACTTCATTTGGACAACTTTAAAGGCGATTTTCTCAATATTTTGATTTTTTTTTTTTGCACCCTCAGATTCCAGATTTTCAAATAATTGTATCTTGGCCAAATATTGTCCTATCCTAACAAACCATACATCAGTGGAACGCTTATTTATTCAGCTTTCAGATGATGTATAAATCTCAATTTCGAAAAATTGACACTTAAGACTGGTTTTGTGGTCCAGGGTCACAAATACCAAAAAAAAAAAAAAAAAAAAAAAAAATCATTTTGAGCATTTTGTGAAATATTATTACAATTTAAAATAACTGTTTCCTATTTGACTATTTTTTTTTTTAAATGTAATGTATTCCTTTGATGCAGAGCTGAATTTTCAGTATTATTACTCCAGTCTTCATTGTCACATGATCCTTCACAAATCATTCTAATATGATGATTTTTTGCTCAAGAAAAATTTATCATTATCAATGTTGAAAACAGAAAACAGTGATTTTTTTTGTTAAAACTATAATATATATTTTTTTCAGGAGTATTTGACGCATAGACAGTTCAAAAGAACAGCATTTATTTGAAATATTTTTTTTTTTGTAATATTATAAATGTTTTTGCTGTCACTTTTGATCAATTTAATGTTTTCTTGTTGAATAAAAGTATTAATTTCTTTGATTAATTTCTGACCCCAAACATTTGAACAGTAGTGTATGTTGGTGGAGTATATTCTGGGCGATAGAGGCGGTGGCATTGAAGCTGGGTGTGATGGCTCTGTGCTGACAGCAGTGGGTGGATGCTGCCAGGAATGTGTCTGTCTCTCTGTAAACTCTTCCATCAGCAGGCCTGCATCTGCAGGTGAGAGAAAGCTGCAGCGTCAGCATTAACGTGTACGATCCATACTGCACTTCAGCCAACACTGTTCTGCACTGCAGACCTGCTCTAGGATCACCCTTGGGCTCGGATCCTCCTCTGACTCAGCTAACAGACAGAGGAAGAGTGAGGAAGATGTTGCCACAGGGTCCAATAAGTGGCATTTGGGTGCTAAAAAGGCATCATGTATGCTTTTAAAACTGTTAAGGTTCACACAGAACGAGTTTTTCCATTCCAATGTGCTACTTTTCCATTGTTTTTCTGTGTTAACACACTTTAGATGTGTATTTTGCACTCACGTCTCGTATCTTTTGTAGCATCTCGCACATCAGCACCATGTCAAGTTAAAAGAATTTTAACTTTTCATGCAGCGCCACTCATCAATGTGAGTCTCCAAAACAGTGGACCAATCAGAAGACCCCGGATGCGGGGCAAGCGTTGCAAGCTTTTATTTACGGTAACAAGTTGACATGGCTACTGTTTTATTTGACGCCAACATGGTGAAGGAGACACTTGTAGTTGTTACGTCTGGATACCCTGTTCTCTCTGCAGTGACCGTTGGGCTCATGTCTCTTGTCTTTTCTAGCATCTCTCACACAAGTTCTGTGTTTTTAAGACGCAATGCCAAGTTAAAGGAATTTCAACTTTTACACACAGCCCCGCTCATCAATGTTCCCCTTTCAGTCGGTCACTCCGAGTCACGTCGGATGACCGACGAAATTGGGATCTCGCCAGAGAGACCAATCCACTTCGAGTGTAACTAAACGAGCCAATGGACATTGGCATGCGATTATTGCATCCAGCTGCCGCTGATCACAGCGTGAGCATAAGAGGCAGCTGATGCACCGCATCAATTATCCTTTCGCTTCGGAGCCGAGCGGTAGTGGTTAAAGCTACTGCTCTCCCTTCCAAGAGAGTGTTCTGCGAGCGAGTGCGGGCGTTACGGCGCGGCAGCGGTGGTCACGGTGTCCGGGAGAGAAAGATCGTCTTCCTGCTGACAGCCACACTAGGAGTGTGCGGTGGCCAGCTCCCCTGCGTGCTTCAGCACTAAAAGAGCATTTCTCTGAAAGAGCAATTTCTCTAAAAGAGCAACACGGGTGATCGCGTCTTTTTAAAGATGTCTTTTCACCCGTGCGTTTCTGGGTGTGGTCGTTTCCTGGCGCCTCAGGACGGTCACGATCGCTTCCTCACGTGTCTGGGCATTCAGCACGCTGAGGTGGCTTTCGTGGATGGTTCATGTTCTTCTTGCGGGGACATGACCATCTCGGAGTGCGACTCTGCTATGTCAAACATGGCAGAGTCCCTCTGCCTGCCGTGATCCGGCGTGCACACTGGATCCGGTGGAGTCAGAGGTGATTTGAGGATTACGGTGAGGGCTTCCCCAAGTGGAGCTCCTCACCCCTCAAGCACTCCGCAGCCGGTGGAGCTACCGAAGGAGCGCGCTGGCCACGCGTTTCCTTCGGTGCCCCCTCTGACGACCAGATGTCGATCACTGCATCGGAGGGCGGGCCCTCTCTCTCCGGGGATGACGACCCGGCTGCGTTGCCCCCTTCGGGTGTGGTAGCGTTGTCCGTGCCAGACCCAGAGATGACGGCTATGCTTTCCCGGGCCGCTGAGAATGTCGGGCTCGTGTGGAATCCTAAAAAGCCACCGTGTCCCGATCCTTCGAGGCTGGGCGAGTGGTTCCTCGGTGGGGGTGGCGCTGGTTCTCAGCGCCCCCCTCCGGTGCCATTCTTTCCGGAAGTGCATGAGGAGCTGACAAGATCGTGGAGGGCACCTTTCACTGCCCGAAACACATCTTGTAGTTCTTCCGCTCTCACCACCCTCGATGGTGGAGCCGCTTTGGGGTATGCGGGCATCCCCTCGGTGGAACGGTCTGTGGCCATGCAACTGTGTCCAACAGCCGCTTCCACCCTGCGGGGTGATCCGTGTCTCCCCTCACGGGCCTCTAAGTATCCGTCAGGTCTAACTGGCAGTGCTTATAGAGCCTGTGGGGAGGCGGCTTCCGCCCTCCACGCTATGGCGTTGCTGCAGGTCCACCAGGCCAAAGCACTGAAAGACCTGCACGAGGGTGGTCACGACCTGGCGGTTCTACATGAGCTGCGTGCTGCGACGGACCTCGCGCTACGAGCGACGAAGGTGACCGCACAGTCTCTGGGTCGTGCGATGTCCAGGAGCGCCATCTCTGGCTGTGTCTCGCTGACATGAAGGAGCAGGAGAAGGTATAGTTCCTGAATGCTCCCGTGTCACAGACCGGCCCTTTCGGCGACGCTGTCGAGAGCTTTGCCCAGCAGTTCCCGGCAGCCCAGAAGCAGACTGAGGCAAACACATCATGCGCCGGAGGAAACCTGCTGCTTCCACTCCGGCTGCAGCCACTCAGCCTGCTCGTCGCCGTGGCCGCCCCCGCTCCCACGCAGCCGCAGCAGCCTTTCACCAGGCAGCGTCGTGGAGCCGGTCGCAGGCAGGACGCCCAGCCCGTCCAGGCCCCCGCCAAACCTGGCGGCAAGCGCAAGTGCAAGAGGCCCTGGGACGGTCGACCCAGAGATGGAGGAGACTGCTCATCGGGAGATGGTGACTGCACCACTCCCTCCCCCGGAGGAGGGCCGGGTGGAGTATCTTTTGTTCATTTTGTTCCGCCGCTGGCCCAGCAGCCAGCGGTACCCAAAACATCAGTAAAGAGCGGTCTCCTCAATCTCCGGGTCTCAAGAGGAGGAGAGTGGTGATCCGTGCATCACAGGATCGCTTCCCTCCTCCTCTCTCGCCAGCAGGCAGCGGGTGGTTGCCCAAGAGCACCCCTCCTGCCCATTCGTGGAACCAGGTAAGGGCAGTAGCACTCCAGTCCCCGCTTCAAGTCGTCAAACGCCAGGCTGTCACAAGCCTCAAGCTGGGTTCCTGTGTCTCCTCCCACGCGAGGAGAAATCAGGTGAGTGCTACACTACACACCCAGACCCCGCCCCCTGCCGTCACAGGCCAGGCCGTCACAGGCCCTGGGGCCGGTCCCTGTGTTCCACCTCGCTGCCCCACCGCGGGCATGTCGGTGGGCCCGTTGGCCCCGCTGGTGCGGTCTCTCGGAGCCTGGTTAGCGCTCCCCAGCCCGTCCCGGTGGCTCCTGCGGACCATCAGACTCGGCTATGCGATTCAGTTCGCCCGGCGTCCCCCCACGTTCAGGGGCATCCGGTTCACTTCAGTCAAAGCCGTCGATGCCCCTGTCTTGCTCGCGGAGATTGCAGTCCTACTGGCGAAGGATGCAATAGAGCCGGTCCCTCCAGCCGATATGAGGTCGGGGTTTTACAGCCCTTACTTCATTGTGCCCAAGAAAAGCGGTGGGTTACGACCGATCTTGGATCTGCGAGTTTTGAACCGTGCACTTCACAAGATGCCGTTCAAGATGTTGACGCAGAAACGCATTTTTGGATGCGTCCGTCCCCTAGATTGGTTTGCAGCAATCGACCTGAAGGACGCGTACTTTCATGTTTCGATTCTCCCGCGACACAGGCCATTCCTGCGATTCGCGTTCGACGGTCGGGCATATCAGTACAAGGTCCTGCCCTTCGGGCTGTCCCTTTTCGCCTCGTGTCTTCACCAAAGTCGCAGAGGCGGCCCCTTGTTCCCCTGAGAGAACGGGGTGTGCGCATTCTCAACTACCTCTACGACTGGCTCATACTTGCACAGTCTCGAGAGCTGTTGTGCGCACACAGGGACCTGGTGCTCAGGCACCTCAGCCAGTTGGGCCTTCGGGTCAATTGGGAAAAGAGCAACTCGTGCCAGTGCAGAGGATCTCTTTTCTCGGCATGGAGTTGGATTCGGTCAACCAGACAGCACGCCTCACCCAGGAACGTGCTCAGTCGGTGCTGAACTGCCTCAAGACTTTATCAGGCAGGACAGCGGTCCCACTGAAACTCTTTCAGAGGCTCCTGGGGCATATGGCTGCAGCTGCGGCCATAGTTCCGCTCAGTCTGCTCCATATGAGACCGCTTCAGCACTGGCTCCATGGTCGAATCCCGAGGTGGGCGTGGAAACGCGGTACTCACCGGGTTCAGATTACACCGGCCTGCCGCAAGACCTTCAGCCCGTGGTCAGATCCTTCGTTCCTTCGGGCAGGAGTGCCCCTGGAGCAGGTATCCAGGCATGCTGTGGTATTCACGGATGCCTCGGCCACCGGCTGGGGTGCCACGTACAACGGGCACGCAGTATCAGGGGTTTGGACGGGCCCCCTTCTGCGTTGGCATATCAATTGCCTCGAGTTGCTGGCAGTACTTCTTGCCCTGTGCCGCCTCAGAGGGCGCCTTCGGGGCAGGGACGTTCTGGTCCGTACGGACAACACTGCGACCGTTGCCTATATCAACCGGCAAGGCGGTTTGCGCTCCCGTCGCATGTCGCAACTCGCCCGCCACCTCCTCCTCTGGAGTCAGAAGCATCTGAGGTCCCTTCGTGCCATCCACATCCCAGGAGTGTTCAATCAGGCGGCCGACGAGCTGTCTCGAGCAGCACTTCCTGGGGAGTGGAGACTCCATCCCCAGGCGGTCCAGCTGATTTGGAGTCGGTTCGGAGTTGCTCAGGTAGACCTGTTTGCATCTCCAGAAACCACCCACTGCCAGTGGTTCTACTCCCTGTCCGAGGCAACGCTCGGCACTGATGCACTGGCACACAGCTGGCCCCAGGGCTTGCGCAAGTATGCGTTTCCCCCAGTGAGCCTGCTAGCACAGACATTGTGCAAGATCAGGGAGGACGAGGAGCAGGTCCTGTTAGTGGCTCCATATTGGCCCAACAGGACCTGGTTCCCGGAACTCATGCTCCTCGCGACAGCCCCTCCCTGGCCGATTCCTCTGAGGAAGGATCTGCTTTCTCAGAGACGGGGCACCCTCTGGCACCCGCGTCCAGACTTGTGGAAACTTCATGTGTGGTCCCTGGACGGGACGCGGAGGTTCTAGGTGACCTGCCCCAGGAGGTAGCGCTCACTATCGCTTCAGCACGAGCACCGTCCATAAGACGGGCCTATGCGCTGAAGTGGAACCTGTTCGTCGAATGGTGTTCCTCTTACCAGGAGGACCCCCGGAGATGTTCGATCAGAGCCGTGCTTTCCTTTTTGCAACAAGGGTTGGAGCGTAGGCTGTCCCCCTCCACCCTTAAGGTATATGTTGCTGCTATTTCTGCCCACCACGACCCCATAGAGGAGAGGTCGGTGGGGAAGCACGATCTGGTCGTCAGGTTTCTTAGGGGGGCCAGGAGGTTAAATCCTCCGAGGCCTCCCTCCCTTCCCTCTTGGGATTTGGCTTTGGTGCTAAGAGCCCTACAAACTGCCCCCTTTGAGCCATTGCAGTCAGTCGAGTTGAAGTTTCTTTCTATGAAAACCCTACTCCTGACTGCATTGGCCTCAATCAAGAGGGTGGGGGACCTGCAGGCATTTTCGGTCGACGAGTCGTGCCTTGAGTTTGGGCCGGCTGACTCCAGTGCAACACTGAGGCCCCGGCCCGGCTATGTGCCCAAGGTTCCTACCACGCCCTTCAGGGACCAGGTAGTGAGCCTGCAAGCGCTGCCCCTGGAGGAGGCAGACCCAGCCCTAGCTTTGCTCTGTCCTGTACGCGCACTGCGTCAGTACGTGGATAGAACTCAGAGCTTCAGGACCTCAGAACAGCTCTTTGTCTGTTACGGAGGACAGCAGAAGGGGAAGGCTGTCTCCAAGCAGAGGATGGCCCACTGGATAGTGGATGCCATCACCTTGGCCTACGAAGCACAAGGTGTGCCCTGCCCACTCAGGTTGCGTGCTCACTCCACTAGGGGTGTCGCATCGTCCTGGGCGCTGGCTCGTGGTGCCTCGCTAGCAGACATCTGTAGAGCTGCGGGTTGGGCGACTCCCAACACGTTCGCTAGGTTTTATAGCCTACGTGTCGAACCGGTTTCCTCCTGTGTTCTCACCTCAAACGGGTAGTGGCACTGAGAGGGCCGGCTCAGAGTCGGCTTGCGGCGTCCTTACGCCTAATTCTCCAGAGAGTTCCTTAACCAGGCAAACCCTGTTGAGTCCTCCAGCACTCCGGCGTCCGGACGCGGCGGGGCGTCCGGCGCCAGGCCTTCAGCCAATGAATTCTTGAAATCTGGTGCGAGGCTAGTGCCCATATGAGAGACCCTGTCGGGATCCCATATGTGTATTCCACGGTATTCTTATTAGAGCCGTGTTTCCCCTGGCGGACCACGTTCTGCCATCTCTAAAGATGCAGCCTGAGCCATCTCAGAGACTTCCATGTGCAATAGGCCCTTCGGGGTTACTTCACATGTTTGAATGTCACTTAACCCCCTCTGGGAGGAGGTGACTCCGCAGTGTGCCTCTTCCAAGTGGAAGGGCACGCTTCCCAGTGTTATCCTAGTCCTACTGTTTGGGTTGCTCAAGGAACACCAGTAGTTGACCTTCTCTGTGTAGAGCCCGGTCCTATCGTCTGCCTTATAGGAAGGGTCAGGAGCCCTACACAGGGCACTGGAAGGGGCAGCTCCTGTGGCGCTTTGGTAGGGATCCCAATTTCGTCGGTCATCCGACGTGACTCGGAGTGACCGACTGAAAGGGGAACGTCTCGGTTACGTATGTAACCCTCGTTCCCTGAAGGAGGGAACGGAGACGTCACGTCCCGTCGCCACAGTTACTGTACCACCGCTGAGCTGCCGGGTCGCCGGCTCGGCTCCTCAGCGAAAACATAATTGATGCGGTGCATCAGCTGCCTCTTATGCTCACGCTGTGATCAGCGGCAGCTGGATGCAATAATCGCATGCCAATGTCCATTGGCTCGTTTAGTTACACTCGAAGTGGATTGGTCTCTCTGGCGAGATCCCAATTTCGTCGGTCATCCGACGTGACGTCTCCGTTCCCTCCTTCAGGGAACGAGGGTTACATACGTAACCGAGACGTTAGTCTCCTCCAAAACAGTGGACCAATCAGAAGACCCCGGAGGCGGGGCATTTGTTGCAAGCTTTTGTTTACAGTAACAAGTTGGCATGGCAGATGTTTTATTTAATGGCAACATGGCGAGGAGACACTCATAGCAAAGACTATAGAATACCCAAGACGTGGAAAAATGCAATGCTCAATATGGCCGTGCTATCAAAGGAAGCCCCACCCTCTGAGTAAAAGAGCCAATCCTAATCTGTAAAGTCAGCTCGTCACTGCAGATGCCGTTAGAAGCGTCCCGGTTGCTACAGAAACAGTCAGCGTTCTGAGACGTGCACTTAGGACTGCGCATGTGCACTGGCTGATCTAGCCTGAAAAATAAGCTTTTTTAACGCTATTGGAGCATAAGGAACAACATTTATGAGGCAGTTGTTTTACGATTTCATTGGTGATTTCAAATATGAAATTTAATCTTGGTGAACAGTTTTGGAGAATTTGATATTTCCCCATTCAAAGAGATAGGAGCTGCACTTGCATGCCCGAGAGGCGTGTCAAAGATGGCCGCCGAGTGACATGACTTGTCTTAAAGGGACTTTGCTCATAGTTACTGTGTCCGGATACCCTGTTCTCTGAGCAGCAACTGTTGCGCTTGTGTCTTTTTGCAGCGTCTCACACATGAGTGCTGCGCATTTAAGACGCCATGTCAAGTTAAAAGAATTTCAACTTGTACACACAGTGCCACTCATCAATGTGAGTCTCTAAAACAGTGGACCAATCAGAAGACCCCGAAGGTGGGACAAGCGTTGTGAGCTTTTGTTTACAGTTGCAAGTTGGCAGGGCTAGGCATTCTGTGCTACGTTTTTTTTTATTTATTTTTTTTTACATTACTGAGCACAGAATCTCGCATTTTAAACTGCAGTCACACTAGACTTTGAGCATAAAGTGTTTCTTTGTACGCTGCAACGATCGTGATACGTCACGCTCTGTAGCGTCTTTTTAAAAACTTAAATTCAACACATAAATGAAAATACATCTAAAATGTAAAAACATACAATCTACTACACTTTCGTGCAGTGCTGCAGTTTTAAATTTATGTTTTTTTTAAATTCAGCTACGAGGTCATGCTGTGACGTATCGATCTGCTGTTGGTCACACAGTTTCACGTGATGCGAATTCGCAGGTCAGAGTTCACCAAGCTTGAACTTTGGAACGTAGTGAAATGTGAAACTTTTTGCACTACCTTGCGTTTCCAGTCTGACGCATTCGCATGCATATGAATGGAAGTCATTGGATGAAAAGTGCAGTGTGACTGCCCCTTCAAGGTCCTTGCATGCTGAGTCCAAAATTTTCGCATGCGTTTTATTCTTTTTTTCTTATTTGTCATCCTTTCCTCTCAAAATGCATGCAACAGATACGAAAAACGCAGAAAATCAAACCCAATCCGAATTTTTTTATGACGGACGAAAGTTTCGGAGTCAGTGAGTAAACGGGATTTATTTTTAACATGCAAAAATTTCGGACCTTTAGATGTAAAGACGTGTTCTGTGTGAACTGCCCCTTGAACCTGTGCTGCAGTGGGTAACACACCAGCAGTGGTGCTCATATAGGTGAAACGGGTTCAAATGTGGCTTGCAACATCACATTACACCTCAGATTTCATTCCGCTCTATGCCCGTCTCATAAGGAGGCAAAAAATGAAGAAACATCAAGCAACATTTACAAGAATGATTTCTTAAATAATGTGCAAACATCTTAACAAACACCAGAGCAACTGCACAGCAGCACTCTGGCAACCACACCCTAATGACTATATATGAATGTGCTAACGAACACTCAGAACACCATAGCAGCTGAATAGTGACACCCAGGTAATCAAAAAGTTTGCATGGAAAAGCACCATTTTCTACAGAATTCAATGTGAAGGCAGTTCTCCTTTTAGCTGTCTGACTTATGTTTGAGTCATACAGAGTAAAAAAAAAAACATTACAGATTGCATCAGTAAAATGTATTATCATGCCCTAAGATGTAGGAGGGAAAAACTAAACCACATAAAGCATAACGGAAGGGTCGTCTGAACTGTAGAACTGGATGGAACCGGATTTTGTCCACTGCTGGATTTTTTTTTCTTTTTTGCTAGTTATCCTTTTCCATGTAGGATGTTTCCCAAGGTAATGTTTGCAGACATGATTCAGTAAAAAAAAATCAGAAAAGGACAGTCACAGACCATCCACGCCCAAAACTACATATATTTCAAGCAAGCCGTTGTTTTCATATCCACAGAGTAATCGTGACAAAGCAAACCAAGCCGCCCACATCAAAGATGAGAAGGGAACTGGTGGAGAGGGTGGGGGTGCATGGCTCATGATGCATGATGCATGAAAGAACTTGTGCCTCAAGCACCAGATAATATTTAGATATTAGCATTTCTTTAATAAGACAATATTTCAGTAGCTTTGAATCTTTGTGGATTAAGAGACATTGTAGGCATCTGTAATGTTTATGGTTCTTTTAAAGCTAAACATGTTCTTTTTTTCTTATCTGTGTACATAGACAGGATATGTATTTATGTAGTGGATCCTGTTTCAGCAGACAGCTGATATAAACACTAATGTTTATACATGGAATGTAAAGAAGTGGATGATGGGGGTGGAAAGGGTCATCGGCACAATTACATAAGCAGACTCAGCTCCAAATCCAACTAAAGAATGATTTAATTGCAACATTGATCCAATACACTCTGCTACAGTAAAATCTGGTTTTATTTTTAAATTTTATTTTATAAGTTTCAGCACTTTAAAAAAATTGTTATTGTAATAAAAAGGTTTTTTAGAAGTTTGTATTATATTAAAAATAATGGAAAATAGCATTTTCACTATTGTATATTTTATACAATAGTGAAATATTGTATTATAATATATAATATACAATAATATATTTTTCTTTATTCTTTAATAAACACATAAGAACATGAATTATATAGATATGGAAGGGAAGATAGTGAATATCTGAAGTCTTGTATGCATCCTGCAGTGGAGTACTTAGAAAGGCCAGGAAGCTTGTTTCCAGTAAATCTCTATTGTAAATAACTGCTGCATGACAGGGCTACGTGCAGATACGGATGCTGGTTCCTGAGGACTTGCTATTTTTTCCATAACAAAAGGTTAGCATATCTGTATTTTGGAAGCTCTTTAAGCCTTGTTCCCTCATCGAGGCAAATCAAACGGGCCACGTACACAGTGCCATCAATAGTTCAAGATGCCTGACTCTATTGAATATCAAGAAATCTTCATATTTAATGCTTTTGAATAATTCGACAAAGTAATTAATGGCTTGTTCGTTATATTTCTGCTTGATTTAACTGTTGATGTAATATGATGTAATTTAGACTAAAGGTCCATTCACACCAAAAAACTATAAAGAAAACTAAGATGGTAAGTATATTATCATTCACATCAATGGATGATTTTAATAAACATTTTACTATAAGAGCATGCTGCAGTTCTGTCGTCTAAAGCTTCATATGCTAAAGCTCTTTAAAGGTGGATTCTGATTGGCTGTCTAATGTTTTTAGCGTTCATCAGCAGGAAAAAATCATCCTGAAAGCGATTTCAACATTATTGTATATATATATATATATATATATACATATATATATATATATATATATATATATATACACACATATATATATATATATATACATATATATATATATATATATATATATATATATATATACATATATATATATATATATATACATATATATATATATATATATACATATATATATATATATACATATACATACATATATATATATATATACATATATATATATATATATATATATATATATATATATATATATTCCAGCAGCCTTGGTTCTGGAAGTATTTTTTTCATACAGAGATCTTAAAAACCAGCTATGAGGTTAATCACAACATTGCAAACTTTGATTTGGAGCAAAAAAAAAAGTACTTGAAGACTGGTCAGAAAAACAAATTTTACAAGATTGTGTACCTTATTGCTTTAATAAGGAAAAGAACTACAATCCCACGAATGACATTTAAATTTAATATGATTAGTTTACTGGAATATACAGTATTCTGAATAATATATACAGTATATTGGCTGAGTGGTTCTTTTGGTGCAGTTTGCTCACCAAAACAATCATGGGTAATGTAACTACAAAACCACAAAACTGAGTATTTTAAAATAAGTTTAAATAATACAGGCTGACAGCTTTAACAAAAGCATATGCTATCAATCAATAACCTCATAGCTCACAGTAGGTCTGTCTTAAAAGTTTATGTTTATAAGAAAATGAATGGGATTTTTACTTCCACACCCATTGGCTGATCAAACGCCTCCTTACATCTACACCTTTATGGTCAGATCATGTGATTTCCAGTAAGACTGATTGCATGATGTGTTTGCTCATTGTAAATGTAGATTAAGTTGGAATGCAGGTTAATAAAACAAACTGTGGCGCAGGAGTTAATACATTCAAAGCCCAGGCCAAGACTTGCGCACCTGGTTCCCAGATGAGTTCTTTAATACCACTGGACTTGCCAACCACCAACCACATCTATATCCCATATCCCTAATGTAATTTAACTTGCACTTATTTGTTTACAAGTCTGCACACGCAGTTTCTTTGGAAGTGTTTCCTTGAGCATAAAAGATATTTGTGTTGATTACTTCAGTAAGTTACAGGAAAACTGAGGCGTGATCGGAAGTCATAAATCAGGAAAACTGTGCCGGTCATGCTGTATCACAGAAACGTGAATGGTGGATCTGCAATTATCATGGTCTAAAGTGCAATAAACCACAATATCAGTGCCAGAAGTGTTCTTGTGAATGCATGTGTAATGAGAATGTGGCTTTGGCTTTAATACGCTGTAGACAATAAGTACTCTAAAACATCATAAAATGATTTAGTGCATTTCTGCAATGTTGAAAAGTCATTTTCAGGACATCACATCCGCATCTAGAAATTCCCCATCTGTTGTAAGGAAAGGAACATCCTTTTTTTTTTTTTTTGCATGGCCCACATAAAAGCTGTTTATTAATCTAATCACAGGAAAGGCTTTGTAAGGCATTTAAACCTATATTTAAATACGGGACCCAGTTATTAAAAGATGCTGCAAATTGATAGTTCACATAAGTACTTAACCTGCTCTGTTAATCTCTAATCCCATTTAAATGCACAAGGAAGTTAGTGAGAGGTAAGTGTGAGAAAAATTGACTTGAGAGAAAAGATTTGTGAGAAAAACAAAAGGCCAGAGAGTCACAGGACAAGAAACTAAATGGTTGCTGGGCCTGCTTTACCACTAGTCTTTAGGTCATCAGGGAAGAGCGAATTGAAGTAAACTAGGGTTTATTTCAATATCAAAGTCTTACCCAGTTTACTTGAATTCACATTATGAAGAGTGCTATAGTATCTCAGCTGGTGTGTTGCAACGCAAAAATGAGTAAAAGATTTGTTTTGATATGGTCATGAACAGCAGGGACTAATAATGACAAATGCAACAGTAACCATAATTTGCATAGCCGAAGTAACATAAATAATAGAGTTATCAACCTTTAAAAGGAGAAACTAAACCCATATCCATTGTTACTGGTGTAGATGGATGTGCATGCACACAATCAAACTATGCAATACTAACATAAATTCATCTGTCACTTAGTAAAACGGCTAATATTAATACAACATTTGCCCCATTGTTTGTATCTTGGAAGAGAAATCATACTTATGCTGTTGTTTACGAACTTAAAATGACACTATGTCACTTATGGACCTGTAGCGGTTAAAAATAAAACTGTGGAAATACATTGTTTTGGTTGTGCTTCAGCTCTGCTCCTCTGCACTAATAAATGTGGTTCTGGTGTACACATGGACAGAGCATCATATCAGAAAGGATGGGCCAGTAAATACCGGTTTCTTTGTTTTTAACACCAGTGATTCACGGAGGTTTACTGTTTTGAATGATCTATGGTCATTTTATCTCGTAAGTTGTGACAACAAACGTTCAGCTTCATGCTACCCACAGCCGGAGCTACTTTCTCTGTGTACAGATATGATGAAATGCACGGCGATTGGTAATTAATTTCCTGCGAAACCTGCCCCAATGGCTCTGAAATATAAATCAACATATTTATTAAAGTGTATTTGCGTAAAATAAGGTCATGGGTTAAAAGTTACATCATATAAATTTCCCTATTCAGCCTCTCTTATAATCATCTTCCATATTGATGGGCCTACGCAGTTCAGGTTTACTTTATGATTTTTGGTACAGTTTCACATTACAAACAATTTAAACTTAGGATATTAAACAAAACCAGTAGAACTACTGAATTTTTTTTTTTTTTTTTCACACAGACCCACATATATATTTTACAGATTTCTTTCATAAATTGCAGTGACTGCTCTAAAATATGAGACACCAATGTTTCAGGAGTTTAGGACACATAATAGGATACATGCTTATTAGATACCTGTATTATTTCCTATTTGGGTTTATGTATATGCTTTATTTTTTGAGATTAACTATTTTTCCAAGCCATTGTTAGATTTCTGTCATAACTATAAAGATTTGATTTCAAAAACAGTAGCTCATAAACTATTTCTTGTTATGGTTTTAAATCTGTATTTAACCTCAGAATGATCTCAAAGTTAGTCTGATTTTTTGGTGGCTGTGCTTTAAAATTAAATTATAATAATCTTAAATCAGGTGATGAAGGGTTTCAAAAGTGACAGTAATCAGTGTTCAGTGCTACTGTAAGGTAAACCCTGCCTGCTTTAAATGTTTGAATGTGATTAACAGCTGAAAACATTAGAAATTTAAAAATGTAATCAAAAAGTAATCAAATGTAATCAGTTACATTAAGCAGCCTAGGGCCTAATTGAAATAGTTACACTACTTATTACATTTTTGATAGGGCAACTTGTAATCTGTAACCTATTACATTTCTAGAGTTACCTTCCAAACACTGCCTAGTAGTATATTGTATAGTATGCAAGTAGTTGAGGTACGTGTTGACTATTTCTGATCCTTTAGTAGGTCAGCAGATTGTGGTATTGACTGTGGTATGGTTTACCCGTCATTTTGTCAACACTGAAAACACTCACACTCACTTGCACGCTGCTGCTTAAGTAGACAGTAGTCTATAGGACTGACAATTAAGGGTCTTTCTTCAAAACACAATGTCACTCTTGGACATCTGTATTAGCTTCCTTTAATGACTTGATAGGCAAATGTTGTGGTCATTTCAACAGCATGCGATAAGGAATAGCTGAAATGTTTTTGTGACATTGCAAAAGTGCTGTTGAAGACAAAAGCCTGCCTGTGATGCTGCTGAAGGGCGCTTGAACACCAGCCAACAATCAGCGTCTCTCACTAAATAAACAAGCTCGGGCCCTCTAGTGTCACCCTCTTCAAATAGAGGAAGACAGATGTGAAGAATTTAGACACATTAAATACATATTTACTCATATTAAATAATGTTAAACCAGCACATATTTTTACAAACAGTTTTATTATATGTATTAGGCTACAATACAACAATATATGATCCCACTAGGATAGTTTCAAGCTTGACATTTTAGGCTTGATATGACATAAAATAAGCAGCTGTTTTCTCTGTCATATGATTTGGTTAGTGCAGTTACTAAGTACTTATAATATAGTACTTAGTACTTAGTAGCCTACTTAAAATATGTGAATGGTCATGCTAACACGATTAGCTAACGAGCTCCCTCTAGTGTACACTCACAGTCTATTTCAACCTCTCAAAAATAGTTCATTAAAAAACAAAACAAACAAACACAAATCACTCTCATACTGATGGATATTTACAGAAAGTTCCTGAATTATGTATTTTAGCAAGGTTTCTTTATTTCTTCCAATAGTGTGTTGTTGACATTGTTGAAAAAGGCTTATACTTTTTTCATCTTTTTATTAATCATCTGGACCAGATTTTGCCAAAAATATTAAATTATCTATTATAATTCATAGTTTTAACATTTTATACAATATTATTTAAATATATAAATTTATATTACATAGTCTATACAACTGTCACAATTAATTCTCCTGAAGAGTGACAAAATCTTGAAAATGCTGCTGATCAGGTCACCAACCAGCAGTAAGCTTTATTTTAAAGTTAGCAAATAAGGAAGTGTATTTTTTGTATGTATGTGAAGCTACTTCTTCAGTCCTGTGGTCTGACATTTGTGAACTAACCAAATTACACTTTTTATTTCAGTGTCATATATGTGAGATAATTCCATACTGATTAATTTATTATATTAATATATTCATGTACTGTCATTTAGATTCTTCCTCATGAATGAATTCATGTATATGTAATGTTTCTGCACATTCAGTCAGAGCTTGGTGAATGCAGGATTATTTGATCCACACAAAGCCAATTTGTGTCCCAAAGTTGAGTCCATATCTCACATGGGAGAAGAACAGTTCAGGATGGCAGGAGGTGCAGAGTGTGGAGTCAGATTGGTGTGGGATCCTGATGTCCTCGATGTGTTCGGGTTTAATTCCACCTTTGGCCAGCAGAATTCTAAAAGTCAAAGCACGATTGGTTGGTTAATCAAAAATATATAAAAATAATAAATTAAAAGTACATTTAAAATAAGATCCTCAAAAGCGCTTTACATAGTAAAAACCTTAACAATACAAATGCATAAAAAATATATAACCTGTTAATTAAAATTCATTAAAAAACCCACAGCACATTAACAGCACACAACAAAAAGCCGACTGAAAAAAAAAGAAAGAAAGTTTTTTAGGTAAGATTTAAAAATATCAAGTGACTGCGCCTCACAAATCTGGGAGAAGCGAAGAATTAGAGTTGGTCTGCATACATGTGCATCTATTTCCCCGTGGTCTTTGTTTCTGCTATATTCTAATGTATTACCCTTCACATCAATCACCTTAATTTCAGTGTTGTTCATTACTGAGAGTCACCTCAGGGAGTGACGTGACCTCTGTGAGTGACACAGAGGACAGAGGGATCAATGATACAGGTCTCCGGTGTACAGTTGAAGGCAAACCAGACCTTTAATGTTTACCTGGTTGCGAGTCTGATGTCGACATAAGGTCTAGATGAGTCCATATGTCTAACACAGTCTGGGTGTATGGCGTGAAACTCTCGGGCCGAATCTTGCTCCAGAGTAAAGCAGCACAGCCCAACAGAAGGCCCGATCACACACACAATGTCTGCAGGCCTGCTGCCAAACTCTGACACCATGGCATTCACCGTTGCCATTGCAATTCCCATGAGGGTCGCCTTCCAGCTTGTGACACACACAAGAAACACCAGATAAACAACTATTACTGTTATGCTATTTATGCAAAATCTCGAAGATAATTTCTAGAATATAAGATGATACTATATATAAAGAACACAGAAAATGATCATACTGTATGTATATAGCTCTCAAATGGCATAAACAAGGATTATGTAAGCACTGCACAGCAATGACAGCACCACTGAGAATAACTCAATTACATTTACCCTTCTGGGAATACTCCAATTCCAGCTGCATCTCAGATAAAACAAATTGCTTTCTATGCCTGTGCATCATGAGTGTGTATTTTCACTTTAGCTGTGTTTAGACTGACATGGTCCCTACGCAGTGTTTACTACTCCCTGAGCACAGGATCTCTGCTGAAATTCACTTCACTTGACAAAATGCGTCCAGTTGGAACACCCTAGTCATTACACACAGGCAAAACTTGACATAATATCTAAACATAACATAATATATTAATAAATATATTATGTTGTTATATTTAGATATTATGTCAAGTTTTGTCTGTGTATGAGGATTAGGGTGTTCCATCAATAGGGTGTTATTAATATCTATATAGAGAGCTGGGTAGATTACTTACAAATTGTAGTCCGTTAGTAACATAATCCATTACATTACACATTTTAGGTAACATTATCAGACTACTTTTTGATTACTTTAACGTAACATTGATTTAAATAGGATAATATAGTTATATGGTTAATAACATAAAGTGAATTAAGCATTACATTGTGTCAAGTTTTCCAAAACTGGGGTTCGTGAAGGAACTGCAGGGGGTTTGTGAGTTTGATGAAATTCTAATAATTAATTAAGTCATAAAAATGTACAATTAAAATAAATAATTGTAAAATAACATCAATCAAAATAAAACACTTACTAAAAAATGAAATATTTTGTTTACCGGCATGTCACATAGGCATTTTAGAAAGGAAAATTTAAAAGATGAAAAAAAAAAATAAAAAAAAATTAGGGAGAAACAATAAATTATGAATAAACTCTTGCTATTGTGTGAATATATGTAATCAAGTAATCATAAAAAAGTAATTGTAATCAGGTTATCCAAATTACATGTAATCAGTTACTGCCCAGCTCTGACTATATATTAATATTAATGTATCATTATATAAATATTAAGTTATTATTAATTCAATCAATATAAATTGTCATATTTGAAAGCCCTAATCTGAGTAATAAATGCTGATGCGAGTGTTTAAAATATTTAGAACACTCTATAACATCATCACACAGACAAAACTTGCCATAATATAGTATGTGGTATACAATGTATAATTAATAATAACTTTTATTATTAATAAATCTTAATATATTTTATTTAATTTAGCTATGATCATGATATTTGTTGCATCTCTCGCACTATATCCGTGAATAGCTGCATACTAAATACACCTAGGACTAAATAGGCTTAATAAAACACTGCCGCCTCAACTTATCTTATCACTGTGTTTCGTTTACTCCTTTAGTACTGAAGCGATGCGCAAAGACTAGCGGGTTAATTTCCTTCCTATTAAGTGATGTATTGATGTTCCCTTTTTCCCTATGCCATTTGCAGTGCTCTTCAAACTGAACATGTCAGCTCCCTTCGGACTGGAATCTCATCTAAGTCCACTTCGCTGAGAACTCACGGTCGAATGGAATGCACCTTTTGATTTCCCTTTCCTGTTTCAGGTTATATGAATACATACTTCCCATAGATCTCACTTGAAGCTTTAAGTGAATCAATATAAGGTTGCAGATCTAACCCTAATCTATCAATTACATTATTTTTTGGGTGAACAAAACTTGTCCATTAAAAGTTTAAACCTGTCAAATTTTGTTTAAAGAAAATAATCTATTTGCAGGAGCATACACATGTTTTTTTTTTTTTGTTTTTTTTGCATTGTGATGTGACTCACCTGCATGTGCCGGTGCCGCCTGGGATGCTTTTAAACAGAATTGAAGGAGTTCCCATCTATGTTACATACTCACTGGCTGTATCTCCTTCACTATCTGTTCCAAATTATGTATTAACCCTATAAAGCCTACTGGATCATATTTGATACTTGAATTTCTAAGGCATCTAAATTATTTAAATGATCAAAACTTTGCTAAAAAACCTGTTGTACACAATCTTCTACATGCCTATTGTCACCTGATTGATAGTTCATACTTTGTAAGAAGTACAAAAATGTGCAGTCTTAATGGCCACATCTGTAAAAGGCCTTTTAGAATATTTCTAAAAATGTAAATTTTCAGGTTGTGGTACAGTGTCTTTTTGCTGTGAAAACTTTAATGATTTTAGTAAAAGTAAGAATAGCATTTAAATGGTTATAAATATTGCAAGATGAACATATATACAAGACTGAAGCAACTCAGGTTTACTTGATTATCCATACATAATTTTAAAGAAATAATTAGGTTAAAAATGTGAGGATCAAATATGATGGATCAGGTTTTTGAGGAATGTTTATTTGTTAATCTGTTAATCATCATTGTATTGCATTGCATTATATGTTTTGGTCTTAAACAAAACAAAACAAAACAAACTACAGAGCTTTGATCATAAAACTTAGCATTTAAATATAATTATGGGAAGTGACAACTGATATATATGTGCATTTTATTAAGTAGTCTATAATACTGTGATTAAAATCATAAGTATTCAGAATTTACTTTTTGGCATATAAATAACAACACCTGCACCAAATTGCATATTTTTGTTCGGGTTGGGCCGCCGATTAAAATTAATGTGTTTTTCCTCCTTAAATGTAAGCTCCAAAATGTTCCACATTCTCTTACTAAAAAGAGAATTTTAGATTTTTTTTTTTTTTTTTTACTAAAAAAAGTTTTTCTAAATGTTTAATAAAATGTTAAATACTGGTAATAATAATAATAATAATAATTATTAATAATAATAATAATTATTATTATTATTAATAATAATTAATAATAACAATAACAATAATAATAATAATAATAATAATAATAATTATTATTATTATTATTATTATCCAGCTTTAAATGTATTATAGATCAATTTATTATTCCAAATGAAATTATGCCAGCACTCAGATTCAAGATTCCTGTATCACACTAGTTCAATAAAAATGATATTATTAACTATACATATTTAAGCATAAAAGTAAAATCTGCATAGGCCTATGTGATCATGAAAGCGAGCATAACTAACCTGAAATTAAAGAAGATCTGAGAATTGCAATGTCTCCTTTGAGCGCTGGTAGGTGCTGTAGAAACGTGCTGAGCTCACGTTTAGCGTCAGCTGCCTGCGCGGCGCTGCTGTCTGTGCACTGACCCCGGGGACAGCACTCACAGGACAGATTGTCAAACATGATGCTGTACTCAAAATCATACGCAGTAGTGAAAAGGAGCTCCTGGTAGACCTGAAACAATCCTCTCCCGTGGCTCGAAGTCACGATCTTCACGTTACTAATGTCCTCTTTGTCTATAGCCTGTTTGAATGAGTATAATGCGGCTGAAAGCGAGCTCTTGCACAGGACCTGTGGGGAATTGATGAAACCAATAAACATCTCCTGAATGGAGCTTCTAGGAAATCTGTCCGTCCCCAAGGAGCTCTCTGGATCCGCTATGAAGAAGACCGGCTCTTGTGAGCCATTCCCGGTCAATGCACAGAACGTGCTGATACGCTTTTTCACACAAATGTGGTATTGTGAAGAGCGGACATGTGTGAGATCCACGAGAGTTACTGCAGCCATCTCTGATTGTTAACGCATCATCACGCGCAGACGCGTTTGTTTTGCTGGGATAGAGGTTATGTGGCCGTGCAATCATACCACACCTGGTTATGAGTGTAACAAACGAGGAACTTTTTTTTTTATTTACCACGAAAACAAAATTGCACTCAGTGCAAACTCCTCACTGGACAAGCGCCTCGCACACTGTCTACTTTCAGGTGCAGACGTGCAATACATAACCGCATGTGACATTGCTCTGACACAGAATTTCCAGTGGGTTGCATACAGTTTGCTGATTTTTCATTTAGGCCGCTAGCTGTTTTGCAGACATGTAACAGACTGTCAGATTTCTTAATGAACTTCCCCATTAAAGAGTCTTGTTCTGAGACTGGACTGACAGTCAATGAGCCTTGCTTTGTTGTCATGAGGGCAATTCCTGCTAATGCTATACATTTTCATGTCCTCATCACCAGTGCTGGGTAGTAATCTGGATTACACAATCAGATTCTAAAAATTAAGTAGGCTGCTTCTAATTAGAATAAATTACGTTTTAAAATAGCCTACTTGTAATCAGACTAGTTACTTTTTTATTGATTACATGATTACATAATATTCACACAATAGCAATAAATTATTCATAATTTATTGATTCTCCCTAATTCTTATTTTCCATCTTTTAAATTTTCCTTTCTAGCCTTGGCCTATACTGCATATATACATTCAGGAAGTCTTTCAGTTTTGCGGACATTCGCACAAAAACCAGTCACTAGTCAGGTGGCTATAATTACACAGAAAACTGAGAGGCCACGCAGCATTTAACCACTGGATTTACAAAAATGATTTCAGTTTTGAGAAGTCTTTTCTTAACATTTCAACATTGCCTCAACTACTGATGAACACATTAATTTTTATTTAAATTATCGCTCAGTAGGTTATCTTACCTTGTATTAGGCTACTATGTCTTTGAAAGGCTTTTGTCTTTCAAACACATTAAAATGCACAAATTATTTCTTATTTACATGTAATGCAGGGATTCCCAGACTTTGTCATCTGAACCTCTTTCACCTGATATATTTACTTGAAGTACCCCTGAGATTTTAAGGTAGTAAATTATCAAATAAGTAGCACATCTGCATGTTTACGGTTCACGTTGGTTAATGGTCACATGACTTGCAGGTAAAGAAATAAAATATTTAATATTTTTCAGTAAGCATTTTATTTCAATTGTTGTTATTTTAAAATTATTTTAATTTTACATTTTTATGATGTAATAAATTATTAGCTTTTTATTAAACACAATAACCCCCTGCAGTTTCTTCATGAACCCCAGTTTGTGAAACTTTGACTTAATGTAATGTTTAATGTACTTTTGTAATTTAATTAATGTAATTTTAAATGTTTTTTTTTTTTTATTATTAACAACGAATGAAATATATTTTCTATTTCTTTGTATTATAAATCAATATGGTACAAGATTATACTATTTAAATCAATGTGATAAACAAGTTAGGTATAAGTAATCTAAAAGTGATCAAAAAGTAGTCCGATCATATTATCTAAACTGTGTAATGTAATGGATTACGTTACTAACTACAATTTTTGTCATGTAACTTGGAATCATTAACGGATTAAAATTTTCAAGTAATCTACCCAGTTCTGCTCATCATATTTGTCCTATACTGGATAAAATATTTAACAAAGCATAATTAAAAATGAGAATATCACAATAATATGTTAAAATTATTTCACATGACATTTTTTTCATGTTCTTGAATGCTGAACTAACTTCTGACATGGAAAACAGGCAAATATTCTGTCAAAGTTTCACAAACTGGGGTTCATGAAGAAACTGCAGGGGGTTATTGTGTTTAATAAAAAGCTAATTATTTATTACATCATAAAAATGTAAAATTAAAATAATTTTAAAATAACAACAATTGAAATAAAATGCTTACTGAAAAATATTAAATATTTTATTTCTTTACCTGCAAGTCATGTGACCATTAACCAACGTGAACCGTAAACATGCAGATGTGCTACTTATTTGATAATTTACTACCTTAAAATCTCAGGGGTACTTCAAGAAAGGAAACAGTGTAGAAAGGAAACAGTGTATAACAGTGTATTTACTAATGTAACCATTAGTATTTAATTATTGTTAGAAGTTATTTCGTTATACTGTACTCTACTGATTCCAGGAAAAAAAAAAAAAAAAAAAAAAATGACTAGAGCAGTTGCCTTATTATTTCTGTATTTCTCAGAATCATTTCACCGTTTGAGTAGAATGTCATTTATGCAGAACAATGCTAGTCATTGCATGGACACAAATGCTTGTTTTAGCAGTGGATGCCGAGTACATGGTAAAAAACTGCTTACACTTGAATATTGTTTTTGTGAATTCTGTCCTCCAAAAATAAAATATCATTATTTTTCTGTAGCCTTTGAGTAACAAGTGAATACAAAAATAAAAATAAATAAATAAAAAATTTCAGGCCAATTTCAGGTATAATAACTTATAATAACTTAGGCTATTTCACATTTCAAAAAGTTATTTAGAAGATTTCCATAATAAATAAATAAATAAATAATAACCTAAAAATTGTAACATCTACATTAACTGGATTTTATTATCTTTAGATTTACATACATAGGCTAATATGTAACTTCATGTCTGACCTTTATCTACAGCAGAAATGTCTTATGAATTTTGTATGACATGGTTCATGCTAGTTCATAATATGATGAATGATTATTATCAATGTAAACTAATATGTGGTGACATATATATAATTAAAAGACTACCATAAGTGTTTTATACTCTATAGAGGCTTAAGAAGTTTGCATTAGTGGATTTTCTAGGCTACTTGCTTAGATCGCTTACTGTAGATGTTGACGCTTGACAAATGAGCACATTTTTAGAATGACAATTTATGATCGTTATACATTTCATTTTTCTGCTGATATTTAAAGGCCAATCAGTCAAGAAACTTATTTGTCTCACTTTACCTAACGTTTTGCTGAGCTCATGTTCATCATTCAGTCACTTCCTCGTAATTGTATGACGTGTCATAGTGACGAGTTGATTATTGATAAGCGAACTGAAGCACTTTGCAAAACCCGACGTGTGTCCAGCGGCCAACAGAGGGAGTACAATTACCAGATTATGTTGCCTTTACCATCATCAGCAATGGTGCTCTGATTCTGATCTGAAATATATGCAATAACCTCTCGATTGAAAATCACTCATATGGTCTTTAAATTTTGAGCTTTGTGAGTTTCTTGTATGATTAATGCAAAAAAAAAAAAAAAAAAAAAAAACTGCTGAAAGATCACAGCACATCAACACTATCTGAGATTCACAAGTCTTCGTTATTAAAAATTCTTAAAAAATAAAATAAAATCCACAACACTAAATTTATTATTTATTCATAATTATAATGATTATAACTTCTTAATATAAGCATATCGAAATTGTTTTTAATGTAAAATGTAATATGTTTTGCATTACGCACCAAACTGCTAAATACATAAAATAATGTGACTAGGTTTATTGTTGCGTTAATAATTTTAGTAGGCTAGAGTCATGCAGTAAATATTGTCATTGCACTGTGTTAACATATTAGTCTGACTCACACATCACATCAGACAGCTGACTCGTGATTTAAGATTATTTGTCAGTTTTAGACATAAAAACACACATCGGTTTTGCACATGAGATGTGGTCGCTCACTGGAGGCAGTTCGCTGTGGACTCGTGCACGCTGATCCGTGTCGCGCGCTCAGTCTCTCAGCGCGTGGAAGCAGCAGCTGCGCCGTCAGATGCAGCAGCTCTGAAGAGCGACGACGGGCAGCATTTCGCCATTCAGCTTGGTTCACGTTTGTTTCGCAGGATTATTACGCCGAATCACACCAAGGCTTGATTCAGAGCGGTAAGAGTCCTTCTTCATTCCTCAGCGTTGCTGTTGTCTGTATTTCTCTCTGTGCGCGACCCAGTCCTGATAGCGTCTGCTGGTTCCCATTCTTCTCATTTCATCAGACCGAGCTGAGCTCCATCACAATGTTTCCCCCTATCGAGGCATCAACAACATTTAAGAGCGGTCTATTTACAATTTATTTACATCTTGTATTTTTCCCCCCTTAATTGCGCCGTATCTCTTGAGACGGAATTCGTATATACTTGTTGGGATACTTGTTGAGACAGAATGTTTATTATAGGCTGTTGTATGTTGAACATTATTTCTGTTTTGAAAGTTAAACGCGCAAATGTTTTGTTTTGGATACACAGTTCACACTGGAAAGAAAGCGACACCGACTTCACGAAGGACGTTATTTCGTTTATATAACACGATAAAAGCGATTGACGGTCACAAACAATAAGTTTCTCGGCTTTGGAAACAGGCTGGAGACAACATACGTTGATTAAAGTGTGCTTTGAGAAGTTGAGTGTTGAATGTCGGGTAATTTCTGTAGTTTGTTTTTATTAATCACTGGGGTTTCGTGAGCGTCAGATGCTTCAGCGGCTCTGTAGAAACGCCGATGCCCTTGATATCATGTCACCTGGGCAACCGCTTCAGCACCATGGAGAGAGTTCTGAGGAACCGGAGTTACTCTCATCCGCTCCATTTCTAGGCTCGCTGATTATCAACTTTTGTGTTAGGCTATGTTTGTTGTGACACATTTTTTTGTTTATTGGTAGGCTGTGTTTGCTGTGACACTAACAAAACAAACAAAACTTTTAAAGTCATGTGACATTCTAAATATGTGGCTAATGTTTTCTTTTATAGGACTGTTTGTTCTGGTCTTCAAATTTGATTGGCTTACTGCGTAGCAAATTTGCCATGAGTAATTGTTTGGTTACATGTAGAGAAATTTTTCACCGCTGATGAAAAGGCGGGACTAGATATGACCTGTGTGTGAAACACTTTACAAAAATCCTCTTTTTAAAGGGGTCACCGGATGCCCTTTTTCCACAAGTTGATATGATTCTTTAGGGTCTTAATGAAAAGTCTATAACATACTTTGGTTAGAAATTCTCAATGGTAGTGTAAAACAACTCCCCTTTTACCCTGTTAAAAACAGCTCTGTTCACAGCAAGCCGTTTCAGTGCATGTTCCTTTAAATGCTACTGAGCTCTGCTGACCCCCCCATCTCTTTTGTGGGTTGACGAGCCGTTCTCTGAGAGATGCTTTAGCTGCATTAATCATGAAACTTGCTAACTAGCACATTATTAGGAAAGGCGATTTGCAAAGATTCATAAAAAAAAAGCCTTATACTCACTTCTTCTGTAGATGAGGCTGGATCACAAATGATTCGCGTGAACATGGACGCATTTAAGTAGATCGGGGGCGCATTCCCTTTCAAAACAAATGTAATCCACTGCGTCTTCAGCGGCTCAGATGTCAGGAGTACATGACGACTGCTTTGTTCATTATTACATCCAAAAACAGAACACCTCAATCGCTTAGGAGACATTCTTGTCTACACCTGCTCCAGCGTCGAAACAATAGTGGACTGTTCACAGCTCACTCAGGGTGGGTCTGCTTAAATGCTAGTGCCAGTCAACAATCATGGGAGGGGCCTGGGTCTGTGTGACGTCACACAGCCAAGAATCTGATAACAGCTTGATTTGAGATAGGGGTTATTATTTATGGGGATTAAAAAAAAAGCTGCACTTTTTTTTTTTTTTTTTTTTTTGTGAAGCCGCGCCCACATACAGATCACTGCCACATCAAACAACTTCTACTGGTCAATGGTGCAAATTCGTTCACCAAACTGAACGTCACAAATTTGCAGAGGGGAATTTCTTAGCCACCATCAGGGAAAATTTAATCATCACACGGATTCCTATTGTGGTAACTTCTATTTTTCTCGTGAATGGAAGCTTGTGTAATTTTTTTTATGTATATATGCAGTAGCTGTGCTATGAACGCTTTCAGCGGGGGAGGGCAACTAATATCTGTCGCTCTGTTCCACTCACATATGTTGATCCAGTTCAGCTTTGCTTGGTTTCACACTTGGTTTACTTGGTTGGCTTCTTTTGGAACTGTTTTTGTTGACAGTGCAGCAAATCAACTAGTCAGTTCCTGTCAGAACTGTAATTACTCGATCTTAATGACTTGCTTCTTTAACTGTTGTGTAAAAGCAAAGTTATAGGTACTTACAAAACGTGCTTTTAGTCTGAATACAAACAATTACAGTCTGAACACAATCATTACAAACTGTTGTTCATTGTATGTACCAAAAGCTCCTAAAAAAAGTCTCAGGTTACGCATGTAACCATGGTTCCCTGAAGGGAACGAGACACTGCATCGAGACGCTTTGGGAATGCCTTCAGCGAGACCACTCTCTGAATCACATATGTAATCAGTCCAATAGAAGGGCAAGACGTCATGGGCAGGGTGACGTAGGGACCAGGAAGCTTAAAAGCACGTGCGGTGGAACTGGCGTCAGCTTCTAGGAGTGAAGCAAGCGCTGGCAGGGATGCCAGATGTGTGGCACTGAGACGCAGTGTCTCGTTCCCTTCGGGGAACCATGGTTACATGCGTAACCTGAGACGTTCCCCTTCAGGAACTCGAGCTGCGTCGAGACTCTTTGGGAACGAGACGCCCACGCCACCAGACTGACAAATCACTGTCTAGTCTGTACTAGGACGAGAGAATAGAATAGCTGGGAGTGGCTCGCATATCAAGGCCATAGAACCTCACGAACGTTAGGGGTGTGGACCATTCCGCAGCATTGCAGATGTCCTGCATAGACACACCTTCCAAGAAGGCATTGGAGGCCGCCACACTTCGAAAGTGAAAGTGAAAGTCGTGACAAATTGTCAAGTATCAATTTGACAAATTGTCAAGTATCCCCACTTTCAATTCCTGCCGGTGCGAGAACCTTCAGGTTACAAGCCCAACTCCCTAACCATTAGGCCACGACTTCGAGTGGAGTGAGCCTTGACCCCGAGAGTCGAGGGGAGACCAGAGGACTCATAAGCAAGGGAGATGGCATTGACTATCCACCGGCTGAGGGTCTGCTTCATAGCAGGAAAACCCCTCTTAGGGGGACCATAGCACACAAGCAATTGGTCCGCCTTTCTCCACAGGGCAGCTCTGTGGACGTACGTGCCCAGTGCTCGCACTGGACACATACAGTTAAGCTTCTGCTGGTTGGGCTCCCTGAAGGGAGGAGGACAGAAGGCCTGTAGTACTATGGGCTGTGGTGTAACAGAGGGAACTTTAGGAACATACCCCGCTCGAGGGTACAGAAACGATTTTGCCATCAAAGTCGAGATAAGCAGGGGCCACTGAAAGGGCCTGTAGATCACCAACTCTCTTCAGAGAGGAAATAGCCAGAAGGAAGGCAGTCTAAATAGTGAGATGTCGATCAGAGATCTCCTCAATAGGCTCGAAGGGAGCCTTGCAGAGAGCCTCTAACACCACAGCCAGGTCCCACGGGGGGACACGGGATCGTACTGGGGGCCTCAGCCTCAGCGCACCGTGGAGGAAACGTGTAACTCCAGAACTGTACCAATCGGGTCGTTGACTGGGTCAAGCTGGTGGTCTCCACACCATGAAGTGAAAAGTTTCCACTTCAGGGCGTACAGTTTCCTCGTTGAGGGAGCTCTGGATTGGAGGATGGTCTCAACAACCTCGGTTGAGAGACCGGAAGCTATGAGCTGTGCCCCCTCAGGGGCAACACCCACAACTTCCACAGCTCCGAGCGAGGGTGGATGATAGTGCCCCCCGCCTGTGAGAGGAGGTCCCTCCTGACGGGAATCTCCCATGGAGAGCCGTCGAGGAGAGAAATCAGGTCTGAGAACCATACTCGGCCCGGCCAGAACGGGGCTACTTATAGCAGACGGACCCCGTTCCGGCGCACTCTCGCCAGAACTCCCGGGAGCAGAGCAATCAGGGGAAAAGCATACAGACGAAGTCTCGGCCAAGTCTGCACCATAGCGTCCAGTCCCAGAGAAGCTGGAGAAATCAGAGAGAACCAGAGGGGACATTGCGATGTCTCCTGAGTCACAAAGGGGTCCACTTGAGCCTGGCCAAAAACTCTCCATATCTAACCATATCTATAACCACCTCGGGGTGAAGCATTCTCCGGGCCTCGGCCCCTGCCTCGACAGGATGTCTGCTCCCATGTTGAGATGCCCAGGAATATGCACTGCTCTCAGCGAGAGGAGTTTGCCGTGGGATCACACAAGGATCTGGTGCGCCAGCTTGTACAAGGGGCGCGAACGCAGACCTCCCTGGTGGTTGATATAAGAGACCACCATGTGCTGTCGGTGCACACCAACACATGGTGACCTCTTAGGTCTGGGAGAAAGTGTTTCAGAGCTCGAAACACGGCCAGCATGTCCAGCCAATTGATGTGCCACGTCAGATGGCAGCCACTCCACAGACCGCGGGCAGGGTGGCCACACATGACCGCTCCCCAACCGGTGAGGGACGCATCCGTCGCTAGCGTTACACGGTGACAAGGAGCTCCCAGCACCGGGCCCTGAGACAAGAACCAAGGTTTCCTCCACATGTCTAAGGCGCGTATGCATCGCCTCGTGACCTTGATCGTGCGGAGCGGGTTTCCCCTCGGGGAGAACCCCTTGGCCTTGAGCCACCATTGTAGGGGTCTCATGTACAGCAGGTCAAACGGTATTATGTTGGACGCAGCTGCCATCAGACCCAGCAGTCTCTGAAACTGCTTGACAGTAAGTGACTGGCCTTCTTTCACTCTCTTGACTGTCGTGAGGATCGACTCGATACGAGCAGGGGACAGACGTGCCTGCATTGTGGTCGAATCCCACACCACCCCCAGATAAGTGGTTCTCTGTAATGGAGAAAGCACACTTTTCTTGGCGTTTAGTCTTAACCCCAAATCTTTCATGTGGGCGAGAACGACATCTCGATGTCAAACCGCCATCTGCTCCGATTGGGCTAAAATCAACCAATCGTCGATGTAATTCAGCATGCGGATGCCCTGGAGTCACAGCGGAGCCAGAGCAGCATCCACACACTTTGTGAAAGTGAGGGGTGAGAGTGCAAGGCCGAAGGGAAGAACCCGATATTGGTATGCTTTGCCCCAGAAAGAAAACCTCAGGAACTTCCTGTGAGTGGGAAGGATGGAGACATGGAAGTATGCATCTTTTAGATCTATCGTGACAAACCAGTCCTCAGACCTGATCTAAGACACAACCTGTTTGAGTGTGAGCATCTTGAACTTCAGTCGCATGACTGAGCGGTTCAACTGACGCAGATCTAAAATAGGACGCAACCCTCCATCCTTCTTTGGAACTATGAAGTACCGGCTGTAGAACCCGGACTCTCTCTCGTGAGGAGGGACCACCTCGATGGCCTCCTTCCTCAACAGAGTGTTTACTTCTTGTTCCATAACCAGAGCCTGCCCGGGGCCAACCAGTGTAGGAATGACCCCGCTGAAACGTGGCGGTGGAGAGCCGAACTGAATACGATAGCCTTTTTCTACCGTGTGCAGGACCCACTGAGACACATTTGGCAGTAGTTTCCACGCTGCTAAATAGTCTACTACTCTTGAGACTGATCACTGGTGTAATTGGAGTGGCTAAATCGGTGCCCTGAAGCAGCGCACCAGCAGGGGACGGCCAATCTAGCAGCTCTAGAGACCTCCGAAGAGGTAGTGAGCCTCTCAGCTCCGCTACGTTTCCGGGCGGAAGAAACTGAAAACTATGCTCGCTGGAGACGGCTGCACCCTGGAATACTGGCAGGGTTAGCAGACCGATCTCCTGAGGGCCGCCCTGAGCCACACACGTCAGGACTTCTTCACCGAGGACTTTCTAGCCTGAATGACGGCCCGCAGATCCGTTTTCAGCTTGGCTGTCCCCGGCTTAGAGTGCCGCTGCTCCCGCCCAGCAACCCCCGGAGCTCGAGAGCAGCGAGGGAGGAACCTCTGAAATGCCGCCGCTTGTTTACGGGCCTCCTGGTACCTGTCGACGACGGAATTGATGGCGTCACCGAACAGGCCAGAAGTCGCAAGCGGGGCGTCCATTAGGCAGACCCTGTCTTTCTCTCTCATGTCTGAGAGGGTCAGCCACAAATGCCTCCCCACTGCCACCATAGCTGCCATGGAGCCTAATGCACGGGCGGTCTCCTTAGTGGCACGGAGAGACAAGTCAGCTGTTCGCCTCAGTTCTGAAATATCTTCAGACTTAATCTCCTTGCCCTCACCCTTCAGCAGATCGGCTTGGTACACCTGTAACACAGCCATTGTGTGCAGACACGCACCAGGCTGACCTGCTGCTGCATACCCCTTACCCACCAGCGCAGATGTCGTATGTAACGGCTTGGTGGGCAATGCCGGAGCCTTCAGAGACGATGCCACACCGGGGGACAGATAGCTCGCAAGTGTCTGTTCCACCCGGGGCATCGCTCTGTAGCCGCGCTCACTCAACCCCGCCACATTACCATAGTAATCTGATGCGGGGATGAAGAGGCGGGCTGAGAATGGCCTGGCCCACGATCTCCACACCTCGGTGTGGAGATCGAGGAAAAACGGGAGGCTCCGGCGTGGAGGTGGTGGCTTTTACTTGCTTTTCTGCGGCTCGTACTGTTTCTCGGCGGGCCACTCAATGTTCAATTTGGCCACAGGACAAGTCACCACCTCCAGAAGCTCCTCATATTGGGGTGATTGAGGGGGCAAATCCTCATCGACGCTCACCACATTGACCTCCTCAGAGGAAGAGAGGCGAAGCATCGAGCCCTCACCCCGGGGGGAAGAAACCGCACAGAGGGCTTCCGATCCCAGAGAGAGGGCACCCGATCTGGCAGGTGAGGAAGAAGATAGGGACTCGCCCGTCTCCATTCCCTCCACCAGATCAACTTGCGAACCCCACGAGCGCAGCTGCCGCTAGCACCGTGAGGAACGCTAGTGAAGGCTCCCTCCTCGAAGAGAGCCTTCCGAGAGCGAAGCGTACGCAAGGGAAGCCGCTCGCAATGCAGATCCAACTCTGCGTGCTTCCCCTACTTGAATTTTTTCTACAGACAAAACACAGAGGATGACAGTACACACACAGAGCGCTTGCTGAATGACAGAAAGCTGATGCCGGTTCCACCGCACATGCTTTTAAGCTTCCTGGTTGCTACCTCACCCCGCCCGTGACGTCTCGCCCTTCTATTGGACTGATTACACATGTGATTCAGAGAGTGGTCTTGCTGAAGGCGTTCGCCAAGCGCCTCGACGCAGCTCGAGTTCCTGAAGGGGAACCACAAATTCCTTTTGTGTTCTGTTTGCACACTCTTGGCGAATAAAGCTAATTCTGATTCTGATATTCTAAAAACTACACTGCTTTAAATGCAATTGATTCCTCTGAACAATCAATGCAGCTCTAGTACTACAGAATGTAATAGATCACAAGGAAGCTAAATTTTTGTTGAAATGGAGAATTAGAAATGGTTTGATTTCATTCCGATTAGAGTATAAACAAAAGTCCATTGTAAAACTTGCAAATTTCTGTTGACCTTTTAGTTACAGTGAGGGAAAGTGCTCTAGAAATCTTCACGGGCTGTCATTGCTATGAGGCACTGAACTCGGTATGTATTTGATACAATATTATTTTCCATTCTGGGTCAGCGAAGTACCTTAACAAGTACTATTTCTGAAATGATAGCAAATGAGTTCTTAATGGGTGGCCAAGCAAAATCAGTACAAAATAACCAAATCCACACTTTAATCAGAGCTGGCAGTAGGACCTAATGTGAAGACAAAAGAAATTTTGAATGCTTGGCTTGCTATTTATTATAATACATAAATAATATATTTCTAGACAGGGGTGCAACCGACACAACAGGTTTCACTCTGGGCCCCATCTGGTTCTGTGAAGCACAGTGAATATAATGTGGAGACTGGAATATTTGTCTGTTTGTTTGTTTGTTTGTTTATAAGTGCATAAATTTGAAAAATGTGTTTATTTTTAGTCTTATGTGTATAGTTTTATATATATACAGTGCACAGCGTAAATGAGTACACCCCCTCTGAATAAATGTAAAAGATGCATTTTCTTAATGATCACTAATATAATTCATGGAAAGATGGCAAAATTGAAATTTATTAAACATATACTTAAAAACAACAAAATATATGCCAATATTTTCTGTAAGATAAGTAAATTAACCAATTTTGTTTAAATGAAGGATTGCAGAAATGAGTACACCCTAGATTTAATTCCGCAAATGTATAATATTCTAGTACTTAGTATGTCCTCCAGAACTTTAAGTATACTGCTCTGACCCTTCTTGGCACTGAGTGTACAAATTCATGACAAATTTTCACATCTGTCCTGTTTAACTCCTGGAGGACAACCTCCTTAAATGCTCTGGTCTTTAATGGGGAGTTTTGCTCAGCTCGTCTCTACAGAATCCCCCACAGCTGCTCAAGAGCGTTAAGATTGAGTGAAATACATGTCCACTGAAGGATTTTCACCTTAGGAGAATGAATATCTTCATTGTCATGCTGAAAAAATGCCCAACAATGCAGGGAATGAGGGGAGGGTAGCATCTTCTGTTTCAAGTTTTTGTATTACATCACACAGTAGTGTGTGAATTCATGACAGCGCTGATAAAGCACAACTCCCTCACATCTTCAGCACTCATTAATCCCTATATAAGAGCTTTACTACCACTGAATGTCACTGTGGGTACCAAGCACTTCTCACTGTACTCCTCCTCTAGCAACACCAGAACATTTTGGATGCTTTTGGATCCGAAATGATTGACTTGGTCTCTTGAGTCCAGAGTATGGATTCCCAGAAGTCTCTATTTTGTAAATATGGGCCTTGGAAGAGATTAAATGAGTTTATTTTGCTTTGGCTACAGTGGGTAATTCTAGTGGTGACAACAACCATGCATGTCACTTCTGCAGGCTGCGTCATACTCTGTGAGATAAAGTGTCACTCTTTTCATAGCTTTTGCCGGCTCTGAGACACTTGCATGTTATTTCTCCTGCTCTTTTACTAGCAAAAATTCACTCATCACTAAATGAAAACTTAAAGTGAAGACCTGATTCTTTCAGGAGCCTTGTCACAAGTCCATTGTTTTTGAATGTCGGTGCTACTTCCGCTATATTTTCACTCTTAAAACAATAATTTGGTATTCCTCTTGTACCATTGTCCTCTTTTATGCTAAGAAATAAGTCACCTGGCAGTTCTCTTCCAAGTGGTTCCACTGCTGCTAGCATTAAGTCTGAGTATGATTCAGTGGGTACTTGTCTTTAAAAGTTTTGGTTCAATATACTTACCTGTTGATCAGAAATAGCCTTAAACCTATACACATTTTCTTTTTTTTTTTTAGTTTTATTTAGTAACTTTCAGGAGGGTGTACTCATTTTTGCAACACAACATTTTATCACTTTGATAAGAAAATCTTATTTTGCTGAATAATTTTGACATTCTTCTTTGGTAATTGATCAAGCAGGCTTGTTGGAACATTATATCTCCAAAGAACCCTAACATGTCATCTAAGTAAAGAGTAATTGCTTAATTTGTTAAGTATTAGAGGGGGTGTACTCATTTATGCTGTGCACTGTATATATATATATATATATATATATATATATATATTAATCTTGTATATATATATATTCATGTCTGGTACATAGTGATATATGTATGAATAGGTGTATAAACATGCAGTCAGATTGTTGCAAACAAACCATTAATGCAAACAAAACCAAAACTGGCTGTTAAGATACATCACAGATGGATCTCTAGGGAGATGGAAATGTAACAAGTGTACTGTAAAGAAGATGCAGGCTGTTTTAAGAAAACCTCTGATGATAGTCACAACATTTTTATTACTGCTGCTTTTCTATAAAAGGTGCTGTAAAGAGAGAAAGAGATGCATTGATTACATTGGTTGTGGAATTAGACTCTGATAGAAATATCAGATAAATATATGTGACGTTTATTTATTTATTTATTTATTTAATTTGAAAAAGCTTGCACATGTTTCTCTGCACTTCATTCATGGTAATTAGAAATAAGCATTCCCATCTGTATTGACTTCATGGCAGATTCATGAAAATTAGTTTTAATAGCATCATGCCAATTCTACAGTTAAGATTTGAAAGCTATTACAAAGTTTAAGAGAGTCCTGGAAACATTCCCGCACACACTCATATTGTTTACAAATGCAGTCATACTACAAAAGAATGCCATAACGATGTCTTCCCTCTCAAATTAAATTATCCTCAGTAACTGGATTGGCATTTTAGTTTGGTCTAATACTTTCCACAGAGTCTGTTTTTCAAATCTTTGAATCATCTGTGAGAGTAAAAGGTCTCACTGCTGGCCAGTATTTTTGCAAAAAAAAAAGAAAAAAAAAAAGTTTTTTCCATCGATCAAAAGAGTATCCAATTAGGCCCAAATGCAGATATTTCTTCTACAGGCGGTTTTCTCATTAACTGTTACTTGTAGCGCTGCGTGAACTTCCAAATAAAACATAAATTGTAGAGATCAGCTGTGGAATATTGCAGTCACCAGGTGTCTGTGCTGATATATTCTTAATAGGTCTGCTGTTGATACAAAAACACTCTGGATGCAGACACACAATCTCTTTAAAGGAATAGTTCACCCAAAAATGAACATTTGCTGAAATTTTACCCGAACTCAGGCCATCCAAGATGTAGATGAGTTTGTTTCTTCATCGGAACTGATTTAGAGAAATTTTGCATTACACCACTTGCTCACCAGTGAATGGGTGCCATCAGAATTAGAGTCCAAACAGCTGATAAAAACATCACAATAATCCACAAGTAGTCCACACCACTCCAGTCCATCAATTAATATCTTGTGAAGCGAAAAGCTGCATGTTTGTAATAAACAAATTCATAACTAAGTTTAAATAAGTTTAAATAATTGTTTCTGGCCAAAATAGTGTCCATACTCCATAATGATGCTTCCTCCAGTATAAAAGTGCATTCCCTGTTTTCCACTCACATCAAAATCCACCAACATATTTGTTTAAAACTGTTTTGGACTGTTTTGCTTGTAAACAGCGCTTGATCTGTGCATATTTCTGTCCTGATTCAGACACTTTTTCACTGGAGGATGCAATATTGTGGATAGAGGACTCATATTTTAGCTGGAAACAACAATTTGAATATAAAACATTTTAATCATGAATTTGTTTCTCACAAACTTTTCTTTTCTTTGTGGATTACTTGTGGATTGTTGTAATGTTTTTATCAGCTGTTTGGATTCTCCTTCTGACGGCACCCATTCACTGCAGAGGATCCATTGGTGAGCAAGTGATGTGATGCTACATTTCTTCAAATCTGTTCTGATGAAGAAACAAACTCATCTACATCTTGGATGGCCTGAGGGTGAGTAAATATTTAGCAAATTTTCATTTCTGGGTGAACTATTCCTTTAATTGTGTGTTTAAAGACTAAATGCTAAATCTTTCCTCTTCTCATATTTTATGTCACACTTTCCCTTACAGATTTAGGACACTGTGACGTTGATGCTATTCTGCAAGGCATGCTTTTCCTCGGCTGGCCCCGTACCAGCTGTCTTCTCAGTTTAGCAATACTAGCCGTTATTAGAATTATCTCATCTAGACCCCCTGTACTTTAACACATGATCATGACCACTGTTGACGAGACTGTAATTGGCCCAACGTGCTGTGTCCAAATGATTTTGGTCACACTTGCCGTCTTGCCGTATCTCACTGCATCTCAAAGCAGCAGTTATGAAAGCCTCCTTTGATGTTAGGATGTTTTTCTGGGATGGCTTTTCTGCCACAATAAGCGGCGTTATCCTTTGGAGGGGGCTGTGAGCCCCGAAGTAAGGCTTGGCAATAAATCAAGTTATAATTTAATTTATATGGAGATCCATGGAATAAAGCGAGCAGGAAATGCAATTTGCTGCCTCTCAGATCTCTGAATAAACATTGCTGGGTTAGTACAGGACACGAGGAGCCCCTTCAGTGAGAGTCAAAGGGGTGGGTCGCAACCCGAAAATGGCTCGCAGATCTTTTGTGTTGCTGGTTCCAGACACAGTTTGGTTTAGTAACAATTTCTGCTCAGAATTTGCTAGTAAATTTCACAATTAATTACAAAGAAACAGCAAGTAATACTTTGAATTAAAAGTGAAATTTCGAAGTAGAAACTTATTGCAATTATGTGCAGTCAATTATTGAATAAGATCATGAAAACATTAGAAGAGACATTTAGAAACCAAAATGGCACATTTTTGTTTGATTTTGAGGACATTTTTGTTTACTTCTGCACAATAAAACAATTTAATGATAGTTTGTCACCTTGTAAAATCTGGATTATGAATTTAATCCATTAAAGTACCGAGGTATATAGACAGCTATACTAATTAATCTCCAATGAGCAGCAATAGGGAAATGTTTTTCTTTTTAAAGAGAGCTGTTTACAATAATTAACTGTGAATGACTGTATTTGCCTTCTATTCAGCTAGCTTTTGTTGTAATTACACATTTTAAGTGCTAAAGTTAATTGTCCATGGGTGGCTTTTACAGTGTTATTTCATTCTCGTTGATTGCTGAACGGCAGGGTCTGGCTGTTAAAATGGACGAATCTTTCCTCATCTCTCTTGGGTTTTCATGTCAGTCAAAAAGTCAAGATTTTTGGCGACTGCACTGGATTTATTTATTTTTTTTTTTCAGGACAGAGTGCTACGTGACTTCAGCTGTGTTACTTTGCCTGTAGAGGTGCATTTGCTTAGTCTCTAACTGACAGGGGTGCTATGGAAAAGGAACAGACCGTCTGTCTCCCCATTACCGGCCTGTAGCCAGAGACAGATTATTATTCGCACACACAAAACTCTGCCTGCAAATAATGCAGCAGGCAGTGATGCAGAAGCCTTCAGGAATGGGAGTTAATGGTCTTTGCTCTGTGTGCCTCTCTCATTTGGTTATTCAATCCTTCTATTCTGCATGCTTTACTGCAAGAGTAATGCAAAAAAACACTCTCAGTATGGGTCTGCTTCTACATTGCTGAGAAAATGATTTTTAGACTTTTTTGACAATATTATTATCACTGTAAAAATTGTTTATTATTTAGCATGCTGCATTTTTAGTGTATTTTTGCTCAAACTGACTCAATGTGATAACTTTATATTACTGTGTTCAGTTTGAAGTTAGTTTTTTTTTTTTTTTGACTGGGAGCTTGTACTTTTGAATTTTATTTATTTTCTTCTAGTTTAGAAGCATATTTGGTTACTCTATAATATATGGATTAGCTAAGATTGACTCGTAAAGGAATAATTGACCCAAAAATGAACATTTGTTGAACTTTTACTCACCCTCAGGTAATAGAAGACGTAAATTAGTATTTTTCTTAATCAGTAAAGATTTGAAGAAATGTTGCGTTTCATCACTTGCTCATCAATGGATCCTCTGCAGTGAATGGGTGCCGTCAGAATGAGAGTCCAAACAGCTGATAAAAACATCACAATAATCCACAAGTAATCCACACGACTCCAGTCCATCAATTAACATCTTGTGAAGTGAAAAGCTGCATGTTTGTAAGAAACAACTTCATTTAGACATTTTAAAGTTCAAATCATTGCTTCCAGCTAATATGAGTCCTCTGGCCATAATACTACTTTCTCCAGTGAAAAAGTCATCTCGTTTGAATCAGGAGAGAAATATGCACAGATCAAACACCGTTTACCAGTGAAACACAGTCCAAAACAGTTGTAAACAAATATGTCGGTGAAGTTCGATGAGAGAGGACAACAGTGGATGGACTTGTTTACTGGATAATATGGAGTTAATATGGATTGTGGACTGGTATTTTGTTTGTAATGTATATTTATTTTGTTGTTATGTGTTTCTTTTGTCCAGCTTCATTTCAATAGGAAGTCCTCCTCATTGTGGCAGCCACTGTCTTGACCCTGCACTGCATCACTGGACATGCATAGATTGAATAAGATAGTATCTCTCCAGGCGGAGAGTATCAGATTGTGCTATTGTCTTGTTTTACATTAGGTCTTGGTTTTACTCCAGGTTTTAGAGCTTGCAGCACAACTCAAATAATCTGATTTCAGCTGATCTGGAAGATACAACAAAGTGGAAAAGTGAGTTCATACTAAGTGCACAGGGCATGGTCGATATAGGCTATGCTCACAAAATATTTGCTATGATGGCAAAAATGATGAAAAAATTAAGCATTATGAATTTAATGTGCTTTCTCTGCCAATACCATTTGGTGTGATTAGGATACTCCCAGCTGTAAATAGTTCAAATGTTAGATGGTGTCACGAACAGTGTTTCAGTCCAACACACCTGGACTCATTCTGTCTAAAGCCAAGTGTCTCTTTGGAATTACATTGACCGCTCTCCAGATTATTTTAGTGTTTTTTAAAACTCTTTGAATGAGCTGTAAGAGAAGGTTAGCTTTTTTTCTTTATTTACCCTTAGAAAGATAGATTTTAACAGACTTAACAGTAGAACAATGTGCAAATGATGGCTATAAATCTCTCACTTCCTAAAATGATTTAGATTTTTGCCATATACAACGAATCAATGGACAAACACTGCATGATTGCACTGATATGCTAAGATATGAAACATCCTTTCAAAGATGGCTTTCATCTCCTCTGTCTCTGTCCTGTTCAAGGACAAAAGCTTGGAAAGGCGGGGGAGGGGAAACAATGGAGATATAAGAAGCACTGTACCACTGACATGTACACACTATTGGCCCATAACATATGCATGCACTAACCGTTCAAAATTTGGATTAGTAAGATTTTTGGAAATAATTAATAATTTTATTCAACATGAATGCATTAAATTGATCAAAAGTGGCAAAAAAGACATTTATAAAAAAATATTTCTATTTCAAATAAATGATCTTTATATGCCAAAGAATCCTGAAAAAAATAAATAAATTAAGCAGCACATCTGTTTTCAACATCGATAATGGTCACACTTTATTTTAAGGTCCAGTTCTCGCTATTAACAAACCATTAACTACAACTCCTAATTTGCTGCTTATTAATAGTTAGTAAGGTAGTTGTTAAGTTTAGGATTAGGGATGTAGAATATAGTCATGCAGAATATGTGGTTTGTAAGTACTAATAAGCAGCCAATATGTTAATAATAGGCATGCTAATAAGCAAATAGTGAGAATTGGCCCCTATACTAAAGTGTTTCCTCGATAATAATAATAAATGTTTCTTGAGCACCAAATCAGCATATTATAATGATATCTGAAGGACCATGTGACACTGAAGACTGTAATGATGCTAAGAATTCAGCTTTACCATCACAGAAATAAATTAAATTTTGAAATATATTAAGATAGAAAATAGTTATTGTAATTGTAGTAATATTTCACAATATTACTGTTTTTTTACTGTATTTTTAATCAAATAAATGGAGAGCAGAAGAGACTTCTTTTAAAAACATTATTTATTCTTTTTTTTTTTTTACCAACCCCCAAATTTATTATGTACATGTACATGTACATGCTTAATAAAAACTTTATTATAATAACAACAAATTCATTATTATAAGCATTATACTTCATTTGAGTCAGTGCTCTAACACTGAGGCAGCTGGTTATGTCATATCTCAGCAAGATAACTAGATATTAGTGCTCTTCCATCTCCAAAATCCAAATTTAACCCCTGCCTAGCTCTTCCTCATCCTCCGCTCTGCTGCAGGTGATGGGAGATGATGAAGACAGGTCTGTGAATAGCCCATAGCTCCACAGCTCTGAGCTCCGTTTTGGATGATGGAATTTCTCTAGACATTAATGGCCAGTGAGCAGAAAGGCTGTGTGCTTTCTCTTCCAGCTGAACTGCTGACTGATCAGAGGAGAGTCTCTGGCTATAGCCTCGGTAAACACAGACAGCCTTTTGCATTGAAATCTCTAATGAAACAACGTCAGCACTGATAGTGTTGGAGCAGGGTACACCTCAGAGCTGAAATCTCATCTCCGTTCCATTTCTCTTACCTAGATTGCTTCAGGGATAGATCTAACCCGAAAGGGCCAGACCAATACCTAAAAGAGAGAACAAAGTGAGGCATCTGTAGATTGAAGCTCTGGAGCCTTTTAGTGGTCAAAAAAAAAGTACTTTTTAAGCAGGATAATGGTTTTAAATATAGTTATATTTGATGTAAATTCAACTAAAAATTATATATATATATATATATGATTTTTTTGACTGTAAATATAGTTTAATATAGTTCAATATAATTTAAATAATAAAGTATAAAGTAAAAAGTTTAGTAACAATAGTTTAAAATATATGTAATATGGTTATAATATAGTTATTTATAGATTATTTAAATTTGACTAAAAATCTAAAATATTTTGTTGAATTTTCACCAAATATAACTAGATTTTAAAAAATGTTTATTTTAAGTTACATTCAGTGTAAATTCATCAATAACCCTAAATCGTTCTCTGTCGCTATCTAGTTTAGTGTTATTATTAATAACCTGTATATTTTAATAATAATAATAATAACAATAATAATAAATACTGTTTAATTAAATATTCAAGTGAATTAAATATGAAATAAAAGTTCTTCATCTCATCTGATTATTTTCTTTTTTTTATTTAGAATTTTTTCAATGCAACTCAAAAGAAAAAATAAAATATTATTATGTAACACATGAGTTAAAACCATAAAACTAACCTTATAAAATATATACAGCAATATATGCAAGGCACTATCATACTGCCAATTAGAGACTTTTAATCTGGTTTTATGAACTTATTCTCTTTCTGACAATAGTTTGAGCAAAATCATCAGTAAGCCACAAATATAATTATGTCTGTGAGGCTATTTGTAGTAACCTCTGTGAGATGTGAAAGTTTCTTTAAAATAAAGAAATCCTGATGAATCACTTCTCCCTGCTATGACAAATAATAAAATTAAAGACACATTAAAGTCATCTGGAATTCAAATGGACCTTATTTACTCCCCTAAAGCTTTTTATAGGTTATATTGTGGATGATTCATCACTACACATTATTTCACAGGAAAATAAAAATGTTTGTCATCTTAATCTTCAATCAAAATGTAATAACTTTCATCTGAAACAGTTTTTGTCGCATCATTTAAGCTGTGTATGCTGTGGGATAGTTGTTAAAAAAGCTATTATATATAAATGAAGTCGTTAGGTGCGTCCCAATTCGCATACTTGAGCACTATTCTGTCATTTTGTAGTATAATCAGTGTGAGTAGTGTGAGCTGGACACTTCAAACACAACTGTCTCAGCTTTCCTTTGATCAGAATGCTTGATAACAAAATATTTTTATAAATTAGTCAGTTGACTACATAGTGCATAGTGTATAATATGTCATTCAGAACGCACATATGGTCTTGCTTAGTTCTGGATTGTAATGGACTTTCCACATCCAGTTAACTCCAGTTTCACATGAAACTGTCACATTACTGCAGTAAAATGGATTGAGAATACCAATTCACATCACCTTTACCGTCACCTCACGCTTCTGTGGATTAATTAGTGGTGAGTGTTGTATTTTAATGATGGGGAATTAAATCGTCTTTGATTTTGGCAGATCAGTGCGAGGAGAGCATCAATGAAAGGAAGAGATCAGCACATAAATGCTGATGTACACATGTACCTGCCATGGATCTGACACCTTCTCAACTGGGAATTTAACAGGTTGCTAAGCAACAAGCACAAGCCTCCTTGGAAGGCTTGAATCTTAATTGGTCTGACTGGTCAGTCCTTTTTTAGTTATTTATTTTATTTACAGTACATTTCTTATTTTTGATGACAAGGTCACAGGTAGGAACACAGACAGGGAAAAACATGTTGGAGCTTCATAAATGAAACATGAGCAAACCTCCCCCGCTGTCCAATCTACCTCAAACTATTTATGTGGATACACTCGCTCAGTTTTCCCTCAAGCATGAAAGAGCAGCAGCACCTGAGGACTACAGAGTGTGTTTTCCAATGCAATGAAGATCTCAGGTGTTCAGAGGGTGAACTTGAGGTTCAGACCTCACTGCCTTTGTAATTTCACTCCTGAAGCATCAAGCTTCATGCAGAATGAAAACTCATTGTTGAAGTGCCACTCGCTTTTTATGATCATCCAGATGGGAAATATATCTAGGATTTATTCAAATGCTCTCAGATTGGGAATAAATTAAATACTGGAAGCAAATGATTTCCATGACATTTGGTTTCATTAGCACTTCTTGAACATCTTCATTCGTTTCTGCGAGTAAATTTCTCTGAGAGTGTTTACTGGTGCCGCTACCGAAGCTACAGCACTACAGCAAAAGAAACTGTGTCAGCCTAGTTGCGAGCTTGTGCCTGAATTGAATGTGATGAGGGAGAAAGAATGGGTGCACAGAAATAATAAAAGACAATAAACAGACAAGACATCTTTCTATTGCAGTGTCCCTGCTGGCTGCACACAACAACAAATGCAGAGAGCGACCGTTGAGCTCCGTTTTGTGAATAAATTGCTCTTGTAAGACATTTTTAAAAATAAATTGGCCAGACAGACTCACAAAGACTTAATGTTACCAAAAAGTAATATTGTTTTTGTTTAGTGTATATGTTAAGTATAGTATTTTTTGTAAAAACTGACAAACACTGCTGTACTGTGTGCTATTTATACTACCATTCAAAGGTTTGGGGTCTCTAAGATTTTTAAAAGTCTCTTATGATCTCCAAGGCTGCATTTAAAAAAAAAAAAAAAAAAAAAATCAAAAATGGAGTAAAAACAGTAATCTTGTGAAATATTATTACAATTTAAAATAACTTTTATTTAAAAAAATATATATTTTTATAGTGCAGTCAAATGATTAATTGCATCCAGAATAAAAGTTTTTGTTTACATAACATATGTGAGTGTACTCTTTATATTTATTATGTATATATAGACACACACACATGTATGTATATATTTAAGAAAAATATGTTATGTTTATATATTAAATATATTTATAGGCTATATAATATAAATTATATGAATATAAAAATGTGAATATTTTCAAAATATATACTGCAAGTGTGTGGATTTATATATACATAATAAATATACACAATACACACACATATATTATGTGAATAAAAACGTTTATTTTGGATGCGATTAATTGCGATTAATCATTTGACAGCACTAAAAAAATGTAATTTATTCCTGTGATGCAAAGCTGAATTTTCAGCATTATTACTCCAGTCTTCATTGTCACATGATCCCTGCTCAAGAAACATTTCTGACTATTATTAATGTTGAAAACAGTTTTTATGTTTAATGTTTTTGCAAAAACCATGATATATTGATACATTTTTTCCATGATTATTTGGTGAATAAAAAGTTCAAAAGAACAGTTTTTTTTTTTTTTTTTTTTTTTTTTTAAATGGACATATTTAAGAAAGTAAATGTTTTTACTGTCATTTTTGATCAATGTAATGTATCTGTGCTGAATAAAAGCATGGGTCCCACTTTATATTGAGTGGGTTTAACTACTATGTTGTAGCATTTGGACCAATCAGACACACAATTTTTCATTAGATTTAACAAATCAGTCAGTCATTAGATTAACAAATAATCACAGACCCCTCACCCAGTACACATACTGGGTGCCAGTATGTCTGTGAATGACTCCAGGCCCCCGGTTACCATGACAACCAGGACACTTCAGCCAGACCAGATAAACTTTATGATCTAATGGCATGTTGAGAGTTCTCCCTCTCACCATCTTTGAACCTAAGGAAAGACATTATGCCATTAAAATGGACTGTTCTATAATTAATTCATAGAAAAACCTTTCTTTGAATGAACACACATATCCTTCAGGTTATTGAGTAACACACATATCCTTCAGGTCATTGAGTAAATTATTACTGTTCTTGTGTATTGTATACTGTTTTATGCTTATGCTTATGCTAGATCACTAGTTAATATCACCTCACTTATACCATGTTTGGTCTCTATCAATTCGTCTTCGGATGATCTAATTGAGAGTGTATATTATATGTTGATACCTATGCAACTAGGGATGCATCGATCCGATATTCAGTATCGGTATCGGCTCCCATACGGTCATTTTCTGCGGATCGGGTATCGGTCAGAAGAGACCGATCCAAATCCGATATTGTGCGTTTACTATTCTGTGTTATTGCTGAGCCCCACGAAAGGCACAAAAACATTATAAAGCACCATAAAGTTTTTGTGCACTATATTTCAAGTGTTCTGAAGCTGTTCAATAGTTTAATCTAAGGTACAGATGAATATTTAACTCTGTCATCCTCCATTCAGCGTCAAACTGCGTATCACGTTCGGTTACTACAATCAAACTCTCTTCAAGAGCGCACAATAACAGAGGTTTAAAACTGTTAAAAGAAAAGGATCAATAAACAAACGCACAGATTTAATACACTAAGCATCAATATCTGTTCCCTTTCTCTTGGAGCTTTTCTTTGCTGACTCGGAGGGCTGCACAGCCTACACGCTGTGACTCCGTGTTGTTTCAAGCGCATCATTCTGCGTACAGGATGCGCATAAGCGCTTAGTGCCGCTCTGCATTGGAGCCTTTCATTTTATAATACTTTTCTGCACAATGAAAGATTATTAATAGTCTTTCTTCTTCTGTCCTATCTATCATATGTTGCTGCCTTCATTACTGTGCTATAGATTTAAAAGAAATGTATTTTAATTTTATAGTAGGCCTATATATTTATATATAAATGTATTTGCTTGTTTTTTCATGAATGTATTTTACAACAATACAAAGAGCAATGTGTACCATTTTACCAGATTTAGTCCTACACTTATTCACTTTTATTTGTAAATAAAAATGATTCAGTAGGTTTTATAAAATTATTGTGCACCCATGATTTTTCTAGAGTATCTTTTGCTGCTGAATTATCCACTAACCTAGTTTATAATAGTATTTTTGTCATAGATTATGATTATATATTTTTTCATTTGTTATTTTTCATTAAAATGAAGTTATCTAGGCTATATGTAGTAGATTGTGTTTAACACACAAAAGAGTGATGATCAGGTCAACACAAAGAAGTATAAATTCTATAGAAATTCTAGGTTACCTCAATTTCAAAAAAAAAAAAAAAAAATGCACTGGTATCGGATTGGATCGGTATCGGCAGATACTCAGAATTTTCGGGATCGGATCGGATCGGTTCTGAAAAAATGGTACTGTTACATCCCTGTATGCAACATATTAGTGTTCTAAGAATCTTTACTAGTTTCTATATCAACTTCTGATCCAGTTACATATGCAAATTACCATGCTTGGAGACAAAGAGTCGTAAACTTTCCCTCCAAAAGTTCAAGACACCATTGGCTCTTTGACACCCGAAAGGAGTGACCTCTATAGCAGATAAAGCTCTCACATCAGTGACCCACCCGCCTCCCAGTCTGTGGTTCTTTTAGATCCTAAGAGGATGAGGAGGATGTGAGCTCCTCAGCAACCCTTAAGTTTTGTGCCAGGCCTTGCGGCCTTGACTTTCCATTCACCCAAAGATCCTCGGACTCAGCAGATCTCTTTCTTAGCTCTTTTCACTCTCTACCTGGGAAGAAACTCCCAATCACCATCGAGTCAGGACATCTTTGGAATTCATCACTCTTCAACCCGGAAGAACATGATCACGAGTCCAAAATCTTGAAACCATCAAGACTTTCATTTAAGACTGCATCCAGACACTCGTCAACGACAAAGGCAATGCAAGTATCGTACATTTAACTAAAAGAAACAGAGGTTTAGTATAAGCTATAGACCCCGTTATAAACGGCACTGATGGTTTTACTCAGGTGGTTAACTGACTCTTTCCATAACTACATTCTCTGTTTTCTCTAATGGCTTCATTCATCCACTTTAGCTCCCCTTTGTATGTATGTGTGAGTGTATGTTTATTTGTTTGTTTGTTTAGATTAGTTATGTGTGTTAGCATTTAGTTAATAAAAGTTCTGTGCACAAATTACATGAGTTTTTGGTTCTGCCTTGCAAATTAATGTCCCTTTATGATTTTGACCTTTGCTACATGCTCTAATGCATTAATAGGAAAGTATTTTCTGTGGCCACGGAAATATCCTTTCTTAGAGTTGATATGAACTTACACTGAATGTTCGCGGGATGAACAGATTAGTTGATGGCAATTTAATTCTGCTACAGTTATTACTGTCAGCCGATATAAATAATTGTAATTAATCTTAATTAATTGTAATTATTTATATACATTTCCATTTCGAGCTAATTTGCTACAATGTACTTACATGTAATACTTTGATACAATGCACTAATTGTGTACATACATGTTTTTACATTGTACTTATATTTTTTAAGTACATACATGTAATTACATCTGTAATTAATTTCTGTAATAACATTTATAATTACACTTTTGACCTATCCCTTACATCTTAACCCACCTTTAAATCTACCCATACCACCAAACCTGTCCCTAACCTTACCCATATCCCAGCTCAATAGCAGCAAATGTGTTTTGCAATACATGAACATAATAAGTAAACTGTACTTATTTCTTGATGTAAGTACAAAGGCCCACCTAATATAAAGTGGGACCAAAGTAGTAATTTCTTTAAAAAAAAAAAAAAATCTTGCTGATCTCACACTTTTAACAAAAAGTTTGACAAAAAGTGGAAATTGATAGTAAATGTCATAATTAATTACAAAGAAATGGCGAGAAACATGAAATTTGTTTGCCTGAAATAGAATTTTATTGCAAAAAGTACCACAATAATCTTTGCTTCATTTACAATGTTGAAAAAAAAAAAAACGATTTTACAGTATAGTGCTTGATTCCCAACTACTGACATTTCCAAAGAAATAGTGAATAAAATAACTTCCATGCAAATAACAGCAGTTCTCTATTTATTGGCGTGAGGCACGATTCGCATCACACGCTATAAAGACCCAAAGTGCTTAGATAAAGATTTTCTCTCATTGGCCAATGGTGTTTCCCCATAAATGTTTCAACCGCTGAATATCAGCCAAAAATAGGGCCTACAAAAATATGTGTAACATTATCCCACTCCCTCTCACAGCAGCTTAAATTCACCATTTGAAATGTGCACCCAGAAATCTCTCTCTCTCTCTCTCTCTCTCTGCACTGCAAACATTCACACTCTAACGCTACTGACCCACACACACAACCCTCGGCGTAAGGCGCTCTTTTCACTCCAGTGTGAGCCTAATGCACAACGTCAAGGTAGAGATTGTTTTCCACTCATTCGGTGTAATATATGCTGTGTGGCGATATCCCTAAGAAAGGATGGTTTAAATTTTAATGACTTTTGCAGGAGGTGGTTATTTCATTGGAAACACTTGGGTGCACAGGCTAGAATCTATAATCCTCTTTATTGGATGGCGGTTCGTTGTATTCTCACGGGACGTCCACCTCCATAATGCTTCTGCGTGCTCGGGATGGTGATGGGGGTTGTCTGAGGAATTTCTTTGTGTGGTATATCATACTGTTTATCTCATCTGTCATAAAAATAGGTTCATTACAACCAATTTCAAGAGTTTTTCTAAAGAATGATATGGGAATTAGTCATGAAATCACTCTGAATGGATGTATTTGATTTCACATTTGCAGAATGTGTTAAACAGAAGGTCTTAAGGACCAAAAACTGTATTTCTGCTTAGAAAAGCAGGCTAGATTGACCTCTGTAGTAATATGTTTAAATGGAGTGGTGATCTGATATATAAATATGTTGAGAACACAGATCAGAAACATTTTGGAAATCTGTAGTAAGGTCCATCTGTGAGGCACGAATAAGTGTGGTGCTTCAAAAAGGAACTTTTAAGCGTGAGGAGATAACAAAGAAGCAACCAAGCACATCTTCAAGGCTGTCTTTGTGAGATGTAAATGTGCTTTGATGTATTCTGCTCTACTTATACTGGGTTTAGGACTCTGTAGATACAAAAATCAATAGCACCTCCAGAGCCTGCAAGAGAAATTAGGCCAGATTTCCTGGATTGGAGACATATATAGAATAGGCTCGTGCAATTGCGTTGATGTTTCAACCTATCTGGTTTTTACCGTAAACAATGCATAATTTGTATTCTCTCTTTGGATATGCTGCATGGACTTTGACAAGCACACAAAACCACTCCATCTGTTTTTGTTTTGAAGTTAATTTTGCATTGAAAACCTGGATAATGCAATAAATGTCTCTGTGCTGCTTACCTTACTTTTGGATGTTTATACACCTCTGGAACAAATGCTGTACTTAACAGGCTTCCAGATCTCTGAACTCACTCAAGTAAGGACAGGTGAAGGTGTTGGCAATTTACTCAAAACATACTGTGACAAAGTGAGAGAGGTTTTCGAGTTAACCTTCATTGGTCAGACCAGGACTTCTGTATATTGATCAAGAAACACTGAAACTGAAGCTGTTTGAGTCTGGGTTGCATTCACTCTGAGGTCACTCGCACAGCTTAACTACGATCTCTCTGAAAGGAGTCCAAGTATGATTGCATGAGCTGAAATGAATACAGGACGACACGTCTGTAAACATAATCAGAAAATGTATATGCTGTGTATTTTGGCATAGGTACACATTGTTAACCAGATAGTGGGTTCGTTGGGGTAGACAGATCGATTAGCTATAGATTGGAAGCAGCCAATTTCCATGCTAAATATGTCATCTGCAATTGGCAGATGTTCCGTCCATTTGGCCGATATCTGAGGAGATCTATGACACCAAATTTTCAAGCCAACATTTTGCTGTGTGCCTTGGAATGAAAACATGCCCATCTGGCATTTTTTTTTTTCTTTAAATCGGATCAGGCTAATGCTATTTTCAGTGTTTGTAAAACATGTTTTGTGGGTAAAGCAACACAAAGGCTTTCAATACAGCTAATGCGAGTATGAGAAAGAAGCGTTAGCCGTGTAGGTAAAGTTATTCTGACTGACTTTAATAACTGGCGGTGTAAATAGTCTACACTTCTTTTGTTTCTTAGGCTGGATAGCAATAAACATTGTCCTCAGAAAATGTTGAAGGTCAGATAAGTTCTGTTAATTGTATAGAAATTGTACTTTAATTGTAAAGATAATGTCTGTTTCCCAAACACTCCTCTCATCTGCCATTGGTCAGACAAACATATAGCCCCGCCCCAAACTCACACCATTGGTTGAGCCAGTGTTGCTGTTGTCAGACTATGGTGTGTTTCCCATACAATGAATGTCAGATTATTGCTGTAAATAACAAACATAGCTTCTGAGAACTTATTATTTTTGTCCTCTGTTGTTGTTGCTTTAATTTCAGATGTTTAATTTAATCACAGGTTTACACTAGAGAACATTCGCACATGCACGCTCTTCAGAAACAGCACTTTCATTCTCTTCTTGCATGTTTCACGATACTTTAAGAGTGAAATGTGGCGTGTACAGATTTATCTGAAACATTATGAACATGAATCTGGCAATGTTTTAAGTCGGTTGCTCTACGTATTATGGCAATTCAGAAATAAAATGTACACTGAGTGGCACTGAAAAAGGTTAATGCTCTATCATGTTTGAAAAAGTAATGTACCACCTACACTAAACCCAACCATACACCTAACCAATAGTGTTAATAAAAGCAAACAAGAGATAAAAGTGCATTTGCTGAAGCAACCATACCTTTTTCACTTTGAGCAGTGCTGTACCATGTGAGCTACCAAGCAAGTTTACTACATTTAGAAAAGCCATATGTGACCCTGGACCACAAAACCAGTCATAAGGGTCAGTTTTTAGAAATTGACATTTATACATAAGCTGAATAAATAAGCTTTCCATTGATGTATGGTTTGTTAGGATAGGACAATATTTGGCCGAGATACAACTATTTGAAAATTTTGAATCTGAGGGTGCAAAAAATCAAAATATTGAGAAAATTCGCATTTAATCTGTCCAAATTAAGTCCTTAGCAATGCATATTACTTATCAAAAATTTTGACATATTTAGGGTAGGAAATTTACAAAGTATCTTCATGGAACATGATCTTTACTTAATATCCTAATGATTTTTGGCATAAAAGAAAAATCGATCATTTTGACACATACAATGTATTTTTGGCTATTCCTACAAATATACCCGTGCTACTTAAGACTGGTTTTGTAGTCCAGGGTCACATATATGAAGCTGGTTATGTGATGTAAACATTATTAGTTTATAAACCATGCACAATTATAGAAGTGTTTTGAGGTCATAACATAATATTATGCAAGGAATTGTGCAAAAATATTAACACTTCAAGTTCTTCTTTTTTTTTTTCTTTTTTTTTTAAAATAGAAAACAAGTAGATAAAATAGAAACTGAATAGAGAGTTCTAGTGTTAGAGGGTCAATATATGTTATACAATCAGTAGCCTATATATATATATATATATATATATATATATATATATATATATATTAGTGCTGTCAATCGATTAAAAAATTTAATCGCGTTAATCACAGTCATGGACTGTGATTAATCATGATTAATCACACATTTAAAATACTAGGATTTACATGTAAATGTGTTGAAATTAAATGCATGACAAACTAGTTTAAGGAAACAGAACCTTTCACACCTCTACCAGATATGAGACATAATCCTTATTATTCTTTTATCATTATTCTTCTGTTTTTATTCAGCCATTATCAGTCTTTATACTGGCAATAAAACGTTTACCAAGCCACATTGCTTCAATCCAAGTATACATTTACCCAACTATTATCAAAAGTATTTCCAAATAAATATTACAACAACATTTTCTTGCGACCTTACGTGAAGTATTATGACAAAATGCATTATGAAGAAGAATTGGACCTGTTCTGCAGCTGCATTAGAGCTAATATTAGCATCATGCTTCATTAGACAATTTATGAGATTAATAGTACACTTTTACTCAGAACTCACTTTAAACCAGCATCGAGTGTTTGTAATAACTTCCTTTTTTGATCACATGTGGAATTTGGTCGTTTACTGTTGTTAAAATATGCTATTTATAGCCTTTTATATCGCTGCACAAATTAGCATAGATGTACACATTCATCTCATGAAAATCACAAACAAACCATATCCTATCGTAATCGTGTGTTTATTATCTTGTATAATCTATAGTGGCTGTTGTCATGTTTATCTCTGTTGTGTAAAAGCCTTAACGTGTGCTCTGCTGAAACTCACGTTGTGATGCTACAACCGCCTCTCCGTTAAGTTGCCAGGGATACATTCCGAGTATAACACACATTCGTAAAAGGATCTAATTTCATTTTTATTTGTCTATATACACTTTGGGCGGCCGCTGTACATTATAAAAGTAACGTTAGCCCAAAAACCCGCGGCTCTGTAATATTTCCCGCGACTGTATTTTCAAAATAGCACAAGGCCAATTGTGCCGCTGCCCTGGCAACACTGTTTCACTGTACCCTCACAATGATAGATAACCTTCCGCGCTGCGATGACGGGAAGTTGGGGTCAAACATTATCAAATGATTAATTTGCGTTAAAAAAATATTAACGCGTTAAATTTTTTTGATTAATCGCATGCGTTAACGCGTTAACGTTGACACCCCTAATATATATATATATATATATATATATATACACATACATACAGTGTGTGTGTGTGTGTGTGTGTGTGTGTATATATATATATATATATATATATACACACAAACACACATACATATATACCTACATACATACTCTGAATAAAAATGTATAATAAATAATATATTTACACTCTGAATAAAACAGGTCACAGGCAAAAAAATAAATAAGAAAATAAATAAAAAAATTGAATCTTGACTGCAAGCTGTATTCATGTGTAGATGAACGTCTCTAACTAAAAAAAAAAAAAAAATACAAAATAAGTCTATATTAATTATCAATAATCTCCACTTGTAATTATAATTTGTGTAAAAGGGCTATAAGTTATTGTTGTTTCACTGCCTCTAGTGTTTATTTCAACTGCAGTGAATTGTATTTAAAGGTACATTTTTGGAGTTTTGAAAAAAATTTAGGTGGAGGCATTTTTTCCAATAAACCTGTGTTGATATTGTACTACATGTTATTTTGCTTATTTTGCTCCAGAGCATGATCTATTTTAGTCTACGTCACGCTAGCAAGAAACAATTTTTCTAACCACAGGTTGAGAGCTCTAGTCCCAGTGACACAAGTTTGCAATGCTGATTGTGAATTTCCGTTTGACCTGGATTTAGGAAACATAGAATTGTAATGACAGATCTTCTGAATATAGTTGTCTAACAATGCTTTTTGGAAGCAATTAGCACAATATTTTGATAACACCACACACCACTCAAGGGAATCAAAATACAAAGTTCGTACATAATTTCTGCTTTTAAGATAGGATAGGACAAATATTTTAACATATTATGCAGTTCACCTGCGTGACTGATCTTTGGTGAAAGATCAGTATTTGGTGAAAGATCAGTAGTGCCGATAGAGCCTTGTTGACAAACGGTGTTAACCAGAATAAGGGTAGTGAACCATAGGTTCCCTTAGCTGAAGGTGATTGATCATGACAAAAGCTTCATCCCTACATCACATCTCTTAGACACACTCCATCCAGCAGCCGGCGAGAGGAAGTCAGCCCTGCCACAAGAGGTGCTCATTAGAGGAGGTGTCTCTGTTCATGGACATCATGATGAATGGAGGACACAGCACCTCAGGCTGACGGCTGTTTATCTGTGAACGCTTCCTCTGCCCTGAGCCTGCCATCACAAGGCTCTTCTGCTGTTTCACAAGTCTATTCGCTTCACATACTGAACTCGGTGAATCTTCTTGTCTGGACTGAAAATGTCCAGGTCATTCATCATCACACTGCAAAAACCATTTTAGTGATTCATAATCGAGACTTTTGTAAAAAAAAACAAAAAAAACATCCTTAAAACTAATATATTTAACTTTAAGCAGTATTATGTAGAGCAGTACTATGTTTTTCCCCTCCTCATTTTAATCATAAGCCTCACTGAATGTTATTGGGTTTATGCATAAAACATAATTTGAGTGATTTCTTTTTGCTATTTAGCATTGTTTATTTCCATGCTTTTCACTCTCATTCATTTGTGTTTATGAATTTCCATGCAGTCACGACTAAAGAATGCACCTCTCACCCAAAAAGTTCTCCAGCTAATGAGCCGTTCCCTGCAGAGTCAGAGAGCACCCACTGCTCTCCACCATATGTACAGCCACGCTACGCAGTTTTCGCTCATCTAGCCGTGGGTTATCTGACCACGACCGCTCTACCATATGTGCATTTTTGGCAACCATATCCCCACACTCAGTCAACACTTGTTTCTGCTTTAACAGCAGTATTTTCCGATTTTCTTTCCATGACATGCAGAACTCGTCTGTCCTGCATTTTGCCACTCATCACATTTGTTCTTCCCTATGCTGCAATTTAAACTCAGTCAAGACGTGCTATTTTCCACTCCTTTGCAGGGGTGCTGGAAACAGGTGGGGTACTTTTGGCCTGCATAAACTGAACTTAATCTGCTGATGTTAAAATATGTGCTTAGGTTATCTTGAGTTTAAAGTGCATTACTATAACTCACTTTTAACATTTAAGATTCAGAAAATGTATGTTGTGCTAAACTATACAATACTGAAGCAAATGCTACTTCTGAGTTAACATCCCATGTGAAAAAGAAGTGTGCTTAATTGTACTGAATGTGCACAAATCTCAATAGTAAATCTTTTTAAAAAATGCAATTGCAAATAATATAATATTAATGAAATTAATTAATGTAAAATTGTACTTAAAGAGAGTAGACTTTCATGACACTTAAATGTATGTGAAAGTGCACTTCATAATACTGTCAAGTTTTACTTTACATTTTAAATTATTTTCATCTATTTGTCAATATTTTGTGGTTTAAAGAAGTTCACCTGTTTTGATGCGTTGGCTATCATAGTAAAGCACATGCAAAGTACTTGGACATAATTTTAACTGTGTTATTTGATAGTACATGTAAATTTAATATATTTTAAATGTACTAAATTGTAACGGCATCATTACAAATGTGTAATAACAAATATATTTAAATATATAACATTAGAAATTACATTAATGTATATTTTAGTTTGCCATAAATGCTTGTCAGTACATTTGGCAGTACACTTTAACCATATTTCAAAGACTTTTTAGAGACACTTTAACCATATTTTAAAACCATATTTGACAGTAATTATGAAATCACATATTTGCATAAAGATGTAATTAACAACTACTTAAGTAAGTCAAAAAAGCACTGTATAGTTCAGCTAATGTCATTAAATATAAATTCAAAGTAAGAAATTTTCAGGCAATTGAAATTAAGTGTCTGCAAACATTACATTCAGTTCCCACTTTGTTCAAAGCATATTATTTCCATAATAAGTACTCTTTTTAAAAGTATAAAGCTGAAGTGTATGTCCTTTCCACAAGGGATATTCTGGCTGGAATAGGAATGAAGTAATCATAACTTGATGTTAAATTGTTGACATTGTTTTGACATATGGGACATGAACTCCAGATCTGATCTCCAGATCTTGATTATAATACATTATATTACATCTTCAGTATAAGGACACCAAAAACCCCTTTCATTACCCCGAAGTGTTCACAAACCCCCACACACCACAAGAAAATATAACAAAACATAAGACTATATACAGATAGTGTAGAACAGCAACAATACTAACAAAACAACAATTTATACATACAGAAGACAGAAATAGGCCAAAGAGAAGGCTGCGTAAATTGGACGGATTACATTCTGGTCATATGCACAGAAAAAATGAGCAAAAACAAATCAGGCAGAAAAGTAACTATATACACTGCAAAAAATGGCTTATCTTAGTATTTTTGTCTTGTTTCTAGTCAAAATATCTAAAAATTCTTAAATCAAGATACTTTTGCTAGATAACCAAAATGATGTAAGATATTTTGTCTTGTTTCCAGGGGAAAAAAACTAAATTAAGTGCATTTTGCTTAAAAAAAAGTAAAATTATCTGCCAGTGGGGTAAGTAAACTACTCTTGTTTTAAGAATATTTTACTTACCCCATTGGCAGATAATTTTACTTTTTTTTTTAAGCAAAATGCACTTAATTTAGTTTTTTCCCCTGGAAACAAGACTAAATATCTTACACCATTTTGGTTATCTAGCAAAAGTATCTTGATTTAAGAATTTTTAGATATTTTGATTAGAAACAAGACAAAAATACTAAGTAAGATAAGCCATTTTTTTTTGCAGTGTAACTACATGTAACACATTCAGCCAGTGGTCGTAATCCTTTTATTTTTGAAATAAACTTCTAATTTCATATTTTTATTGTTGGTAAACTCTAAGCCTCTAATTTGGACTATTTTTCATTTGGTATGCCAGTAATACAGCAGAAAATGGATCTCCCCTCCTAATTTACTGTCTTCAAATAGAACACACTCTGCTTATAATGTGGTCTTTACAAATAAACACCGAATAATAGTACATGTCAAATAAATTTAAATAATGTAACAACTTAAATCTGTTAATAACTAACAGCCATAAAAAGGAATTTTATGCTCTGCAACTCATGATAAATCATATTTATTGTTGTATTGTCATGTGATTGAACACTGAACACTTTTTGAAGGCTTGGCACATTGTTTCAGTTTATACAGGTCTGTCTCAAATGATAAGTCTGGAAACTCTGCGTTCCATAGAGGTTCTGATGTAAATCTGATGTCATGCACTGATGTCTGGATCCCACCCTGCTACACTAGATTGCTTGACTGCACCCAAAAACTTCTGTGGCTTTTGCAATCCTGGTGTTTGTCAGGATGGGTGTGCGCTGCTTACAGCTGACCCAGATAGTAGCCCACATCTGTGGGAACACAGGCCAGACATGACCAAACTATAGCCACCTGTCCCTGCAGCACTACGGCTTGCCAAGTGGCAGGATCTCTTCCTTTACGGAGATCAATATTACTCAAGGCAGCTGGAGAAATATTGATCATTTCTATTTGAAAGCTTTCCCCCTATGCTCATCGGCATGGCTTGAGTTAACTTAATGTTCCCTTCTGAATTTTATATAGTCGACCGTTTTCCCTGAATATAATAGTTTTTATTTATATTTTCAAATCCTCCTTCTTTAAAGACTTTTGACTTTTAGTCAGCATGCTTTGCTGCTGTCTAGCAGGCTGCTAAATTACAATGGCTCAACAAGCAAGACTTCTCTGAATATCCAATTTTGGGATATAAATTTAGGCATGTGTTTCCCCACAACAATGATGTACCTTGCTGCTTAACCACCATAGTACAATGCATAGTTTGAGTTTTCTGAAACCACAGTAACATGGTCACACCTCTGACGCTTAAACCATGGTAGAACTGTTCTTAATGACTTCACAAGCAAGTGGTGGAGTAATAACTTCTGCTAATTAGTAAATTCATTAACAAAAGAAAGACGTTCACGTTATGCAGTATGTAATTGGCATCAGGGCTTTAGCTGGGGTTTGTGGGGCCCTGGTGCAGGTTTTACCCATGGGCCCTGTTTGAAATCGTGTAAATAGCACAAATAAATAAATAGAACAAAGTAGGGTTGTGCTGATAGACGATATTTAATTATATATACGAATTTGATTATTATCAGGCTCTTAATACTATCTAATTAATGTTAGGGCTTATTTGTTCCATCATATTTCTTTTTCCACGTTTTTACAGTGTTGTGTCTTATAACCAATCACACACAATTCCGTTGAATTTATGAATTCAGCGGCCAATCAGAGGCATTCAGATGAGTCATCGCTGAAACAGCGGTGTTTTGTTGTGCTCACACTTGCTGACTGAATTCAGCTCTCGCAAATTCTCTCATCATAAACAACAAAGTGCAGATGTGATTCATATAGTGAAGAAAGCTTCACTGATTATAACGTGTTTTTTAAAGTGCATATACTCACGCTAGACTGAGTCAGTGATGATGTTCTTTGGTAACGTAAATGTTCTTTGCTCGTTTTCTGTAGCTGTTTTTGAATAACTGAGGAAATGTAAGCATTGTAATTAGTAACTTCCAATGTTTCTATTAAATTGTTATCATGTTAAATACAAATTCAGTCATATTAATTAGGCCTCTTTTAGCGTTACGTTGGAGTTGGTTCACTTTCACTTTCAGAACACAGTGCGCTGGTGCTGAATTAAGCTCTTTCACATTGTTTTGTGCTTGCATGTTTAAATTGGCGAGGTGTATTTATTCGTTCAAGCGCAAGAAGACGCGAAAGAGAACTCAATTTGTGTTTGCGTGCTTTCTGATTCGTGGCTCTCTGTGTGCGCACCGAACACAGCGCGCGAGTACTCAGTTGAGTTTTTTCACATCGTGTGCTTGAATCCTTTAAAATCTATTGAATGTTTAAAGGCTTAAAAACATGTGAAAATGATAAGCTTTCACGGCGACGCACAGCAGTGGCCTGTTAACTGTCCCGAGCATCTTTTATGCTGGCCTCGGGCAGTTGGTTGAAATTGCCGGGGGCCCCCCACAGCTGTGGGCCTTTATAATTGTCACCACCTTTCACCCCACTAGCGACGGCCCTGATTGGCATTGACTTTACTCCTGTATGTCAGGGTTCTGTGTGTTGGTTCTACAATGAGTTGGTTTTACTCTGTTTCCGGTTCATTATTTTATCTACTGCAACCAGATGGGACACTGCATACATGCGGTTTATTCAGTCAGCAGCTTTCACCACAACATTTCTCTGAGATCCTTCTGTAATGAACATGCTGTTTGATTATTTTCACTATTTTTGTTCCCAATCATTTTGCTTTATTTGTTGTTTGATTCATCATGGGTTTCCTTTTAAAGTCATACTCTGGGGTTCAGAATGACGCTGATTGTTTTTGAATGTAAGGAAGGATATAAAATGTACATTAGCTTGTTATTGTGCTCGAGAACATGATCTAAGTCCATAGGTCCTACTAACAAGAAATGCTTGTAGCCACAGGTCGAGAACTGTAGTTCCAACCACACAGAATTGCACTGGTGTTTGTGAGTGTTGTTCAAACTATGGTTTTATCTAATCATTGAACTATGTTGGTAACGACAGTACTTAAGTTGCGACCATAGTTTAGGAAACGCACGCCTGATTAAATTCCTCAAGAGCTGTCATTATATCCATCAGTACCTTATAAAAACACTTTTAGACAGACTAGTGCACCCTAAATGTAGAATCCAGCCGAGCAGAATAGAGGTGCTAAATTTTGGATAGAGTTTGCGAGTTTTATTTGCAATATGCATTATGCAATCTGCTGTCTGCTGTCTGAGGCTGATATGAAAGTCTATCTGAGGCAGCTGATTACTGAGATATTGATGAAGCACTTATTAGAGAGAGAGCATCAGGTGTGTGACACTTTCAGTCTCTGATGGCCAGCAGAGAGGAGAAGCAATAAAAGTGGATTAACGCTGGATTAGCTGATTGTCACTTCACTCCACATTTTCACCCTCTCCACTCACTTAAATACATTCCTGTAGGGAAAACACACAAGCATGCAGTTTCCCACAAACAGAGTAGACTTTCCAGTTTAATGGCATTAAATTATTAGCTAACACAGAATTAAAATGAAAAGTAGCTTGACACATCAACAAACTGTGTCAACTCAGAGGTCTAAACATTTCTTGACTGTATTCAACAATGTAAAATCATTCAACAATTACTGAATTAATTGTAGTAAAATGATTTATTAGCCAAAAACAATGTTTAGTCGTGTTCCACATTTTGCCTGCAAATCTGTTACAGCATGATTTTCCTATTACAAAAATGTACATTTAAATGTGGATTTTTTTGGCATGGTGGGAGGGTAATAAATAGTCTTATTTTTTTTCCCCAATTTGTAGTGTTGACTGTATGTGTCAAGATTAGTGTTATTTATTATTATTTAGATACTATTATAGTATTTATTGATATTTAAAAAAAAAAAAAAATAATATATATATATATATATATATATATATATATATATATATATATATATATATATATTATTATTTTTTTTTTTTCAGTTTTCTTTTTTTTTCTTTTTTTTCTTTTTTGCCATTTTTCCATATTTGTTTTTAAAATTCTATTTAACTTTACTTTTATTACAGTTTTAGTTTTAGTAATTTTAATACTTTAACATATTTCTGTTATTATATTTCTGTTTCTGTTCTGCTTTTTTGTTTTCTAAAGTTTTTCTTTTTTTAAGTTTTTCATCTAACATTTATATTTTGTTTTGTTTTATTTTAGCTTTATTTTATTCAAAGAGGAATATTTTTAATAGTTTTAATAGTTTAACAGCAATGGTCAAGATCAAAAATTCAGCTCTTTTACTTAATTATTAGCTAAGACAAAAAAAAAAAAAAAAAAATGAAACAATGCATAATTTAGCTATAAATTAGCCATTGCTAATTTTTCAACATTAATTAAGATCATTAAAAATGTCATTTGTGTCTATTTTGATGTTTAAAGTTTAAAATCATGCAAATATTGTCTGGATTTTAAACTCTAGAAAGAAAATTTAGCTACACAGCTACAAATAATGATAGCTTATATAACATGAATTTAAAGTAAAACAGCTCATATAATATTTACAGCAGATTGACCTCATGAGCATGAGACTCTGTAAGTTCAGTTTCAGTGAGGAAAAATACATTTTTAATTAACATGCTGTAGTAATGGTGTAGGAATTAACATCTTGATATGTCAGAGGACTCTTGTAGTGTGGAGGTGATGAATAGGTCACTGCTGCTATTGTGCTGCGCTAAACCTGCGGTGATTTACGGAGGCTATTAAAGGCTGAGATGGTCACTATAAGGACACTTCATCTTGTTGATATATAGGAGGAGAGCAAGAGATAGGGACACCAAAAGTAGAAAAACCCAGACCGGTGAAAGCATGCGGCGGCAGACAATGAGGAAGGACTGCAAACATAGAGGTAAGGATACTTTGTGCCCAAGCGAAGGGCTGCTGTTGTCGAGGTGTGCAGCGTTTGGATTGTATCTCTCAGGAGGTCGTGAGGATCTGGTGAGACGGGCCTTGTGGCTCATGCAGCTTTGCCAGGATGCTGCATCTCATTCAGCTGGCATAAAGACTTGAGCATGAATATAATTTCCATGATTCAACTGTCCCGACGGGACATTAGAGCGCTATAAAGCTCTGAAAATCCTCACACAACAGTGACCACATCCAAACCAGGATAAGAAAGTGGGAGAGAGGGTGCAGCAGGGAAAAAAGTGAGAGATGTTTTGAGAGGATTTCGCATAACAAGACAAAGCCCAGGGCTGTTCTGTGTGTCTGTGTAAGTGAGATAGGATGTTTGGATGCACGCTCTGTTCCCTGTCTTGCTGTGTTTGTGTAAATGTGTGACACAATGAGAGGGCTTTTGTTGTGGATTGCAGTTTGTCACATGAACTCAAGAAGCTGCATTCTCTCCGAGACAGTTACCAGAAACTTTTTTATCTTTTTTTAAAGCGGCAGTGTGTAATTTCTGAGCTTGCATCATCAAAAGAAAAAATTACTTTGTTTCCCCTATCAGACTAAGAGATAGTCCAGTCCAAACTTCCGCCATCTGGCCAAATAGCTCATGCATGTATGGAAGCTTGTTTCCAGTACGGGATTTAAAAAATAAGCAAAAAATAAAAGGTAATTGCTACTTTTTATCTCACAATTTTTAGATTTTCTCTCAGAATTGCATGTAAAAAGATATATAAACCCAGAATTTCGAGATATTAAAAAGTTAGAATTGCGATGAAAAAGTTAGAATTCAAAGTTTGTAGGTAATTGTGACTTTTTATCTCACAATTTTGACACTTTTATCAAAGTTATGTAAAAAAAAATAAAAACTAAAAAACAGAATTGGGAGAAAAAAATCAGAATTGTGAAATAAAAAGTCTTAATTACCTTTTGTAAATACAATGGCAGAATTGCAAATTTACTAACAATTCTGACTTATTTTTCCTCAGAATTCAGAGTTTACTTTTCACAAAATGCGTTGACATGCACATGCAAATGCTCAAATGGTTTACCAATGACCAGAATGGTATATAATGGTGTGGATGAAATATTCTGATTTGGCTTTCCAGGCATTTGACACATGACAGCTTTAGCAATAGTTTACTACATCGCTCTTTAAGCTAGGCCAGAAAAAAGTACATGATCTTAAGATTTGTTCACGTCTATATGATCGGCAAATGGGCTGTCATGCGCAAGACTCAAAATATCACAGAGGTATAAGGTAGTGTTGTCAAAAGTACTGACTTAATGGCCAATCAGCAGTGTTTAAGAATCCGCTCAACAGCGCTCAAATGTTAGCGAGAAATGGACGTTTTTAAAATTTCAATACCGACTGAAACCGAAGTTACATTTACATTTACATTTATACATTTAGCAGACGCTTTTATCCAAAGCGACTTACAGTGCATTCAGGCTATACATTTTTTTTTATCAGTATGAAGTTGGTACTTTTGATAACACTAGTATAAGGAAGGACCTAATATTTGCTAAACGACTTTCCAATCATCATCAGCAGTTGCTGTTGGTGGTCTCCACTTCCTCATCAATACACCACCTTCAACAAAATAACCTTGTGAAGCATGTTCAAGTTCCTCAGTCCTGGACGAGCCCCCAAATATGTTACGACACAAAATCAACTTTAGCTTGTTTAATCTATAGTAATTCTGACTATTCTTTTTTTTTTTCTGCCAAGGAATAAAACACAAAAAATTAATTGCAACTTTTTATCTCATAATTATGAATTTTTTTTTCTTGTAATTGCAATTGTATAGCTGACAATTTGGACTTTTCTTCTCTAAATTCCAAGCTTATATCTCACAATTCTGACTTTATATTCTCAGAATATAACTTCTTTGAATTGAAGTTTGAATTGAAGAGTTGCAACAAGAATTTAAAAAGTTTGAATTGAATAGTTGCAACAAAAATCATCTAAATTGTGAGATTAAAAAATGCAATTACCTTATTGTCATTGTTTTTATCCTACGGCAGAAGCAAGGTTTCATACTTATGGTTGTTGCATAAAGCAAGGAAAGGAGAAAGTATTTTAAAATCGAAAAATGAGCTTTCACTGTTCCATGGAACCAGCATATTATTTGAGTTCCATATGTCTGGATACTCCCATCCTAATCATTTATTTCAGTAAGTGGGTGTAATTTCCAGAGTTCATTCTTGATGAGTCCTGGAGGATGTCAATCTCTCGGCCCTCAGGGAACTATTTTGGTTTTTCTGTGTAGAACTTGAGTGTATCATGATCTCACATCTAGTCCAGCTGTCAGCTGCCAGTACTTTCTCAACTCAGCTCCCTTCAGTGGCGTCATACTTTGAGTCAAGGGAAAATATGACACTCCTGTCTTCATTTAAAAGGTGCTCATTTTAAGCTGTTTACCCTATGGTCATGTTACCTGATGTCTTTAGAATATGCCTGTGGACTAGGATCAAGACATTTTCAGCTTTTTCTCTTTCATCCAGGGCCATAATCACCATAGACATTGAGGGACACCAATATTATTAGGTGATTTATATGGGTTTTCAGTGGTACAATTTTAAAATATTACCTCTGGTTCCCCCTTGTCCTGAATAAGTGGTTGCATGCTTGTTTCCATCAAATGTTCAGTGTTATTTTTTGTTTTAGTCATAGTTTTGGTCTTTTGACAAAAATGGCCTTTACATTTAGGCATACTATTTCATTAGGTCATATTCATGATTTTTAGTCCAACTAAAGGGAAATTATGTGAATAAAGTGAAAATGGTTCTTTTTGTGAAAATAACTGAGTATACAGAATTAGTTATTATAATATTGTGAAAATTGAAAATATTGTGTTAAATTCTTAATGCTTTAGAGGCATTTAGATGTTGTGTCTCCATGTTTTATGGGGACATTCCATAGGTGTAATGATTTTAATACTGTATTTTCTATCGCCCTACACCAACCCTAAATCTAAACCTACCCCTCACTGAAAACTTTCAGCATTTTTATATTTTCAAAAAACTTCATTCTTTATGATTTATAAGCTTTTTTCCTCATGGGGACCTAAAAAATTGTCCCCAAAAGGTCAAAATTTACTGGTATTGCTATCCTTGTGGGGACATTTGGTCCCCATAACGTGATAAATAGCAGGTACACACACACACGTTTGTTTTTGTGAACTGTGGGGACATTCCATAGGCGTAATGGTTTTTATACTGTACAAACCGTATTTTCTATCGCCCTACACCAACCCTACACCTAAACCAACCCCTTACAGGAAACTTTGTGCATTTTTACTTTCTCAAAAAAAAAAAAAAACTCATTCTGTATGATTTATAAGCCTTTTGAAATATGGGGACATGGGAAAATGTCCTCATAAGTCACCTTCTCCTTGTAATACCTATGTCATACCCATGTCATTATACAAATTTGTGTCCTCATATGTCACAAAAACATGCACACGCACACACACACACACACACACACACACACACACACACGCGCGCACACACACACACACACACACACACATTAAAGATAAATATAGATATAAAATACTGTCCTTTAAAATTTTTTGTTCATCAAAGAATCCTCAAAAAAATGTACAACACATATTAAGCAGCATAACTGTTTTCAATATTGGTAATAAGAAATGTTTCTTGAGCAGCAAATCAGCTTATTAGAGTGATTACTGAAGGATCATGTGACACTTAAGACTGGAGTAATGATGCTGAAAATTCAGCTTTGCATCACAGGAATAAATTACATATTAAAATATATTAAAATAGAACACAGTTATTCCAAATTCCAATAATATTTTGCAATTTTGTTGTTGTTATTGTATTTTAGATCAAATAAATGTAGCTTTGGTGAGCATAAGAGACTTATTTTCAAAATATATAAAAAACTTTTTTTTCTTCATATTTTGCAGTGTTATTTTGACTTTGCAATGTTTCTTTTTTTCTTCTTTTTTTTATCTTGAATTTTCATTTTTTCATATTTTCCATTTGTTGTCATCAACAATATAAAACAGCCCTTAGTCATTAGCCACTTTCGTCAGTAATTTAATTAACAAGATGAGCACATGATGGAGATTTATGATAAAACTTTGTATGTTTACCTCACAATTTCTTATTATCCACAGTCTGATTCCAATCTCAATGTAGACAGGCCAATGTTTTTCCCCAGTCAAAATATATGAACTATGAGCTGAATAATGGGTGAAGTCAGAGGTCGCGTACAAGTCACATTCTGATTAGTTTCACATATGGGCCTTCAGTGGGTCAAATCCCTGACTTCAGCAAAACTGGTGTACATCTGAACTCTAAGGACCCGCATGATATCATCAGACTGTGAGAGTGTTCAATAACAAAGTCTTCCTTCCTTTGCGGTGATGTTGACAATTAATTACCCATGACAAGGACCACTAAGACTGTACATGAAATCTATTGCATATATCCTAGCATACTGTGATCTGTACTGTCATTCTTCAAAATGCCCCTATTATGGATTTTTGAAAATTACCTTTCATGCAGTGTGTAACACAGCTCTAAGTGAACGAAAACATCCTGCAATGTTTTAAATTTGAAAGTGCACCGTGTATAAAGTTATTGTCTCTCAAAAGAAAGAGTCAGCTCTGAATCATTGAAACGAGTCGTTTTTAAAACGAATCCCAAGCCGTTCCATGTTGACATCAACATGAAACATTAGCATATTGCCCGCCCACTTGTTGCCACGCAGACCTGCGAAAACTTGATTTTCGTGTTGGTCTGAATGAAAATGCAAATTCATTCTTAGCCACTAGGTGCCGCTTTTGGAGCATTAAAAATAGCTGTTTCCCTGGTAACGGCTGTACACAAAGCAGCACTGCGCTCATAAACACTGCTTTAAATGAAATCGACCAATCGGACCAATCACTGCAGATTAGCATCACGCAAAGGAGGGGTTTGGAAAAATGAATCATTGAGCGAATTGTTTGGGAGTCGTTGAGCAAATAAGGGAAAAAAAAAATGCATATTATAAGAAAATGAAAGTGTTTTTTAACCTTGCATGCATGTCTACCTGTTGTTGGGGACTACCAAAACCAAAATATGAACCTTTCATAACCCATAATAGGGGCACTTTAATAGTGAAGAGCGTAATTTCTGCACCAATAGCAGCTGAATCACAGAGTTTCACTTTTCCCGTCACCATTATTCGGTTCAGTTAAACTCATGCTACTGGTTAAATCAATGTTCAGGCTAATTAAAAACAAAAAACAACAACAACAACAAAAAAAAAAACGATTGCAATTGTGTTTGGTGCCACAAAAATTGCACACTTCACCTTTAATTTATTTTTCTCTCAAATTGAAGCGCATGCCTGAGCTATGAGACAAGATTTGTTGTGGCAATGAATCATCTTTCCCTTTTAATTAAAACTCTCTGTGCTCAAATGACACAACATCCATCTCACGAACATTGTCACATTGGCTATATGATTATGACATACTCCACCGGAGTGCAGCGTGCAGTTTCCCTCCCCTCTTTATGAGACAAACAATATAAATCCCTTCAATAGACAAAATAACAGCATCCTCTTCACTCTTATTCTTTCCTTACTTGACAGAAAAAACGTATGTGACAAATGATAAAGAACTAATGGGAAACTAGCAACATAAAGGCTCCTTTGGGGCCTCACATGACCTTCTGCTGATGTGGATATATAGATCATTCTGGTTTGGGTTTGTTTCATGGAGAAAAAACAAAAACTGTTCACCCAGGGCACTGACAAATATGCTTTTTGTCCCAGATACTGTATGTTCAATACAGTCGTTTCTTTGTTGAAAGCATCATCTATTATTATTTTGCTCTCTAAAACCAAAATTATTCACAAGAACAAAATGCTGTTTATATATGTAGTCAGGGTCCTCATGAAGTGATGTTGGTTGTCCTGGACTCAAAGACAAAAAAGGACACTGAGGTCCTCTGTGTTTTTTGTCCCAGGAATAATTTTATACAGCAACAGCCCTGTATAAAATTATTAAAAAATTGTGTTTACTACATATATGCCAAATTCTTATAAATGTTCTATTTGTAATCATGATAGCTTCATATGGCTTTGAAAAAAAAGTATCTTCAAGAATTTTTTTTCTTTTTTTTCTCACAGTTCTGTGAAAAAAAAGTCATAATTGCAAGAAAAAAGTCAGAATTGTGAGATAAAAAGTCACAATTAATGTTTTTTATTTTTCTATCTCACACTTTTTTTTTTTATCAGAATTCTGAGTTTACTTTTCACAAAACATGTTGACGTGCCCATAATGGTGAGCAAATACTGGTTACCAGACTTGGTACGAGGTAAGGGGCCTGTTCAATCGACCATCATACGCTCAAATGGTTCACCAGTGGCCAGAATGGGATATAATAGTGCGGGTGAAATATTCTGGTTTGGCATTCCAGTCATTTGGCAAATGGCAATTGCTTGCTACATCGCCACATTCAACAAAATAACCTTGTTAAGCATGTTCAAGTTCCTCAATCCCGGACGAGCCCCCAAATATGTTATAGCCCAAAACCAACTTTAGCTCATTTAATCTAAAGTAATTCTGACAATTCTATTTATTTTTTTCCCCCACCATGAAATAAAAAATAAAAAAAGTAATTGCAACTTCTATCTCATAATTCTGACTTTTTTTTCTCGCTATTGCAATTTTTTATCTCACAATTTCGACTTTTCTGAATTTCAAGCTTATATCTCACAATTCTGATTGTAAATGTAGTCAGGGTCCTCGTGAAAGTGATAGTTGCCTGGACTCTAATGCAAAAGAGGACACCGAGGTCCTCTGTGGTTTTTGTCCTTGGAATTAAAGCAATAAATACTGTAAGTACAGTATACAGTTTCCAGCGAAATCCACTCTAAAATATCAAACATTATTAATGGAATAGTTCACACAAAAATTAAAATTTGCTGAAAATGTTCTCACCCTCGTGGGTTTGTTTCTTCATGAGGAACAGATTTGGAGAAATTTAGCATTACATTACTTGATCACCAATGGATCCTCTGCAGTGAATGGGTGCCGTCAGAATGAGTCCAAACAGCTGATAAAAACACAATCACAATAATCCATAGTTAAATGTTTTCTTTATGTCTTAATACCACCACTTCATTTTATTTTGAAAAATATAAGTTCAGATGGAACAATGTGAGTTGAAAGGTAATGCATTGCATAGCTTGAGTTAAACATTTCTTCTCCCACACATTAAAAAGACCATGTCAGAAAGGTCAGTCGGAAAAGAGATTCAGTTCAGGGCAGGATAATCTCATGAGCTCAGACTTTTGAGGGTTTGATGGGTAAACCAGAGGTAGTCTGACAGAAGCACAAGACAACCCCAGAGAGAAACAGCACTATGTACATCACTGGTTGCTTAGCACAGGTGGATTATGGAGATACTCAGAGCTTGCCCGTGACCTCCTGCTGGTGGTATTACATACTTAATCGAATGAGATTTGAGCACGAGGCATTTTGAAGCTCAATTTTTGCACCATACATTTTGAACTGCTGTCAGATCTTGTGGCCAGGGCAACGCTATTACTTCCTAACAGCAGCAAAGAAGAGAAGGGCATGTCATAGTTAAGTGTTTCTTCTCTCACTGTGTTAAATGTGCCGGGCCGCCACCTACATTTAAGTCATATTTTAAGGCATATTTTCAGGCAAAAACAGGCTTTTAAAATTCAGCACATTATTCTGTACCCTTCAGCTATGCATTTGTTCCTTTTATTATTTTTCTCTCTTTGTCTCTCTCATCAGCCATCTTTAGAGCTTGAAAAGAGTCAAAGATTTCCATATTCAAAATTCAGAATTTGAGAATTTCAATTGCATGTTGTTATCTTCACAGCTGCAGCCGCAGAGCATAACTCAAGGCTCAAAAATCACATTATGGGCTAAAATATCTAAGGCTCAGAGCTTATGTTGCTATTTTGATCCTGTTTGTTAACAGTCCGAAGGATCCAGTGCACTCTATGCGAGAGAGCACAAGAGCAAATTGACAAATTTATTGTCTCATGCTATAATTTGCCTGTTTTTTTTTGTTGATAATTTGCTCATATGTTTCATCCCTGACAGCATGTCTCAGAGGGGTTTGCATGGTCAAATGAAGGTAAACAGAGAAGAACATAAAAGGGGATCCATCATCAGCCTTGTAGCATGTAAATGATTATGTTGTGAAAACAGTGTTTGTCGCATACATTGAAGCAATTATCACTTACGTTACTGAACATATTGTTCAAGTTTTTATGGCGGATTACTGATGAATAATATCAAGTGAATTCTTGACAAAAAAAGCCAGATACCACCTGAGCCATTAGGATCTAATATGCATCTGCATTTTCAATGCTGGGGTGAATAAGACTGCGACTATAGTGTCTGAATCGCTGGGGAGAAAAATGAAGTCTTTTCTCGCCTTTGCTGGTTTCCTCTATTTTTAATTGGCCGCATATCAGATGTTTTTTCTCCTGATTCTATGCATGATCTTCATGCAACAGCAGTTCTATTAAAGTCTGCACAGAGTGAATCTCTCTAAAGGGAGATAAGTGATGCTGTATTTCAGCTGTTGAGAAGTATGTTTTCTTGATGGTCTATCAAGCATTAATTCATAGGAACTGAGTAAACTTTGTGAATTGCCTCATAATATGTCAGTTTGTTGAATGTGCTCGGCTTTTATGAAAAGAGTCCTGCCTCTCAGCAAGACGGAGACACAATTTGACTGTGAGCTGATTTATTTGATAGTATTCATTAGATGCAGAAGCATACATGAACCTGAGTCACTGAAGGCTTTCAGTTCAAATCATCTGAGAGAGAGAGAGAGAGAGAGAGAGAGAGAGAGAGAGAGAGAGAGAGAGAGAGAGCGCTGTTCAAGCCCAGTTTCTTCCATATGAATCTATCATCTCTCTAAAAAGTTAGTAGACTTGGTAGTATTTTGTGATGTTTATTAAATTGAGAGTACTTGAGGGCATGTCTAATATAGAATATAATTTGATCTAAAATCAGTCTGTTTTTTGTAAGGACTATGATAGCTTTGTGTAATACAAAAAGTTAGATTGTTATTTTTATTTTTTAAATATTGACCTTTGTACTCTATGTAAACTTTTTTGGCCTTTGCTTTGCGTCTCATGCTTTTTTTTCAGTGTCTCATGCCATGAGCATTGCAGATGATTACAATTTTTTTTTAAATTCAGCTTATTAAGGACATTTTATATTAAACTCTGTCCAATAGTTTTTTAACTTAAAAATGTGTCTTACTTTATGTGAGCAATATCTAATCTAAGTGTGAGGGACACTAAATTTAATCTTACTACACGGGTGTTTCTTAAGATTTCCTTTTGGATGATTGACTTGATGTCAGCCAAAAAATAAAAATACAATAATAATAATAATTAATAATAATAATAATAATTTCAGACCAAAAGTATATAGCCTACATTTTGATTGTTGGTTGGTGCCAGTAGGAAATTGATACTTGTATTCAGCAAGGATGCATTTAATTGATCAAATGTGACAGTAAAGATATTTATAATGTTTCAAAAGATTTCCTTTTAAATAAATGCTAATCAGAGAATTTTGAAAAATAATTTATCATGGTTTCCACAAAAAATATTTTTAGCACATCTGTTTTCAAAATTGATAATAATAATAATAATAATTGTTTATTGAGCAGCAAAACAGCATATCAAAATGATTTTTATGCAGAAAATTCAGGTTTGATGACAAGAATACTGTAAATGAGATTTTAAAATATATTAAAATTCATCAGTTATTTTAAATTGTAATTATATCTGAAAATATTGCTATTTTACTTTTTTTAAATTTTATTTTATTATTATTATTATTATTATTTTTTTACTGAGCTTAAACTTTTGAACAGTTGCGTATTTGGATTTCATGTTGACTTTGATTTAGAGAATATGGGAATAAGGCAAAATCATTGAACGTAGATATCTAGCTTTGTTTGATATTGTGATTTACTGAACAATGGAAAGAATGAAAAGACAAATTTAACTGAGAATGACAATGGCATGCTTTGATGATGAACTGAACTAGATCTTGGTACATATTGTCAACTATGTGAACAGAAAACACATTAAAAAACAAGTGTTCGTATTATTTGGCAATTTCTGTGAAATTCTTTGAGGTTAATTGGTGTCTTCACTGAAAGATAAAGAATCGGTCGTGTCTATTTCTAATAGTGATGCTGCTTTGTGGTAACTAGACTGTGGAAAATGTTGAGCTGCTTTGCTCACACCGTACGCCAAGAGCTCTTAAGTTTCACCGGGAATAATAGTGGACAGCCTGTGTTTAATTTGCTGTTTTCACTCTTCTGACTTGTTGAGGAAACTAGACCTGCAGGCAGCTCAGCCCGGGATGCCCTGAAGTAATAGCCAAAACATCTGGGTCTCTCATCAACCCAGTGAAACTGAAACCCAGCAGACAGCAGCGAGACACGCCTGGATCGCACAGGGTCCCGACTGCTTCTAAATCAGGTCTGCCTTGGAGTTGAGCTCGCCTGTCATTAGCCAAGGGTGGGCCCGTATCAGGATATTATTCATATATTTGATGGTAAACATGTGTCGTTTACTCTAGTGTGCACACCTCTGAGGCTCACCAATTAATGCTTAAGTCTGAAATTAATTGGAAGAGAAGGGAACATACGGTGTTGCTATAGCTGAGTGACTCCGTCAATCATGCTGTTTAGTGCAGATATGCAGGCCTGTGACAACCAGACATGAATGTGTAGAACAGATTGACTTCCTGTTTGGAAAAACCTTTAGGATACAGATACAGTTTTTCTTTTCACAAGAGTGCAGTTTTTCTTTTCACAAGCAGTGGTCCTGTTATAGTGGATACATAATATTTTGAAATGTAATTGATATCGCAATATGGCTTAGTGTGATTGACAAATCATACACCTTACAATCTAACTGAATAAATTTATGTGCAACTGGTTTCATAGTGAAGCACAGCGCTGTGTTCATTTACACGTGTGCAGCATATGATAAAGTGTTTCTGCTTTCCAGAGCACTATTTTATAGTCATATTTAATTGGTTAAACAGTGGGAATATGATCTGTGAAAACCCAAGTGGAAATAGATTTTTTTTTTAAAACTCACTTCATGGTGAATGAAAAAGTCTGAGTAAGTTCTTGTGAAGGGTAAACTACTGTAAGTGTGAACACCCAATATTTTCAGGTTTTTGTAAATCACTCAGCTCTAAAAGGATTGATCACATTCAAAAAAAAGTTTTCAGAGTAAAAAAGTAGTTTTTCATCTTTTTTTTTTAAAAAAAATGTATTTTCTATGCATATGCACTCTAAATTATATAGTATATATCTATAGTATATATCACAGAAAAACTAAATATTGCAATGTCAGTTTTCTTTTTTTTTTTTTCAATAACATGCAGCCCTATGGTTTATTGTCCTCTGTGGAGGCAGCCATGATTTCTACTGGATGTTTGTCAGCTAATTTATCACTCTCATGGTGTTGGGTATAATGTCCTTGCAGAGGACCTGATGTACAGCAACAAATGCGTCAGTAATATTTCATTGCTCCTGGTGACACTTGGCATGTAGATTTTCCATCACAGGGGTAAGGCCTGCAGTGCACTGCTGTATGCAAACGGCAGAGAGGAGACCCAGGCAGGTTTGTCACATACCATGAATGCAATAGTAGGTTCATTACAGAGACGATTTATTTGGAGATGTTTACTTTTGGAGCAGACAGTGTTTCTCACTGCCTCTTATTGGATTCCTCTCCCTCCCTGTGTTTCGTTGGGCTTCGGCAGTGCCTTTCTGCGGGGTGTACGGCCATTGGCCCTGTTCCAGGAACAGCAACGCTCCTTTAGGGTTGAGAGCTTCACACTCCATCAATAGTAAACTGCCGTATGGATCCAAGGTCAAGGATTCAGTGTCTTTCCACCAATACAGAGGGGTTTCTGTTCGAGGTCTTGAACTTAAGTGTGAGATAAAAGCTTGTTCTCGCTCTGTTCCGCTGCCTTATGAAAGTGAACCTTCATCGTCCATTTATAATGTTTAGGGGTGGACTGACTGACTGACAGGAGCGAGAATCAATTTCACTCAGCCTTGGCCTTCCTCACATCCTAACATAATGGCCTGTAATAAAGCCTGATGGCTGAGTGGATTTAGACGAGATGGGTGTGGATGGAGAAACCTGGAACACGAAGAGCAATCTTAGACCAGATACTCTATGCAAGTATGTGAGCCAATGATGGAGCTGAACAAGGTAGATTACATAAACATGTTTATAGATAGCTGTCTGAATAATAACACATCCAGTTTAATGGCGCAGATGTTTGAAGGAAACTCTATAGCCCTCTTGAGTACTGAGGTTTGTTAATGCCACACTAATGCATGAACTTGCATATGGGTCATTCTCAAAATATTGTAAAACATGTCTGTTGACTTTTCGTTCATGAAAAAGATTTTGAGCAGTTAAATAACTTTATATAAAAAGCATAATTCTTCAACAGTTTATTGAAAATGTGAAATTGTTTGATTGTTGTTGTGCACTTTTGATACTGTTGATCACAATCTATTACTCACACATCTTGAAAGAGTGTTTGGTGTGTCAGGGACAGTTTTAAAGTGGTTTAGATCCTGTTTTACCCACCATTCCCAGTTCATGGGAGGTCATAGGTCAGAGATAAGTTCTGTTTTCACTGGTGTTCCTCAGGGCTCAGTCTTGGGCCCTTTACTTTTTAATATCTGTGACCACGTGGCCATCTCTTAAGATCGCTCATCCTCCATTATCATTTGTATGCTGATGATACACAGATTTATATACATTCAAAACCTGATGAGCACCCTGACGCTTCTTTTGTTTCTGATTGTATTACTGACATAAAAACATGAATGATTAACAATTTCCTGTGTCTGAAGAGTGGTAAAACCAACGTTATGCTCATTGGTTCCTGTCATCAAATTTCTAAAGCTGGTTCTCTGTCTTTGACTTTTGATGGCTCTGTTTTGGAAATCCAGAATAGAGTGAATTTTTTTTTTATGCTAATCTGCCATTTATTTTTTCATTTATTTTTTGTTCAGAGCACTGTTAAAACATCTTTTTTTTCCATCTCAGAATCATAGCAAGACTGCATCCTATGTTAAATTTTACTCAGTCTTCTAAGATGTTTAAATGTTTTAACATATCCCCTTCATCTGGAATTCCACTTCTATGATATTTACAGTTATTTAATAATTGATTTTTTACTGATTTAGGTTGATTATTAGGAAAAAGCCAAAAAAGTAAAATAAAAGTTAATATAAATAGAATATAAATAATTTTAAAAAAAATTGTACACTTGACTTTTTGACAATGTTGTTGCAGTTGGTTATTTAGTGCATATGGTTATTTTCCCATCATGTTAAAAAAAATATTAACAAATACTTTTTGATATCATTTGTGTACAAGCTTTAGATTTAGAAGGAATAATAAAATTAAGAACAGCAGTCTGAAAAACTGAAGAAAAAAATTGTACTCAAAACTAATTGTACTTCTAATAATCAACATTTTTTGAGAAAGATGATTTGTACCATATGTAATATATATTTATCATATGTACCTACAACAGGAGCACACACTTGCAATATGTCGGCAAAGCATTTGCGTCTGTGTTTGTGTACTATTTTTCTGGCCTGTAGGAACGTCCCATTGAGGAGCATCTGCGCATGGGACAGTGGGGCTACTGCAGTACCCGATGCCTGCGGGAATTGGGTTCGGCTCTTTTTAACAAACAGCGTCTGGCAGGATTGGGCAGTGTGGATGTAGGCCAGAGTGGGGTTTGTGTTGCATCTGACGTGTGCATATATTCTCTAACTGCGTGGTGCGGAGAGACACACTTTATCGTCACATTGGCTGGTGCGAGTGTTAAGTCTGCACAGCTGTGAGATTCATTAGCAGGTCTGGGTAAGATTCCACTTAAACATGATATGCATCCAAGTTTTCAATGCTCCTCTTTATGGGGATTATATCCTGGTCATTTGCGAGTCTTTGACCTCCCTTGTGTAAATTATGGGATTAGATTGCAATCTCAGGATTTTTTCTCATGGTTTGGCCCATTGATGACATTTAATCTGTCATAACACAGAGCACAGAAAGCCATAACAATTTATCTGATGTATCGTAGACAACTGTGCCTTAAAGGTGAAGTGCATCATTTCTTCATCCAAATTTGCATGCTGTCAGAATAGGCTGCATGATTAATTGAAATCACACCAAACTCACAATATGACTTAGTGTGAGTGTCAGATCACAAAGGCTGCAATTTAATTAAATAAACATATGCTCTGTTTTTTTAAGTGAAGTGCGGCAATATATTCATTTACACTGGTGTTTTCAGCATCTCAGAGCAGTTCAGTTCACAGTGAGTGCTGCTCCACATGAACTCATCTCTGCATCTGCTCTGAGTTTGCATTTAAAAGCCTACTTGTCAACAAAAGAGAAGCTTTAGGGGCTTCCTGTTATTATTTATATATTATTACTATTTTTACTTTTTATTGTATAATAATAATAACAATAATCGTAATTATTATTATTATTATTATTATTATTATTATTATTATTTTACAGTGATATTAATATTTTATCACACAATTATTTGGCCAAGTTGTTCAGCCCTACAGACTTTTCTAAATCAGGTCCGCCTTGGAGTTGAGCTCGCCTGTCATTAGCCAAGGGTGGGACCGTATCAGGATATTATTCATAGATAGTGTTGTTTACTCTAGTGGGCACACCTCTGAGGCTCACCAATTAATGCTATTGATATTAATATTTTATCACACCATTTTTGGCCAAGTTGTTCAGCCCTACAGACTCTTTAAATTGAAAAAAAAAATAAAATTAAAATGTTGTCAACAAAAGAGGGGCTTTAAAGGCTCTTTGTTATTACTTATTACTATATAATAATAATAATAATAATAATAATAATAATAATAATAATAATAATAATAATAATAATGATAATAATAATAATAAATTACACAATTTTGCAGCCCTACAAATTTTTAAAAATGGTTAATTTTTATTTACATTTTAATTTGTTTTATTATTATATATTGCTTCTTCTTCTTCTTCTTCTTCTTCTTCTTATTATTATTATTATTATTATTATTATACTCACATACAGTATCTCACAAAAGTGAGTACACCCCTCACATTTCAGCAACAATTTTAGTATATCTTCTCAAGGGACAATACTACACAAATTAAATTTGGATATATTTTAGAGTAGTCAATGTGCAGCTTGTATAGAAGTACAAATTTACTGTCCTCTAAAAATAACTCAACATAGCGCCATTATTGTCCAAATAACTGGCAACAAAAATGAGTACACCCTAAGTGAACATGTCAAAACTGTGTCCAAAGTGTCAATATATTGTAGGGGCACCACTGTTATCTAGCACTGCTTTAATCCTCCTGGGCTTGGAATTGACCAGAGCTGCACAGTTTGTTGCTGGGATCCTCTTCCAATCCTCCATCATGACATCACAGAGCTGCTGGATGTTAGACACATGACGCTTCTCCACCTTCAGCTCGAGGATGCCCCACATGTGCTCAATAGGGTTCAGGTCTGGAGACATGCTTGACCACTCCATCACCTTCACCTTCAGCTTCATCAACAAGGCAGTTGTCATCTTGGCGGTGTGTTTGGGGTCATTATTATGTTGGAAAACTGCCGTTTGGCCCAGTTTCTGAAGGGAGGGCATTATTTTCTGCTTCAAAATGTCTCAGTACATGTTGGAATCCATGTTTCCCTAAATGAACCGCAGCTCCCCAGTACCAGCAACACTTATGCAGCCTTAGACCATGATGCTACCACCACCATGCTTGACTGTAGGCAAGACACAATTTTCTTGGTACTCCTCACCAGGGCGTCACCACACATGCTGGACACCATCTGAGCCAAACAAGTTTATCTTAGTCTCAACAGACCACAGGACATGGTTCCAGTAATTCATGGTCTTGGACAGTTGGTCTTCAGCAAACTGTTTGCAGGCTTTCTTGTGAGCCAGCTTCAGAAGATTCTTCCTTCTGGGACGACAGCCATGCAAACTGACTTGTTGCAGTGTGCGGCGTATGGTCTGAGCACTGACAAGCTGACCTTCCACTTCTGAAACCTCTAAAGCAATGCTGGCAGTGCTCATACATCTGTTTTTTGAAGCCAGCTTCTGCACCTGATGCACAGCACGAGGGCCTAACTTCTTTGATCGACCCCTGTGAGGCCTGTTCCGAGTGGAACCAGTCTTTGAAAACCTCTGTACGACACTGGCCACTGTACTGTAACTCAATTTCAGGGTGTTACTGATCTTCTTAAACGATGTATAGCTGTTATCACTTAGGGTGTACTCACTTTTGTTGCCAGCTTTTTTGACAATAATGGCTGTATTTTGAGTTATTTTCAGAGGACAGTAAATCTTTACTTTTATACAAGCTGCACATTGACTACTCTAAAATATATCCAAGTTTAATTTCGTCTACATAATTATCCAAGTTTAATTTTTATAGTATTGTACCTTGAGAAGATATACTAAAATGGTTGCTGAAATGTGAGGGGTGTACTCACTTCTGTGAGATACTGTACATATTTAATCATCCACTTTTTCATCAAATTTTGCAGCCATACAAACCATTTTATTACATTTTAATTTGCAATTGCAATTTTTTGTTGACAAAAAAATTGTGGTTTTTAATCCAAATCATCAATTCCCATCTCAGAGTATGCATTTGATGAATAACTTCTCGATCAGTAAAAGGTATGTTCTATAAGTATGTGTGATGTTATATATAATGCCAGTCATGTCACTGCTCTCTGCTCTCTCCATTGGATGTCTACTAGAATCTAGTTATTATTTTATGAATACTATATATTTGGGTATAATTTTGACATGACAGATTTGTGCTCTGCATTTAACCCATCCAAGTGCACACACACACACACACACACACACACACACACACACACCGTGAACACACACCTGGAGCAGTAGGCAGCCATATTGCTGCGGCATCTAGGGAGTAGTTGGGGGTTTGGTGGCTTGCTCAAGGGTATGTATCTATACTATATATAGTAAGAAAGCAGGCATATTTGGGCAAGTGGACTGTCTCAGACAGGTCTCCTAAACAGGTCTTCCTCCCATCTCTCATTGGTCAGGGAAATAAGCTCACACCATTGTTTACTGTGTTTAGCTTGTCTGTAAAGTGATGATAGAACCACAGTGTTAGACTTTTCAGGGAAATCAGTCTACCTAATTATACAGTAGTTGACTCTGCACATTAAACTGTGGTAGGATAATGTATTTAAACATTGGAAAAAAATGACACACTTCACCCTTAACAACACTTTAGTTCTGAGCACATACTCTTGTGCTTTGCAGGTGGTTAGATGAGCACAATGGCCATGGCGGCTCTTTTCAGGCAGTAATAACATCCTGTGCTATTTCACCCTGTCTCTGTGGACCACTGTCTCTAAATATTCATGGCTCAGGTTTACAGGCAATGTGTGAAATGCAGCTAATTGGCTCTGCCTGCGTGCGTGTTTGGGTGTGTGCGTGTATGTGTGTGTGTGTGTGTGTGTGTGTGTGTGATGTGATGTGAAATCATGGTGAGGGAGCCTGTTTAAAATGCAGAGCAGTTGCGGCTAGAGGAATGCTTCAGTTCACTTTCGCCATCTGGTCACTTTCACTGTGACTTAGAAGCATCACCCCAACACACGCTGCTAGCCACCACATCATACACACACACACACACACACACATATGCCCTTGTGATAAAGACATACACTTCAGCATACTTACAGAAATAATATACTTTAAGGGAATATACTTAAGTGCTAATTGAATGTGACGTTTTTAGATACTTAACTGAATGATATTTGCAATCAAAATATATTATAGTTTATTATATTATATCATATTAAATGCAATTAGTTGAACTTTAGGGGTGCTTTTTTACTTAATTAGGATTTAAGTACATCCATATATGTAATATATATGTTTATAATTATATTTATTATATCATATTATTATAATTATGTTTCATAATTATTTTACCTGAAATATTGTTCAAGTGTACTGCTGAATATATACACAAGCATTTATGGTAAATTAAATTATACTGTCATTTGCATTAAAATTTGTATGTAACATATTTTTATTTAAATATATTTGTAATTACACATTTGTAATGATGAAGTTGTCATTTTGTATATTTAAAATATACTCAGACACACTATATTCAAAATTATAATCAAGTACTTCACATGTGCTTGAGGATGTTAGTCAACACATCAAAATAAGTATACTTAATAAGTGTAATAAGTCTGATAAAATAAAATAAAAATATTATTAAAATATAATGATTTAAAATGTACTTTAAAGTAAAACATTTAATTTTACATTTTTATTAAGTGCACTTTTTAAAAATCTCCTGTAGTGAGTTAAGAAACAGTCATGAAAACGTACTTTAAGTGCACTTGCTTCTCACAAGAAGACATGACTTACAGTTAATTTTAATAGAATTTGCCATTAGCATGATGCTAACCTAACAACTTGATTCTCCAAGCATAAAAATGCACAAACACAAATTTTGGGTAAAAAATATTGTGTCATTTTAGTTATTTTTATCTATATTGATGATGAACCTATTGTCACAGTCATGTCTGTCGTGTGTGTCATGTGTTTTCCTCCTTGCCATTATTTGGTCCTTCCTGTTCCTGTCCTCGTCTAGTTGATTGTTTGTCATTTATTTCAGGTGTGTGTTAATTATGATGTGTGTTTAGTTCTTGCCTGTTCTGTTCATTTTCGTCTGGTCTACTCGTTACCCCCGGTGTTCCTGTGTGTCTATCCTGCCTTGTCTTGCCGTGCCTTGGCGTGTCTTGTTTGGATTTATATTAAAGACTGTATTTTGAGTTATTCCTCATCTCCTCGTTCATCCCTCGTGTGTGCACGAAATTTCCCTTGTCTGCCATCCTGGATGAATTATTTTCCCTGAGCTTGTTGCAATGCATTCGGATTGCATTCTCCTTCAAGGATATATACAATGATACCAAAAGAAAGTGTCTTAGATGCTCACAAATTTTTGGAAAAGAACTTAATTCCCTCGATACAGGCCCAGACAGGCACTGTTTCCACCGTATACCAACTTCAGTTTCCTCTGTACGCTTTATATAATGCACTCGCTCACGCTTCTAGTCACTGAGATGTGATTACAACACCACAAATGGCTTGTGTGGTCAGCGGTGGATAAAATTGGTGACTGGTGCTCAGACTGCCTTGAGGGAGGAAGAGGTTGAGAGGAGGTGATTAGTTTGTTTGGAGATTAGTTAGATGGAGATGTGAGTCTTCATCCATCTGGCTTCATCCAAAAAATAATTAAAGAGAGGAACACAAATGAGAAACAGAGAGGGAAGAGGAAGGGGACAGAGGGATTTTTTATAGCATGTTTTAGATTACACAAACTCTTATATGTTTATGAGACTCATTTGAGTGTTGCCAGATTTGTTCAACACTCTTACTCAGTACTCATACTAAGTATTAAACTTTGGTGGGTAAATCCTCCCTCACCATTTGTGTGGGTGGAAAGGGGTTTGATTCTCTCCTTTAGTGTAAAGGTATGATCATATTTACTGTTGTTTGCTGATTTTTTTTGTAGGCGAAATTCAGTTGCGAATGTGAATTTTTTTTACGTCAGGATGAAAAGTTTCCCCACACAGATTTTGCAACACGTTCAAGTTGGTCATGCGAATTCACCCAGTTGACATTTTTGCAGATTTATTAAAAAAGAAAAACTGAAATATCACACGGTCCTAAGTATTCAGACCCTTTGCTGTGACACTATATATTTAACTGAGGTGCTGTCCATTTCTTCTGATCATCCTTGAGATGGTTCTACACCTTCATTTGAGTCCAGCTGTGTTTGATTATACTGATTGGACTTGATTAGGAAAGCCACACACCTGTCTATATAAGACCTTACAGCTCACAGTGCATGTCAGAGCAAATGAGAATCATGAGGTCAAAGGAACTGCCTGAAGAGCTCAGAGACAGAATTGTGGAAAGGCAGAGATCTGGCCAAGGTTACAAAAAATTTTCTGCTGCACTTAAGGTTCCTAAGAGCACAGTGGCCTCCATAATCCTTAAATGGAAGACGTTTGGGACAACCAGAACCCTTCCTAGAGCTGGCCGTCCGGCCAAACTGAGCTATCGGGGGAGAAGAGCCTTGGTGAGAGAGGTAAAGAAGAACCCAAAGATCACTGTGGCTGAGCTCCAGAGATGCAGTCGGGAGATGGGAGAAAGTTGTAGAAAGTCAACCATCACTGCAGCCCTCCACCATTCGGGGCTTTATGGCAGAGTGGCCCGACGGAAACCTCTCCTCAGTGCAAGACACATGAAAGCCCGCATGAAGGACTTCAAGATGGTGAGAAATAAGATTCTCTGGTCTGATGAGACCAAGATAGAACTTTTTGGCCTTAATTCTAAGTGGTATGTGTGGAGAAAACCAGGCACTGCTCATCACCTGTCCAATACAGTCCCAACAGTGAAGCATGGTGGTGGCAGCATCATGCTGTGCGGGTGTTTTTCAGCTGCAGGGACAGGACGACTGGTTGCAATCGAGGGAAAGATGAATGCGGCCAAGTACAGGGATATCCTGGACGAAAACCTTCTCCAGAGTGCTCAGGACCTCAGACTGGACCAAAGGTTTACCTTCCAACAAGACAATGACCCTAAGCACACAGCTAAAATAACGAAGGAATGGCTTCACAACAACTCCGTGACTGTTCTTGAATGGCCCAGCCAGAGCCCTGACTTAAACCCAATTGAGCATCTCTGGAGAGACCTAAAAATGGCTGTCCACCAACGTTTACCATCCAACCTGACAGAACTGGAGAGCATCTGCAAGGAGGAATGGCAGAGGATCCCCAAATCCAGGTGTGAAAAACTTGTTGCATCTTTCCCAAAAAGACTCATGGCTGTATTAGATCAAAAGGGTGCTTCTACTAAATACTGAGCAAAGGGTCTGAATACTTAGAACCATGTGATATTTCAGTTTTTCTTTTTTAATAAATCTGCAAAAATGTCAACAATTCTGTGTTTTTCTGTCAATATGGGGTGCTGTGTGTACATTAATGAGGAAAAAAAATGAATTTGATTTTAGCAAATGGCTGCAATATAACAAAGAGTGAAAAATTTAAGGGTGTCTGAATACTTTCCGTACCCACTGTACAAAAATCTAGTTTTTGTATACTGCTTCCATCAATAAATAGGGTGAAAAGGTCGGCAATATGCATTAAAAATGTATATTTATTCTCTTGGCAGATGCTACACCCAAAACAACATATTGCATTGTGGCATCTTATAAAGGAAAATGAAAATAACATTAAAAAGGGAAGGCAAAATGAGTTGAGATAATCTTTTAAAATATCATTCAAAATAGAAACCATGTAATCTGCATGTTAATGCATGCTGAGTCCAATTACAATTAGGATTGATTTTAAAGTACTTTTACTCGTTTATAAATCACTCAATGGCATAGGGCCTAAATACATTGCAGATATGCTCACAGAATATAAACCTAACAGACCACTCAGATCATTAGGATCGAGTCAGTTAGAAATACCAAGGGTTCACACAAAACAAGGGGAGTCCGCTTTTAGCTATTATGCCGCCCACAGTTGGAACCAGCTTCCAGAAGAGATCAGATGTGCTAAAACATTAGCCACATTTAAATCCATAGTCAAAACTCAGTTGTTTAGCTGTGCATTTGTTAAATGAGCACTGTGCTACGTCCGAACTAATTGCACTATGTATAATCATTTTCTGTTCTTAACTGTTTTAAATTCTTTTTAAACCAATTTTTATATCATTTTGTTTTTATTATTATTATTTTTCTAATTCCTTGTTTTTATTGCTGTGGTTATTATTATTTTTAATGACTATTTCACATCCTTTTATGTAAAGCACTTTGAATTACCACTGTGTATGAAATGTGCTATATAAATAAACTTGCCTTGCCTTGAGTCTGTTGACCCATAAATATGGATTTATCACACATTAAATTTATGTCCACATAGATTAACATGCTCTTAAACTGTCAGAGTATTAAAGCTGGTCTACATAAGGCCAAAACCCAAAGGTTTGCTCTGCTAATGAGTGCGTGAGCGCACAGGTGCTGAGCCTGCAAAGATCTGATATGTGATAGTCTACTGTACCTTCAGCCAAGAGCCGACCCTCGGCAGTCAGTGTCAACGGACAGGGGCAACAGATGGAGCAAATGGACAGATGAGAGGAGAGCTAGGAAAGGGGGAGGGGAAAAGTAAAAGACATGTCATCGTTTTGAGGAGCTGTAGAGTTGGTGACCTGCAGTGTAGTGTGACTTTAGTCTTTACTTTAGTGTCACATTAGACTGCATACAGACAAAACACTGAGAAAACATTCCAGTAACGACATGGGGGAAAAAAAAAACTGGATTTTGGAGATTTCAAAGGGAATGTCAAACCTATTGACATTTTACTGAAATCTCACTCATTTCTACTTAGCCTAACAAGATATTGTGGCCATGAATTATAAATTTGTTCCTACAACTTATTAATTTGTTCCCTTATTTTAGTTAAATCATGGCAGTGATGTAACTAAATAAAAAAGAGGAAAGGAATTAGTACAATGTGGCCACAACTGAACTAAAACGAAGGAAGGAATTAGTATGACATAGCCACAAATTAATAAATTGTGTGGAATAAATGCTTAAATCATAGCTACAGTGTCTATTTTTCCTTCTGTACTTTTCTCTCACAGGTTGGGCAAAATGTAAGAATTGGCTCTCTTTACATTTATGAGTTTGAATCAAGAGGAAATTGAATTGGAATGGCGGGATGAAGAATTTAGTGAGTTACAGTTTAAAGAAATACAGTCAGACAACAGAACATTTTAGTTTTAGCAAATGAAATATCATACATTTTGACCAGTATTGCCTATTTATTCCTTCATATATAGAATCATTGTTGAATGTTAAGACATACAAGTAATTCGACATATTTACCAAAATTCCGATCAATACTCTCAAAACAATTACCAATGCCATCAAAAGCACATTGTTTTCAGACACCATTATAAAAATAACACAGACATTAAAATTTGGGATCAATTATAGAATTATAGGGAAATACATATGTATATATATATATATATATATATATATATATATATATATATATATATATATATATATATATATGAATGAATTACATGTTTATTGGTAATCCATAGTGAAATAGTATTTTTATGAATTCTGCATTTAAAATACATTTCTGCATCCTGTTTGCTGCCTCAATTCAAATTCAAGAACTGCACTAGAATTTAAAACACCTCCTCAATTCAAGTGAGAGTGATTGGCGACCCTGCTCCTGTCGACTGCCTGTGACATTTCTATACAACTCCCTATCACATATTGCAAAGTCGGTCCCAATCGTTCTCACACAAACTCATTGTGTCAAGTTCATTCTTGACACAATGTCAACAGGGCTTGTGCTCGTTTTTGCACAGAGAAAAATATAGTTCATAGAGTTGGAGAGATGTGGGCAGCAGTGATGTTTTTTATGCCTACTTCCCACTGCCTTTCTGTCCTCTTGCAGTCTCTGTCTCAGTTTTGGCCACTGCTCATTACGATCGTCTCATTATTTGGGATTGGTCAGCCAGATGTTATACAAGTCTGAAATGTATTATAGAGCCACTGCAGTGTGACTCACAACAATGCAGACCAGAAGAGCATCAGTGATGTCACATGCTGCAAACTGGTTAAGATGTAGGACTTTTCCCATAGACTACTTAAAGGGGCCATGAACTGAGAAACCAAAATTTCCTTGATCTTTTGACATACTGTATACAAGTGGTCATTGTGCTGTAAAACATCCTGTACATTTCAAAACTCAAAACTATATCATTAGCTTAAATGCAGCTTATATTGAACCCAATTTGCCAAAAAGACAGCTTGTGGAATGTGCCACTTTATGATGCAATAGTGTGGCTAAACACTGCCTCCGCAGAAGAAGATCAGTGCCTGCTTCTACATCACTGCCTGTTTAGCCCTGCCCATCGATTCATGCATGTAGTGTAAATAATGAGAAAGGCAAACGCAGGTCTACACAGAAATCAAATGATAAAGGTGACTCCGGATACAACACGCTGTGAAGTGCCAAGTTGTGGAAAAACACAGTCTTTGCATTACCTTCCCTCTGATCCCAGCATTAGGAAAGAGTGAATGAACTTTTTTTTAAAATGAAGTTCCAGACCGCATCAGTAACAACTCAGTCCTTTGTTCACTTCATTTTACCATGGATTCGTTTACAAACAAGGAACAATTCGATGCAGGATTTTCAGAAAGATTGAAACTAAAAGATGATGCTGTGCTGATTATATTGGATCCGACAGTAATGTTGCAACACAGGTGTGAGTAACAGTTTTTATTACATGGTCACTATTGCTTTGTCTGTTAAACAGATTGTTTGATATGAGTATTTATGCATTTTTAACCTAAATCACAGCAGCGTCCATCTGTGAAGGACGTAGACCTTCAAACACAACTGTTAGCCAGTCATAGCAGTGGGCGTTTACTTTTGAGTCTACAAACCACCACGCCTATTCAAACAGAGCGTTCTGATGAGGGGGGTTAAAACAGGACAGAAAACAGCCTATTACTTTTAAATTATTATGTTTTTTATGTAAAAATCTTTATAACATTATAAGTGGAGCTCAGAGATCAGTACAAAATAATAAAAAAGGCATGACCCTGTAAAGACAAACGCCATTGTTGAGCATTTACTCCTTAAAAGTGCAGTGTACCAAAAATGCAGTTCGATACAGTCCCTGTTTACTACCGTCACAAACGTAGGGTTATAGGAATTCAGATATAGGAACTAGCCACCAGGATGGTCCCTTCGAGAACTAAATTTTCCCATAGGGCCATTTTCCTGGTTGCATTCACACCACCAGTAGGAATTCTTAAGTGACGTAAGAAGTACCTAGATTTTGCGTAGGTCTATCCATCGCTCTTTTCCAAGTTCGTGGAGTGTTTCCTATTGTGCTGGGGTAGACCCTACTCTGAAGTAGAAGCCAATTTAGTCCCCCCAAAAGGCGTTCCTATAACTAAAATCATTCTCATTTCCTGTGGTGTGAGCACGCCAAAAAGTGGGTACTTCCACCAATAGTTATAGGAGCTATAAAAACGCTCCTCTGGTGCGAAAACCCTTCATGTAACCATTCCCATCACCCTGCGGGGTGGGGCTTTCCATATCTTTAGATAAGCATTTCTACTTTTTTTTTTTTTTTTCAGAAGGTCGGTGCCTGAATTGGCAAACCAGAACATGATTTGTGTAACTTTAGCAACACATTATTAGCTGCTTGATAACGTAGTCAAGCCAAAGGCAAATGAAATCAATTATTGTTATGTGCCTGATGTTGTAGAGAGCATTACATAAAATGCATTACCATTCTGATACATCATTTTGTAAACAACCCTGTAAAATTTGTTCTTCCTCTTCTTCGGAATCAGCTTCTGTTTCAAACATGTATGGCTGAATTAATCAAATATTGCCACTTGCCATTGTGTAGCGTTTACTACTTCAGTTAACCGAGTGAAAGTGGAGCAGGTAGTCCGAGCTTGGGTGATTGAGTGGAGACAGGGGCCTCCAATTTGCATATTCATGAGAAAAGATAGTGTGCTTGGCTTACAGAAAAAGACAAAGAATGAGTGGTCAGAGAAAGAAAAATAGTGTGTGACAGACAGAATGGCTGCAGGAAGTGAGGGATCGTGGCTGAAAGGCAGGAGGAAGAGAGCGAGCAGATGTGAGAAGTTGACTTCCGTTGCATGCTCCTTTGTGTTGGATGTCTGCAAACACAATCGCTCACATTTGTCTTCATTAACAGTTGAGAAGCGTTCTGGTCTGACAGTGGCAGGCCGGCTATCCACAGGCACTCCGAATCCTCCCGGATTCCACAAGCCCTACAGACACACTAATTAGCTTTGCAATGTAATGGCCGACTAATGACTTTGTCCTCATATAGGAGTCTTATGACAGAAATGCACAGGCCTGGTTTCCTGTTTGTCATATAACACTGAACTCAGCGCTGTCAGTGACGTGCCCGGTGCTGCCCGGAGAAAGAACAAAGAGAAATAATCCGCAGATGAATGTCTGTTCTGCTTTGACACACAGCTACAGATTGTACCTTGGTGCGACAGAGTGGATAGAGGGCAGCTGAAAGACATGGATATGCTTCATAGTGAATGCCAATTAGGTGGAAGTTGTAGGGCAGGGAGATGAAATGGCCAGTCAGGGATGATCAGACATGGCTCTTGGCTTCTGTTCTGGCATCAACTGCCAGTCACGGTAGGCTTTTCATTTTTACACACAGAAAAATAAAAGCAAAGATATCTCTACAGTGAATTCCAGCACACCCCCATTTGTCCTCACTGGTGACAACTGCTCATTTTTCTTGCCTGTTTAGCTACAAATGTGCTGAACAAAGTGAGAGAAACATCTTGCAAGACAATTGTTTTTCATCTTTTGTCTGAGCTTCAGTTTTACTGTGGATTTTGGCCGGATTCATGTATATTTTTACTTTGGTGGCTACATTAATTTACACTTGTTTTATCTCCATATTTATGTAAGATGAAATGCACATTCTGCTGGTCATTATCACAAAAAAATTATATAGTGGCGTTAAACCATCATATATGTGAACGTAACTTACAGTTAACAGGTTTTTAATGTAACATTAAAAAAATAAGTTTAAGTGTATGAGACAACTGCAAATAGCTCAATTATAAAGTTAATTCATCCAGGCCAGTAGGTGTCAGAATACAGTCCAGAGCCACTGAGACGAAGAAGAGCCAAAAACACACAAAAAATTTCAGACGCTTCTCATTATATTAACTTATGTTTTCTGTTTTCCTTGCTGGCCTGGAAATCTTCAAAAATTGCACTGTGCAGAAGATAATTAATGAATGTCAAGCAATTTGCAAACAAAAGCATGCAACACTTATCATTTATTAATATTGATTAAAAATGTATTGATAGCAGCAACACTTACAGTAAGCACAGTGAGGTAATGCACTTGTGTCATCAGTAATTGATACTCAAAGCCAAAAATGTGGCTCCAACATAATTACATGTTTCAGGAAGGAATTTATTGGTCAGTACCATTAGCGATCTCATATATCCTATAAATGTAACATGGACTGGTTTCCCACCGGCCTTCATTCCCATCTCAATGACCACTCATCCCCAACAGCACTAAAAAGATTACAGAGAGCCATCAGAGCTGCACTTCACCGGATCTTAACCAATGCTCCAGCCGGAATTACATTTCTGTAATACATACCGAGGGATTCTCCAGCTTTTTCATCTCACTAATGGGATTAGGATAATGCAAAGGTGTGCATGCTTCTGAGGAACAGTGTGGGAGGGAGAGAGAGAGGCTTTAGAAACCACAATCAAAAGAAACACTCTCCAGCATAAACATCTGTCTCTTTAGTCAAACGATACTGTCGTTGCTTAGTTTTAGTACACTTGCTTCCTCTTGGATGTGGTGTCAGTGTCTTTGCTCCAGCTCGAGCACTTTGCATTCTCCTCAGTCAGTTGGCGGAGGTCTAGTCATATGGCGAGTGATCTTAAGAGCTCCTCTCCTATACAGCCATTTGCACTCCTCTGACTCTGTTCAGGACGAGCAGATGGAGAATTGCCTCCTATTGTTCAGATGCAGTGTCGCGTTCACCATTTCATTCAAGCTAAGTAGCCGTATTCACCCGGAGCTGCAGATACGAACGCTGATTCTGAGCTACTTGTGCTTGGCTTTAGGCCAAACTCTATTGGGTTATGGATGTTAATTTGTGGTAGTGAAATTGTTGGAAAAGCTTGTGCGCTGTTGCCTTGGTTTTTAAATACAACCTTTTTTGAGTGTCATTTGACTAATTGCATCTGGATTGGGCTTTTTGAGCCAGTCAGTGTGGTGTTGACAGTGACAGGCTTAAATGAATTCTGCATTTTTCCCTCCCAAATGTGTTTTTATTCCATGAACGGGACCTTGGTTTAATGGTGCCTTGCTAATGGTATTATTAGGAACAATTTGCACTAAGTATGAATGATATTGTGACCTCTTTTCCATTGAAGGGGAGTGCTGGTGTTGGTGTGCCAGCCTTTTCATAGCTCTCTTCTGCTCTCAGAATGCTGTGATATATGCAGCTAATCTCAGTGCACTAGCGAAACAGGACGGAAAACCAGAACACAGTGAGAAGTCAAGAGAAGACAAGCAGAGGTTTAACTTACAGATGATGTGTGTAATTTTTTTGATGTTAATTTTTCTCTCCTATCCAGACTTAATATGCAGTGACAACTGTAAGAAAGCTGTTTTTGTAGGTTGATTCACCAAAAAAGCATAAACATAGTGGCTATGTGCTGCTATCAAAGCATTTCTCTGTTTGCTTTCAATGCTTTCTATCAGTCCAACACATCAGCACTGGCTCAACCAATGGTGTGAGTATGGGGCGGTACTATCAGTTCTGACCTGATAGTACTGATACTGACCTGACTGAACTGACCTGATCAGTTCTGACCTGAACTGTTTCCAACCAATTGGAAACAGTTTGAGAAACTTGTTTGAAAACAGTCATTATTTTTAAACTCTGTTCTAATCATACCTTAGTTTTGAAGAGAAATAATGTAGATTAAAGTAATGTAGAATGTAAATTAACACCTCCATGTATAAACTGACATTCATTTTGAATATGTAAAAGACATTACAATGGAAGACTGTTTCTGCCATGGAATTAAAAAATGAAAAAAGGTAATTGTTATTTTATATCTCACAATTATTACTTTATTTCTCACAATTCCGAGTTTACTCACAATTTTGTTTTACTTAACAATTCAGGTTCTGAATTCTGACTTTCTTTCTTTTTTTCAGAATTAGGTTTACATCACAGTTCAGACTTTAATTCTCACATTTTAAGATGTAAAGTCTTATTGTGAGATTTAAATTTGCATTACGAGAAATAATGTTGCATAGTGAGCTGTAAAGTCAGAACTGTGCGTAATTAACAACAAATGAGAAAAATACAACACTGTGTACTTATACTTAATAATGACTGACAAGCATTACAAATTATGCAATTGAATAAAAAAAGGAAAATATAAAACTGATTATTATAAATACAAATATTAATATAAGTACAAATATTAATACAACATTAATGTACAATAAAGATATAATGTTGCATTATAAGATATGAATTCAGAATTGTGTGTAATAAAAAGCAGAACTGTAAATGTAAAAAGTCAGAACTGATGTACAGTAAACACAATTCTGAGAAATAAAGTCAGAATTATGAGGTAAAAGTCAGAATTGTTCATGTTGGAAACAAGTCTCCATATAATACTACTTAGTGAATTCCTCCATTGGGATTTATGCCTGGAAAGTGTAAAAGTGTCATTTAGCATGCACATTAGATTCTGCCATAAATCTGATGTTGTGTGCAGGCTGCAGCTTGAGCATATGATGTGTTTGCACCAAAACATTAGATACACCATGGGTGGGTTATGATGGAGCATTGATATAGTTACAATCTTTTGCAAGTTCTGCGTAGGTGAGACTGTTTGCTGATGTACATCATGCTGTGCTGAGCTTTTTAAACTGGTATGTGCATAGAATGCATTTGGTCTTACGACGAGAAGCATGTGGGACGTGTATCATCTGTTCCATGGCCTCAAGCGAATAAATAGATCACCCTTATGGTGGATGTCTGAAAGCACATACTCATGATGTTCTCAGAGATGGAATGTTTGGCATTTTTGGATCCATCAGATGGATGTAGACAAAAGAACAATGGAACAAGTCTTTTAAAAATGCTTTTATAGAGTGCAGCAGAAGCTGCCCACTTTTTAAGCCTTCAAAAAAAGGTATGACACTGTGTATGTAAGATCATTAATAAAGAGTGAATGACCTACAGTTCCATAAAGCATAGTGTGCCAACCTTTGTCTTGAAGTTAGTGTCAGCACACAGCTGTGTGAAGTAATGTCCAAATAACATGAAAAGATAAACTTTTTCTCAATATCATCATTCATCAAATATTGACCTTTTCATTTACCAAAGAACACATCACAAAACCAGATCCAGCTAATCAGATCAGTCTTGACATACTGCTGAGAGAAAAACAACAACTGTTTGGATCTTGAACTGGAATCTTCTGGAATTGGAAGTTAAAAGTGATTAAAAATCAATTCACATCAAATTGATTTATGAATTTTACTTCCCGAGGAACATTTGGAAACTATCAAGCCTCTTGCATATGCATAACACATTTAAGGTCCCTCTCCTTTCTGTTTTTTCACATTCTGATCACACTTTTCAGATTCCAAATTTGAAAAGGCCTACTTGTTTGGAAGTGGATGCCACCTAAATGATTCAGAAATGTCAAGTGAGTCCATGAATTATAAAAGCAACATGGGTTGTGGTGTAAATATTTCATGGTATGTGAAAGTGAGTCGGATAGGTTTGCGAAGTGAGTCCATGGGGTTTGTTGGTATGACCAGTGTAAGAGAAGCACAGACTGATAGAAGGAGAGATGGGAAGAGGTGTTTAGGCTGTTCTGGTGTGTTTCAGCTGGCTGTGCTTTACCCCACGCTGTCTTCTGGACCTTATGAGGGAGGAGATGATACTATATTGAGCCGTGTTTGTGATGCTACATTGCCTTCACACTAAGGACACATTACCCGCAGTGAGATCGAGATGAGGGAGGACGATATACTCTTATACTTTTGCTTAGTATGCATGCTTTGGATTTTTCACCCACACAATAGAAAAATCACAAATGAGATCTTGGCTGCGTTTGAAAATGTAAAAATGTTGCTTCTGCAGGCAGTATAAGGCGGTATGAAGACAAGGCATGTCTGAATCCTATGATTGCTGGTCAAAAACACACATTTACACACACTTACCACCAACCGCAAATTTCGGACAACTTTCCATACTTTCCATAATTTCAACAATTGGCTCATTTAAGTCTCTGTTTAGGCCTACTCCTCCTGAAGAAATTTAGCACAAACATCTTAGACAGATTGAAGATTAAATGAAACAGGCCTAGATGAGAACTCAAGAACCCATTCACACAGATCGAGTTTTTGTTGAATAAAAAATGTCTAACATCTTTTACCTTGAGAACCATGTTTTTACAAAGCTGTGTCATGCATGAGACGATTCAAAAGACATGAGACATGAAAACAATAAAAAACAATGCAAAATGCAAAAATGCATTCTGTGTCCCACATGAGATTTTGAGCAATACACAAGTCTGTGCACGTCAAGTGATATTTGTGTCATCTTATGTATTTACAGTATGTATGCATTAAGGTAAAAGCTGTATGTTTTATTCTAATGTGGTACAATTCTGAGTGAATCAGGATACTCAACAAGACAAAATGTAGGGCAGGTTTTGAGTTCATGCATCAGGAACTGATTGAATCCCCATTTTCTTGTGACTGGATCATGTAAATTGGTGTTACAAGAAAAGTCATTTCATACACAGAACAAATTTTCAAAATTTGATTGAATATTATGAAGACATTCACGCAATGTCATGCACAATAGTGTGCACTTATGAATCATGCACAATAATACCAGAAACATGCATTAAGAAATTAAATAAGGTCAATTTTCATGTCATGCAGACTTTAACCCTGTAAAGCCTGAAAATACATCAGATGAAATACATCAGGTATGATATAGTGAAAACGTGGATACAAAAAAAGTAAGATGAAATTCGGATGATTTGTAATCAATACAATTTTGTAAATCAGTACAATTTTTATAACAGACTACTTATATAAAATGCATACAAATATCAGTTGTCAGTTTATTTCTCCTATTAATATGTCATAGTAAGATGATATTTAAATTTTATTGTGGAGGCAAAACATATAATGCAGTGCAATACAGTGATGGCTGAGAGATGTACAAATTAAAGTTCCTCAACAGCCTGATACATCATTTGATACTCACATCATTTTAACATGATTCTTCAGTCCAGTAAATGTTCATCTTAAAATATTACTAATAATATAAAAGTTACTTTATAAAAATCAGTAAAAAATTCACAGCAGAAAGACGTGAACCACAACCTGAAGGGGAACATGTTTACAATTATACTTTATTTTTATTTTAAAATTCTAAACTATCAATCAGATGACAGAAGGCATGTAGTAGATTTTGTGCAACATGCTTTTTAACAAAGTTTTGGTGATTTAGAGGCCTTAGAAATTCATGTGTCAAATATGCTACAGTAGGCTTTATAGGGTTAAATGTGTTTAGCGCTGCTGCACGTCATGGAGCACCTGCCACGTTTTCCATTCTCCATATTTTTCCACTGGAGATGCCAGCCATTATTCTGAAAGAGTTAAAATCAATGTGCCTTTTCACCAGATATCCATTTCCTGCAAATAAAATGCAAACACATTACCACTGTGCCTAATCAAAGTTGTGATATGATTGTTTCTCAATTAAAGGGAATTGCATCGCTCCTAAGTTGATATCCGCGTGTCAGATTTGAATAATGTGCTGTGGTTTGGAGTGGCAGAGAGGAACGAGTTTGGCATACTGATGATACTTCATTCTCACTGCCCCGCCGGGGACGGAGCACTGCACGCTCGCCGCGTATGGGATCCATTATTCCAACCCGTATTAAACAGCTTAATGGCCCCATCTCCCAGACTTTGATTTCCAGGATGATATAATGAGCGAGGATAGAGAGAGCAGGAGGAGGGGATGTGATCTGTCAGGGGGAATCGCAGGCGGGAGGGGGTCAGATCTCACTCACACACACAGTGACCCATCAGCGGATGACATGTGTCATTTTGATGGAAGACTGATGGGTCAGCTGTAAGTCATTTAGAGCGGATGCACTGACAGAATGTCTCAAAGTGGCTTTAAGGAGCTACACGTCCTTGAAGGCATTTCCTGCAGTCTTGTTACCGCAGATGTAGAAACTATTGGACCCAGTGTGATGGTAAGAGTTCGCACGTTAGGAACCGATAATGAAAGTTACTGTGATATTTCTCCTCTAGTGATTATCATTACTATTTATAGCCTGGCTCTATCTGAGGAGGCATTTGTAGCTGGAGCGCTGGGAACAGAGTGGCCTTCCTCAGCCACATTAAATAGTCCTAATAAAAGTGTAGCTGTGCTTTGAATGCCGTCTCGGCTCTCGTTTGTGTGTGCTGCAGGTTTCTCTGAATGCTGTGATGAGTTCCTGAGAGCTTCGTTCTCCCCGGCCGGCTGTCTTGGAAGAGCAAGGGCTCTGGTGACAGCAGTGGCACCCAGAGAAACAAACACTGACGACGGGCCATGGCTAGCGGTAACTAACCTCCTCTAATTATGTCCAGTAGTTGTCCTGTTTAGCAGACCACTCAAACCACACATGATTCCAAAATCTAGCGAGCTGCCTACGTGGGCAGCATTTTAAGTTGTCATGCACTTTCTAATGATGTGAAAACCGTTCCAAACGTAGGCTGGATTATTATGCTGTTTTATGAGATACCTCATTCTGGCAGATTCAAGGGCAGCTTCGCATGTGTCCTTTGTGGAGAGGGCAACGTGCTCAGTGAAAATAAATAAAGCCAAGATTTATGTTTGGGGTCAGCGAGATTTTTTTTTTTTTTTAAGAAATGAATAAATTTCATGCAGGCATGCATTAAATTGATCAAAAGTGACTGAAGATTTATAATGTTACAAAAGATTCAGTTTCATCAAAGAATGTTGTAGAAAAAAGTGCATCTTAGTTTCCACCAATGTTTGAAGCAGCAGACTGTTTTCAACATTAATTTTTCTTGAGCAGCAAATCAGCATATTGGCATGATTTCTGAAGGATAATGTAACATTAAAGAGAATAGAAAATTTTAAATAATATTTCACAATATTACTGTTTTACTGTATTTATGATCAAATAAATGCAGTTTTGGTAAGAACAAGAGTCTTCTTTCAGAAGCACTAAAAACTTTTACTGACCCAAACTTTTGAATGGTATTTTATGTGTATTTCACTCATTGCTGAATTACAGTTTAAAACAAAAAATATGACCCTGGACCACAAAACCAGTCTTAAGTCACTGGGGTATATTTGTAGCAATAGCCAAAAATACATTGTATGGGTCAAAATTATTGATTTTTCTTTTATGCCAAAAATCATTATGACATTAAGTAAAGATCATGTTCCATGAAGATATTTTGTAAATTTCAAAACTTAATTTTTGATTAGTAATATGCATTGCTAAGAACTTCATTTGGATAACTTTAAAGGCGATTTTCTCAATATTTAGATTTTTTTGCACCCTTTAAGTGGGCATGGTCCATTTTCTCTGTTAGGTCTATGTTAGGTTATGACATACAATTATTTACAAATACTGTATTTGTATTTGTTACACATTTAAATGACTTACAGTTGCAAAGCCAGCTTGGACATTCTGGACTTTCTTTGTTTCTGCCCATATAGGCTTATAAAAATTGTATACAATTGTGTCAGTGCTAACATTATATGTTATATGTTGTTGTTTTTTATTCTAAAACAGCCCATGCAAAGGAAATGTTCATACTAGCATTTCAGAATTTTCCACCAATTAGATACAAGTTCTTATCGTAATAAATGCAGTTTTTATGCTATTAATACTTGACAAAGCAACATTTTTGGAGAGACATTTTTTACAATCTATCATTTCTTACTTTTCTGCCAACTTGCAAATTTCAAAGTCTTTTATTTCATGACCACACGCCATATTAACATATCGACATATTGGATTTTTTTCCTGGACCTTTGCTGGGAAGTTAATGTTTAGACCCCTTGAAGCTTTAACTGAACACTCTAGATAGGATGATGCAACCGGCCTTTGATGCAAAGCATAGCAGCCGTGTTACGCTGAGTGACAGTGCAGCTCTTTATCCAGTGTGTGTTTTAAAGGTACTTGTCATTTTGCATGAGAGCCTAATGGACTGTATTGTCTTTTGCAGCAGCAGACGGCATCGGCAGCTTGGGAACCGAGCAGAGCCACATCAACGTTCCTGTGGCCGATCCCAGCGCCTGGGCCACCGCCATGAACAACCTGGGCATTGTGCCGATGGGCTTAACCGGGCAGCAGCTGGTATCAGGTAAAGCCTTGTGCCCTCCTCCAGTGTGCTAATCCTGCTGTTTCATCCACAGCTCTCCCTGCTCTTCCCTTTCATGGCAGGGGGAATAAAAAGCAGATATTAAACCGGGGTTCCCATATTTCCCCCTCTGGCAAGCAGCACAGGCACCCGCCTCTCCAGCCAAATATGTGACCTTTAGAAGCAACACTACACATTTGCATTTTACACTGAAGCATGTTACAGTTTGTTGAGCTTTATTCTTCGGCTGAGATACTGGATTGTTGCGTCTCTGAAAAGCTCATGTCCTGGCAGGATGGTGGCACCTACCGCTTTCTTGCCTTGAGCCCCAAGGGCTAGTCTCAATCCTCCCAGCTGACTGAAGCTTTGTAGAGTTGTTTGTCCGAGAACTGGACGGCTTTCCTCATTGCTGTCTCTGATTGGCCAGTGATCATCAGTGGCCATCCGCAATCGTAACAGCTCTGCTGCTTTTGTAAATGTTAGCTGCACAGAAATTGTCTCTTATAATCATGATTTTATCTCAAATAAGTTGTGGATGCAGTGAGTGGACTAACGGAGTGCTTGACAGTTTGTTTTCTCCATACACTGGCAATTCACCTCTCTAGCTTTGACAGCACTCATGAGTGGGAGTGGAAGTAGTTAAACTATAGTCAAGCTACTCTTTTGAAGAAGTAAGCTTCAACCAAAGCTGCCAGCTACAATGAAACTTTTTAAGTGAGCAGTATCTTCATATCTACATATGTTATTATCCAATGATATGACTTATAATTTGAGCTAGGGTGACAGTGTATACTGTAATTAAATTAAAATACAGTACTAATACATAATGCTACATATACAAACAGTAATGAACATCAGTAAATATTTTACTCAGTGTGTTTGATTATTTCTCTTCTTGCTTGCAATACAAATGTGCAATATTTCTCTCCTATTTCATACAAATGTGACTATAAAAACAGCCCAGCTTTTTGAAAAAAGTAATATAGTATGCAAAATTAATAAATGCACACTACTATTCATAAGGGTTAGATGAGATATAATGTTTTTGAAAGAAGTTTCTTATGCTCACCAAGGCAATTTTTATTTGACAAAAATACAGTAAAAATAGTAATATTGCAAAATACTGCTTTCTATTTTAATATATTGCAAAATGTAATTTATTCCTGTGATCAAAGCTGAATTTTCAGCATCATTATTCCAGTCAGTGTCACAAGATCCTTCAGAAATCAATCTAATATGCTGATTTGCTGCTCAAGAAACATTTCCTTGTGGAAATCATTATGTATATTTTTCAGGATTGTTTAATAAATAGAAAATCTTTATTTGAGACAGTAAACTTTGCCTTTACTGTAACTTTTTGATTAATTCAATGCATCCCTAATGAATAAAAGTATTTATTTCTTTCAAACATATATGATGAGTAGCGTATATAAAAGTAACTTGTTTCTAGAAAAACTACATTTTTAATCATGCAAAACTAAAAAAGTTAGTAGCATTGCAATTTTGTTTGGTAACTATTCCCTAGCACTGGCTCTCATGTCAGCTTTTCAGACAAATAAAGTCTCTCCTTGGTTTGGATCCTATTATAATTACTATCACGCTAGGGAAGCCATGGATTGAGGCAAATTAGGCTCAGATTAAAATGCATGAGCCGATATTTCAGATCATGATTATTTATGAGAATTTGGGAAGCCACAAGTCATTTGACTTGCATATAGGTTTTCTTTTTTTGTTCTTGGGTGATTTCAGAAATCATCTAAGAATGAATATTAAAACTATTATCCTCAGCTTCTGAGCTAAAGCCTCTGGTAATACGCCAAAGCTGAAAGAAACACTTCCAGCAATTCACACAAGGATTTTACATATGGTATCCTCTTTCTTTCTGTGTTTCTTTCACACGTGTAGCACACACAGGCTTCCAGCGATATGCCCCTAGATACCTGAAAGAGGATTTTGATTTTCACATGAGCACAAATGCTGGCCTTTGAGAACAAACAGGCTGGATCGCAGCAGAATGACTATAATGACGCTGACAGAAATTCCAGCTTTAAAGGAATGATTGGAAAAGATTCGCCTGGTTTCTGTTGAATATAACAGATTATGCTGAAATAACCTCTGAGTCTTTGTTTTAATTTCCCTCAGCATGTTTCCAGGCACACTTCAACATCACACATATTGCTTATGACACACACACACAGCTTCTATTTTGTCCCGTATCTGCTCATAAATTTGCTGCTCGCAGAGCAGATGCCCACTTGCACAATTTGTCCTCGCAGGCAGTTTCATTCTCAGTATTTCAGCACATTTTCTATTGATTATAAATGTTTATTTGCACCAGCTCATTAGAAGACATGCTTTGCGAGAAAATTTTTTTTTTCAGATGGCTTTATCCCACTGGATTGATGAAGCACAATAATGAATAGTACTCTAAATATAGATGATTTTCCTGCAGTTAGGAGTTGCTTTTGTTGCGGCTCCATTGTGAGAGTTTTACATAGAGCATGCTGAGAGATTTGGGTTCAGAAATGGTGTAAGCTCTGAACGTATGAATGTACAGATTTACACAAGATTCTCCATGGCTGCTTTAAGTGGCTTAGAAGAAGAAGAAGAAAGAAATAGAGAATAAAACCCAAATCAGGCTCCACCAGAAACAGTTGTGTGCTGTCGTGATGACCTATTTAACTATTGCACTGTAATGACAAAGAAACATCTTCCTGAGTGCTGTTTATGGAAGCACTAGGACCTAGAAACATTTATGTGAATACAGCCAACGAGAGCTTTCATTTTTATTTTATTTATTTATTTATTTATTTATTGGGAAAAGTACTGATAGAAAGGTATCTTTCTTTTAATACCTGATGCCAATATTCTAAATATCTCCTGGTTATATTATTTTAATATTTTAACAATTATCAATATTCAGTATTCATTCAAATGTGTCTGAAAACATGAAAGTGGGGGCATTAAGGGGGTGTTTATCACTAACTATAAGAACACGGTTGTTATACATGCATTGATTACATATTTACACATATTGATTACATACTAGACCTGCACTTAATTGAAATAAAACCAAATTCACAATATGGCTTAGGGCAATTATCAGACTGTAAAGCTTAAATAATCACTTATTAGTATTCTTATTAGGGGTGAAGTATTCTTTTGCTAGTAGTGATTTAATGTTGAAAAATGAAGAAAGTTAGAAAACAATAAAAATTAATATAATAATTTTTAAAATTTTTCATAATATATATTAATATATATTTTTTAATTTTACAGTAAAATATTGCAATAGTAATATTTTTCATTTTGTTTACTATTTAATCTAATAATAATAATAATAATAATAATAATAATAATAATAATAATAATTTATTATTATTATTATTATTATTATTATTATGTTGTTGTTGTTGTTGTTGTTGTTTGTTGCTGTTGTTGTTGTTGTTGTTACTATTTTGATTATAATACTATTAATACTACTATTTTAATTAAGGCCCAGTTGTAATTACTGTTGTGATTATAATTACCCATTTGGGCAGCCGTCCAAAAACAAAAAGCATCGCAAACTTGAAGCTTTTATTTAAACTAAACTAAGCTTTTTTTTTTCTTTTCTTTTTTTTAAATATCACAATTTTAAATGGAAAAGGCACTATATTATTTTCTCCCCTAAATTGTGCAGCCCTAATGTACACACCAAATAGCTTCAGTTTTAATAGAACCTAAGCTGTACATGTTAAATTTAGGTTTGTTGTGTGACTCAGTGCTACTGGAGTTATTCACTGTCATTTCGGGTGCTTTGGATAATTATGCATATTAGCTGTGGTGAGCAATGACTGAAAATCTTTCAAGCCCAAAAAAAGCGAGACTGTAAAAAACAGCTGAGACAAATTTCCTTGCGGATTATATATTTGGACTGCAGGGCCTGGGGCTGCAGGGGCTGGCGCTTTGCATTTAGTAATGGTGTTTGTGATGGGCTCTGATTAATGCCGTCTCACCTCTGAAATGATGAGCAGCTGCGTCCTGTAGGAACTAAATGTTTTGCAAGCTGCTGACTTCGTAGTGAATCCAAATTTAATGGAAAGCAGATAATAATGACAAATAAAACCTGACGCAGGTTTTTGGAAAAGAAACAAGAGCTGTGAGCCAAAGGATTGAGTAGTCCTTGAATCATTCTGACTGAAGAAAAACAACATTAAGAAACGATAAATGTGAAGGCGTGTGTGTAATTTACCTGTTTACATTTTGATTTGGGTTTTGCATGGATCTCTTGATGCGTTTCACATGATTGCAGCCGCTGGGAGATTTATGGATCATAATTTTCATCATCTCTTTCCCCAGCAAGGGATTCGAGATTTTCTTCCAATTCAAGCATCTCTTGTGTTAGATTTAGTGTTCGCCATTGTATTGTCACTACAGGACAAAGTAAGCAGGATTGTCCTGATTAAGGTTGAAATATTACAACACTGTGAAAATACTGAGCTCTCAGTAACTGAGTAATGTTTAGGAGATCGGTGCTGGTGAAACTGTTGAAACTGTAGCTACAAGCTAGACATAATGTAAATTTAAACAAGCTGCTAACAAAGAGTTTTTGTTTCTACATCAAACTATATTAAGTCTGCCTAAGAGGGGAAAAGCTATGCTGTTTTGAAAGCAGTTGTCCAAAACTCACGTTTGAATAGTCAGTGGCAAATTCTTTAAATAAGAAAACGTACTTACAGGCTGTGAGTCAGAAGCGCCAGACTGTCAATGCAAAGTTGGAATTGCCCCACTTTATAAAAACAGTCTTTGAGCAGCTGGCAGGCTACTCCCAGGTTCAGGAAATAGTCCTCCGTAAAATGTGCTGCACACACTCTAATATTTGGTTTGAACTGTTCTGGAACAGTGTTGTAAATACAACTTAACCACTGATTTCTAGTTGTGTCCTCTTTTGGAAGCCCAAACAAAGTAGTTTCGGTTTCAACAAAACACAGCATCTCCAGGACATGGCGCCGGCGGCAGCAGCAATACTACAGCGAGAATAAAAGTCCCGCCCTCTTTCTTTGCGTATACATTTGGGCGGTGTTTTGCAAATCTCCCCACACCGTGACGTAGACATGTGGGGGCGTGTTTGAATGAGCCTTTTTAGGGGATCTTATCTATGCACAAACTTATCTATGAAAGGAAAACTTGAAATCGCATCATATGACCCCTTTAAAAGTCAGTCATCTGATTGTACTGTGCATAATAAATACGTGTTTATGAATTACACAAACGAGGAGCACGGTGCAATAAAAATAGCGACAGCTGGTCTCATTGTGCCTTAGCGTGCCGTGCTATCACAAACTTTATAAGTCCCATTTGTGATTATGAGCTCGACAATTTCAAGCGGTTGACTTAACATTGCTTTCTTATGCAATTTTTAACTACCACATTCCTATTTACGATCATTCTGGTAGCACGTGAAAGTAGCACCAGTGAAAACAGGCAGAGATAATGGTAGCTTTAGTAGTTTGGAAACAAAATATGACTCCTATGTTCATTGGTGCATCCCAACACACAACACTTGTAATGCCTCTTTGGCACTGACATTGTCCAGCAGCTACAGCAAGAAAACAGTAATGGCAGACTGCTGCTTCTCACTCAGGGCTGTGTCTATAATAATGCAGAGAGCGTCACAAATGGGCGGGACTTTTTCTTTTCAGTGACGTGTACAGAGTCGTACCACTCATTTGGAGAGACGGTTTATAATTTATTGGGATTATAAAAACATGAGTGGGTGGATTTTTACCATTATAGGCTGGTTGTTTTCACACACTGCAGCCACACAACTGTATTCAAACAATTTATAAAAGTGATTTTTGCATAATACACTGTAAACTCTAATAAGTTGAGACTACTCAAATGATTTGAGGAAAGTGATTCCCTCAGTTTAATTGAGTAATGGGAAATTGACAACTCAGTTTAACTGAGTTCAACTAATGTGGTCTTCTCATTGAATTAACTTATTTTTTTAAGTACAGATAACTTAAAAGGCAAACAGACTAAACTCAAACTTTCCAGTTTTATATATTGTTGTGTTTATTGGCTTAATATGTATAAATCATTAAAACAAATTTTTCTTCACATCAACAACTTTATTTGGGTTACACTACATAGATGAATTTTGATCATGTATACTGACTTATCTGCATAATAACACTTAATCAAAAAAAAAAAAATACAATTATACTTGGAGTATCAGAACTAATTGTTCTGATACTCCAAGTATAATTGTATTTTCTTTTTTTGAAAGCACACTGAACAACAACAGTTTGTCACCTACGTTAATGTATTTAACAGAAACAATGCTTTTATAAGAGTAAGCTCATATTAAGTCACATTTTCAACAGAATATTTTAATAGTCACCAAAATGCGAATCTGTATGGAGCATAGAAATTTGCACAGTATTTGTGAATGGTAGTAGCTATTCAAAGTGTTCAAAAAAAAAGAAAAAAAAAAAAGAAGTGTTTTACTTTTTAACCAAATAGGTTTGCCAAAGACTGTATTTTAGGCTGCAGGTCTTTCTGCCCCATGGAAAGTAGAATACATTGAACACATCAAGGATCATATTGCGATCATCAGACATCTAGAGAAGATGAATAAACATCAACAAATTAAAATTAATTCACATGCATCCAAACTCACGTACATTTCAAAAGGTGCAAAATAAAGGGATATTTCACCCAAAAATGAAAATTTGCTGTTAATTTACTCACCCTCAAGTCAAGCCATCCAAATGTAGGTGACTTTTCTTCTTCAGTTCAACACTAAAGAAGATTTTTAGCTGGAACTGTGGTCCTTGGTGATTCATATAATGCAAGTCAATGGCTACCGGCACTATGAAAGTCAAAAAAACATACACAGGAAAAACTAATTTAATATTGTGGCTCCTGACGATACATTGAGGTCTTATGAAGCGAAGTGAGTAAATTAACAGCAAATTTTCATTTTTAGGTGAACTACCCCTTTAACCTACCAGCATACTTCAATGAGTCTTTATCAGAAGGCTCTCTTCCCGCCTGCTTCAGGATGACCACCTGTCTGCTAGTCCTGCTGTCGGAGGAAAACAGGAAATTGAACACCACTCAGATGTTCTTACAGGAAGTTATAGTATCTCAAACGTGTTTTAACCTTGGAAATAGGGCTGGGCGATACAGCCCAAAAAAAAAACAAAAAAAAAACCACTATAGAATTTTCATATCAGTCGATATTGATAATTGCCATGATAAATGTCCATTTATTTTGCTCCTGGGTGAAAGTTGTGAAAAGTAGAAAATAGACAGTTAATTATGGTTTTATTATAGACTACTCTATACAAATGCAATACAAATAACTCAATAAACAAAAAAACTCATATAGCTTAATAACTGTAATACTGTAATTATGTTCCATTACTCCTTTACATGTAATGCCTACAAATTCAGAATTTAATCAAATTAAATATGAACATCCTACATTTCTGCCACAATAACATGGTTACAGACAGTCAGTGTTACAGTAAATCCATGGTAAATGCTGGCGATTTCTATATTTGAAAGCCTTCTCCTGTTTTCATAGTCTGATCAGACATTAAACTAGTTTAAATAACAGAGACATGTATTTTTTAAATCCAGTATTTTTCTCACTGGATCTCACTGCGACCGGTCAGTGAATAAACTCATTCACTCCGAGCTCTCCGCGGTGCTCTCTTCTTTTGGGCCGAGTTGATGAACGCTCCGTGCGGCACGCGATTCAGACGAGTAGCGCTGTTTCGTTTTGGTTTTGGTGCGTTTGCCATTTAATGTTGTTTGCGTAGTTCATTAATATTATATAGAACATTTCGAGCATTAATTATCAAACATTTTATGTGATAATCATTGTTATTGTTTTATCGTCCAGCCCTACTTGCAAATCACATTAAAACATTTTGAAGACAACTAAGCAAAATGTACACATGTATTTTACCATTAACCTACCAGCGTAACGTTACTTCAATGAGTCTTCATGAGGGCTCTCTTTCCGCCTGTCTGCTTGTGTCGCTGCGGGAGAAAAACGGGAAATTTGCAATTATACCTTTCAAATAACATTACAATAAAACTTGTAAGGTAATTAAGAAAATTGTATATATGCGTTTTAATCTCTACTTACCAATGTAACGTTTGATTTTCATCTTTTAGACGGCTCTCTCTGCCAGTGCCTCTGGACCGCTGCTTCAACGACCAAAAACTTACCACTTTGTGTTATATCGACCAATCAGCGCGTTTGTCAAGGAAGAATTTCAAACACGACCAATAATATTAAACAGAGACACAGAGAATAATTTAAATAAATTTAAATTTTGATTTCATTACACTTAAAATCTTAATTCGAAAGATTTTTGCTCACAAATGAGTTAATTAAATATACCTGTTTAAGTTTTGACACCAAAACTTGGCATTTTAAGTAATGTTAAGTTATGATAACTTAATTTCTTTATTAATGACAACATTGGGGTTTACAGTGTAGGTCCCCTTTAATTGATGGAATGGAGTTGTATGCACGTGTGGGAAAAAAAAAAAAGAAGAAAAAAAAAAAGCTTTTACTAGGCCAGTATTATGACTGCAATTTTCATCTAATGTAGGTGAAGATTTTAAACATATTTTAAACACAGTAATATTCATTTCTCTGTATGTCAAGCTGTTTTAATGAGAACAAATTACTGAGTGCGTATAAGTGGTTGACTCAGCACAGTAATTATAATGAACTGAACATGACCTTATTAGTTAAGAGGTCTTATTATTAAGACAAAACACATTTTATCATTTTCATAGATATGTCAACATTTCTTTTTCATATATTGAACATTATATACTTTCTTTTACAATGTAGTAGTGGAACCACCTTTTAGATACATACAGTGAAAGCGCAGCTTACAGGTAGGCTTCAGATTTTCAAATGTAGGATTGCAAAAGCAAGCTCTCAATAATCTCACTTTTGAGTGTTAATATGAATGCATTTTGAATGCATGTTGAATTTTAACTCTAACAATTAAAAAAAAAAGAGGTTTAAGATACCTTCTGATTAGTCCTTCAACATGATCAGGACACTGAGAAAATTGTTATTAAACAGGCTGCTTCACAAAATCTGATTGTTTTTCATACATGGTTGTGTTTAGAGCAGACACAAAGCATAATCATATGAAAGCCTAAAGTACATGTGGAGCAGGTAGTCTGAGCTGGTGTGATTCAGTGGAGGCGGGGACTAATTTGCATATTTAAAGTCTACGAATAATAATTATAAAGAGGAATAATAATGATTTTTAAAGATGGGTTTTAAGAAATAAGTATAATAATTGAGTGATTTGCAGGGGAGACTAAGCAAAAGTTTGACACTGAACAGATTTATTTGTTTTCTCTGTCATATAGCACTGTCATCAAACATGTATGTCCAATATAAAGTGTGCATGCAGGTGTAGGACTTCTGTTGTGGTTTACAGTGCACACGGTTTACTGCACAAATCCAATGCGTTCCGGTCTCAGATCCTGTGCGGCTTAGTGTGATGAAAGCTCACTGAAGAAGAAACTAATCTTTAGTAGATTTTCTGGGTTTTGTCATCTGCAGTAAGAGCAGTGACCTGGTCTCTTCTCATCTCCGCTGGTCTTTCACCAGCTTTGCTCCTACTTCTTTGGCTTCTTTGTGGTTGTTCTCAGATGGTTCCAGTGCTGAGGTCCAAATCAATGACTCTTTCTATTTCCCTCTCCAGACTCCATCTGTATACAGGGTTTTGACCCAAACCTTGGGATCATCACCCCAATCAATCCCATGATGGCTGGCATCAGTCTGGTCCCGCCTCATCCTGTGGCAGCAGAACTTCCTGTTATTAAGGAAATCATCCACTGCAAGAGCTGCACACTGTTCCCGCAGAATCCCAGTAAGCGTTTTACAGCAACCTACTGCAGCACAATTATTAGAGCTTTCACCATAAAAGCAGGCGCACAGATGAATGTAGCCAACCCTTATTTACTTCTACTGATGTCATGGTAAATATATGAAGTACATTCTGTGCCATTTTGAATGACTTGTAACCGTGTGGTAAAATGTTCCACTGAAAGACCTGTAACTTTATGCCAAATATTTTACGGTTACTGAAATCGTAACAGCCACAGGACAGTGTTTATTAAATCCTCCAATGTGGAAAATGAGTGAAAGACGAATTATTAAATCTGTAGAGCTTTTGTCCTAAATACTATAAATGTAAGTGAACCATAAAACATAGTTAATTTTACCCACATGGACTGCACAATGCATAAGAATCTAATTACTCCAATTCGTATTATTATTCTTGTTAATGAAAGTAAATTAATGAAATGAATTCAATAATGTAATGTCAATATAAGGTGATGTGTTATACTACATAATTGGAAAGAAGAATGTTTCATATGTTTATATGTTGTGAGTCCCAGATTTTCAGTGTGGCCTCGGACTTCTGGACTATTATATGTGCCGTGTTTTCCAAAATATTCCAAAAAGTCTTGTTTTTTTAAATCATCTGAAACCTGTGACTTATATTCCAAAGTGACTTATATAATGCAATTAGCAGCAAGCATACAAAACATGCACAAAAGCATACACATTTACAGTAGATTTGCACTGAAGCCCAAGTTTGTGTGCCCACATGCCAGTAATGTCAGTTTTGATTTAAAATTTGTTTAGGTTTGGTTTTTATAATAAATGTTGTTTATAATCAGATTTTGAGAATCAGTTGCAAATTATTTTTCAGAAAATTTCCAGAAATTTAATATAAAAAAAAATTAGCAAGTTAATGTGGGGAAAAAAATAGTTAATTTGATCTATGTCATGTTTAGTCAAGCAGTATGAGTGCAGTAAGACATCTTTGTGGATTCTACAGATCTTCCTCCTCCCTCCACAAGAGAGAGACCTCCAGGGTGCAAGACGGTTTTTGTTGGTGGCCTTCCGGAGAATGCAACAGAAGAGATCATCAAAGAAGTGTTTGACCAGTGTGGAGAGATTGTCGCCATCCGCAAGAGCAAGAAAAACTTCTGCCACATTCGTTTTAGTGAGGAGTTCATGGTGGACAAGGCCCTCTACCTCTCTGGTGTGTCTTTGTTTTTTGTTTAATTTCATTTCATTTCTTTTCTTTTAGGAAAATTATTTTGTTTCATTTCTCTACCCTTTTTTAGGGGACTGTTTAGGGGACTGTTTTGTTTTGTTAGGGACTGATTAATTTTTTCTACCTCTTTGGCATCTCTTTGTGTTTTGTTTTGTTTAATTTTGTTTCTTTCAGTTCCATTCCGTTTCATTAGGGAACTATTGTTCTGTTTCTCTACCTTTCAGATGTGTTTTTATTTATATAAATAAATGTTTGTTTTGATTTGTTAGGGGACTGATTACTTTTTCTACCTCTCTGGTGTGTCTTTGTGTTTTGTTTTGTTTTGTATTGTTTCATTATGAAAGTTATTGTTTTGTTTCTCTACCTTTCTGATTTTTATTTTATTTATTTATTTATTTTTATTTATACAAGTAAATGCTTGTTTTGGTTTTTTTAGGGGACTTATTACGTTGTTTACCTTTCTGGTGTTTTTTGTTTTGTTTTGTTTTGTTTTGTTTTGTTTTGTTTTGTTTTGTTTTGTTTTGTTTTGTTTCTCTGCTTTTGGTGTGTTTATTTATACAAGTAAATTTCTGTTTTGTTAGGGGACTGATTACGTTTTCTAACTCTCTGGTGTGTCATTGTATGCTTTGATTTGTTTCATTTAATTTCATTAGGGAACTTATTGTTTTGTTTCTTTACCTTTCTGATGTGTCTTTATTTATACAAGTAAATGTTTTGTTTTATTAGGGGACTGATTATTTTTTTCTACCTCTCTGGTGTGTTATTGTTTTTTTTTCATTATGGAGCTCATTGTTTTGTTTCTTTACCTCTCTGTTGTGTTTTTTTTTAATACGTGTAATTTCTCGTTTTATAGTAATAGATAATAACATAGTAGGAAAATACATACATCTTGCATTTATCTTTGCTGAAAAGTCCAAATTAAATCAGCTCCCAATCAGCTAGGTACCAGCGTATATGCAACATCCGATGCATATGCTGCAACATACATGCAACATCAGCTGATGACCGGCTGTACTGTTTTGTTCAGCAGTGGCTTTTTTTTTATGTTGCAAGAAGGAACATCTCAGAATGAAGCAAATCCTATTTCACATTCAGTACGTTTATTGTAGTGAACTGATAGTTGATATATGCAAGCAGCCTGTACGAGAGCTCTGTTTGCTGAATAATGTTTGTTGTCCTAGGCTATCGGATGCGTATTGGCTCCAGCACTGATAAAAAGGATTCGGGCCGCATACATGTAGATTTTGCTCAGGCGAGAGATGACTTGTATGAGTGGGAGTGCAAACAAAGATTGCTGGCACGAGAGGAGCGGCACCGACGGAAAATCCAGGAGGAGCGGCTGAGACCTCTATCACCTCCTCCCATAATGCACTACTCTGAGCACGAGGCAGCTCTTTTGGCTGAGAAACTGAAAGGTAAGCTTTCCCACAGACTCTGGTGCCATGATCTCATCTAGCCTTTAAAGCACAGATTTGTCATCATTAATGTAATGCCCAGAGAAATTTGGATTCTTAGGAAAAGCTTCAAGGCAGAACTTTTATGCTTCTAATAAAGGCAGAGTGTGGTAAGATGACCTACGCCGCCAGGTCTGCCTTCCTTCAGACGTTTTTCAGCTGTCCTCAACTGATCTCTGATGATGTGACAGACATTAATGAGTGGCTACATAGTTTTGAGGCTCTTGCGCTTCAGTCCTCTTTCCCGTCTGCAGCTGCCAACCGAACAGCCCCAGCTGTTGTTTATTCTGTGAGACTGGTGTGTTTATATGATCAGCTAGTTCCATTCATCAGCTTCAATGAGACCAATGATTGCCAATGAAGTGAACACTGAGTACCAGGCTTCTGGAAAGCCAAAGGGTTTCCAAGGTTGACTAAATAGTTTTCATTTGCTTTTAGTGTGCTTAAAATGGCTTTTGGTTGATTCTAGTCTAGAAATCAGATATTGTGCAAGAGTTTGCTTTATAAATTGCTTTGTCATAGCATTGAAGACCTATAGTAGTGCCCTTTCAGTGGGGTCTCATTTGAGCTTCATCTTTGTCTCAGATGTTTATCCTAAAATTGTTGATATGATATAAAAGTAAAGCTGTGAATAGCAGCTCAGATCATTTTATCTTTCTTCTGAAACTGTACCAGAGACATATGTGAGACTTAAATATCCCATTTTCTCTTCTTTTAATGTCATTATTGTCTATAAGAACCAAATGGGACAGAGCTACACTTTATGGTTACACTTTATTTCAAGGTATCTTTGTTACAGTGTAATTATACATTCAAGTACTGAGTAATATTAATTAACTACATGTACTTACTATATGGGTAGGGTTAGGATTGCGGTTTGGCTAGGGTTATTTGCATGTAATTTTGCATAATTTATTGTTATTATAATAGTAAATACATGTAACACATGTAACAAGGACACCTTAAAACAAAGTTGTTGTTTTTTTAGGGGCCTGATTTTTGTGTGTATGTAAGGGGAGTGATTTTTTATTTTTTATTTTTTATTGGTAGTGGACTGATTTTTTTTCTTTCTTTTTTTTTTTTTTTTTTAGGGGACTGTTTGTTTTGTTTTATTTAATAATTTTTTTTGTTTTGTTTTGTGTTAGGGGACTGATTTTTTGCTTTTTTGTTTTGTTTTGTTAGGGGACTGGTTCTTTGCTTTGTTTCTTTTTTGTTTGTTTTGTTTTGTTTGGGGACTTTTTTTGTTTTGTTTTTTGTTTTTGTTTGTTTGTTTGTTTGCATTGTTTTGTAAGGGGACATATTTTTTGCTTTGTTTTATTGCATTAGGGGTGTGATTTTTTTTTTTAGTTTTTTTTTTTTAGTTTAGTAATACCAAGTTCACACTACACAATTTTAGCCCTGATTTTCACTCGCCAACAGGCTTTGCAAAATCACCATCAAATGCCCGAAATCAGAGGCAAATCGGTGCTCGTTGATGCGTCGCTGACGCCTGTGAAATATTTGGCAATATCTGGACCTGCCGGTGATTCAAAATCCTGCTGTGAGAAATGAGTTCTGACTGAAAAATACATCAACAATGACCTACAGCCAATAAGAGAGCAAGATACAGGGCAGCGGGAAGTTCAGGGAGGAGTTATAGACCACAATATCAGCAATTCTTGCTCCCCGTGTCTCCTGAACCATTTTCTCCTCCATAATCGTTTTTTCTTTTTCGCCCTTTTGCTGCAAATCAGCGCACAGACCATTTGTCTCGCAAACGTCTTGAGGGCTACCATTTTAATAACATTTCCAGTCTCGCGCGAGAGCTCTGATCTCACATGTGATCTTGCGTTATTTCCTCATCACTTCTCACATACGTTTGGTTGTGAAACGTGGTAGTTTGTGGACCAGACATAGTTTTCGCAATTCTTCCTATTGTAAAGTCATACAGTGTGTAAACTGCTGATCCATCGTGCAATGTGAACACAGCAGCAACTGAATGCTACCCCAGAAAGCCCTTCAGTGTGAAAACAACAGTGATCTGATGACTGATGATGAAAAATTGTGCAGTGTGAACTCAGCATTAGGGGACTGATTTGTTGTTTTATTTTTATTTATTTATTTTTTGTTTTGTTAGGGGATTTATTAATTAATGTATTTATTGTTAGGGGACTGTTTTTTGCTTTGTTTTGTTTTGTTAGGGGACTGATTTTGTGTTTTGTGTTTTGTATTTTTTTTTTTTATTTATTTGTTTGTTTCGTTGTTTTTGTTTTGTTGTGTTACTGGACTGATTCTTTACTTTGTTTCTTTTATGTTTTTGTTTTGTTTTGTTTTGTTAGGAGACTGTTTTTGTTTTGTTGCGTTAGGAGATTGTTTTTGTTTTGTTTTGTTTTGTTTTGTTTTGTTGAAGGGGATTTTGTTTGTTTGTTTTTTTTGTTAGGGGACTGATTTTTCTGTTTGTATTTTTAGGGGTCTGATTGTTTTGTTTCTATACCCTTCTTGCCTTCTACTGGTGTGTCTTTGTTCTTTATTTATACATGTAAATGTTTTGTTTCCTTTATTTAAAATAATATATCGTAACTTAAACAGTGAACACTCAGTACTCCAAGGTTGACTAAATTTTAATTTGCTTTTAGGATGCTTAGATGTGCTTCAAATCTGAAGTTTTTATGTAATTTGTGATACTTTTTTTCTCTTCTATGGTTTTACATGGATGTACTGTAAATGTTGCATCAGCAACATTGCTCAGAGTTTGGCTGTAAATATTCTGCAGATCTCCTACTGTTTTCAGACAGACAAGAATAGTTAGTGTGAGGTTTAAAATATTTCACAATGTTTATTTCTGAATCTAGAGTTTTAAACACTCATGCAAGATGTCAAATTTTCATTATACAGGATCATTTTCAAGGCACCACGTGCTGTGCTTCCACCTTAGAGTTACACCAATCCATCACACCCCTTTGACATTCACACATATTTGTAACGTCACCTTTCATGTTTTAATTTCGGAGCCGGTTCCTAGCTGACAGCTGTTTTCCCATGCTGTGATTTGATTACAGCTAGCGTCTCCAGGAAGGTAGTGATGGTTGAGTTGTGCTGGCTGCGGTGGTTTCCATGCCTCTCTGAGCTCTTGTCTCTCTGGAGAGACTGCTTTCATTTCAATGATGGGGACTTGACTGCAGCCTCCACCTCATCAGCAATCACAGCACTTCCCATGTCAAGCACTTCCCATTCTCCCTGCGTGGCGCATCCCCAGCTCTGTCTGTATGCTCTTATGTTTAACAGACAAAACATCTCAGATGGGGTTTCAATATTCTGGTGTCTGGCACAGTTCTGCTCATGCCTGACATCCAGTTGCCTCTCCAATGAAACCTTTGTTTAAACGCAAGCAATTATGCTGCAAATATTTATTGACTACAGCTAGTGGTATCTGTTTAAGTATCAACAGCATGAAAATGAACATCTGTATTTGTGTTGGAGATGTTTTTGGGCACATTTGTGCAATTATTATTATTTTTTAAATTGATTTATTTATTACAGATTTATTTTATTTGGTTTATTAAGGTTACATTAAAACTGTCTTCAAAACACTTTACTATGCCTCCATCATTTAGTTTAGCTTTTTATGCATAGATTTTATTGTTTTACCTCATTTCCTATAATCTGTTTTATTTTAACATTTACGCGATTTTATTGTTTTACCTCAGACCCAGATTTGAAAATGGATCATAAAAAATAGCAATTACATATTACGTTTTATGAAAATAAAGCTATTATCTAATTAAATATTTATAAAACTAGATATATAAAAATCTAATCAAAGAGTAAAATAACACTTTATTGTGTGAATTTGATTTATATCAGTGATTTATTTATATCAGTTTTACTTAATTGTAGCGTTCCACAACAAGTGACAATTCTACATTTACATTAATAAACACTATAAATTAATCAAAAAACATCAATAAAGTCTTACCAAAATTTAGTGTACTTGTTTATCAAGGAGATAAAGTGACAGTAAGGAAAAGAAAGGTCAAAATCAACTGTGAACAGAAAATGTGTATTGTTTATCAATTTCAATTATGTAAAAAGTATGAAAATATTAATTTATTTTGTATAGCTAGCATTCATAAAATGTAGCTAGCTATGAAATTAGCTTTAGCAGGAGTCGCATTTTACTTCACAAATCTTTAAAATGTAATTTCTATCAGAAAATATCTGTATAATGCCTTGACAGATGTAACAGATTATGTAAATGAAGTTTCAGAAATAAAGAACAAAAATGGAACAGTATACCGTATTAGACACTGATGTGTACAAATAATATAAAGAGTGTTTTAAACAGAATTTATTTACTAGAAGATCAAAAACCAATAGTTAAAAAAATAATTTAATGTAAGAGTGTAGATGTACATTAAAAAGCCCTTTTTAATATAAATACACCGTTTCCCTCATCCTCAAATCTGGCCGTTCTTCAGCTCTTTTTTAAACTATTGACTCTTAATTCTATCCATTGCTGCTTTTTGTCTCTTGCATTTGGAAACGCTTTAATGCTATTCATTCAAACAGCCCCTGGTTAATGCTTTCTGGCAAGTAAATGCTCATTGCCACATTACGCTTTCATGGAAAAATTAATATGAGCGATGTTTAAAACAAAGCTAATTTCCCGACCATAACTGACGCTGTCTGAATTGGCAGTAGCGTGGCGGCTTACATAGTGTCTGAGTTACGGAGAGGTCGGATAACTGAATGCTGGGAATTTTGAGGGAGAGTGTGGAGATTTCACATTTGCATTGCTTGTGGAGTCTCTCATTAGACGTGAGATTGGCAGAGCAGGCTCATTTGACTGTGGAAATTATTTTTTATTCTCGTCAGATGGCATTTTTGCCTGAGGGTCGGGAGACTTCAATTTCCTTTAATTAGCTGGGAAGTTTGAGTGCCACCTTAATAACATACCTGCTCTTGATCTCGAACGCTCAGAGTCCCTTGGGTCTCTTACCAACTGCACGTGGGAATAACATCTATTTAATTGAAAAAAGACTAAAATGGATATCAAATCTAAAATTCTAATTAAATGAGTTGAGCACATATTTTAAGGAGGTTCAGTATAATTGATACATCTCTCGTGATGTCATTCTCTTGCTTGGCTTGAAATCGGTTATACTGTGGTGAGACGAAGCAATAAGTCTGGTGAAAAGTGCATGATGTTGTTTCCGTGCACAGGATCTCATTAAGGAAGGGATCGAATTTACTGCCGGCCCTACTGCACTGACTTTGTGGCAAAATTCAATTATTCTTCCAATTTCAGTAATGTATTTCACACGGGTCCACAGGGAGCAGATTACTGAAGCTTGGGAGAGGCCACACTCAATGCCTCATGTCTCAGCTACTCAGGCTGAAATTACACTTCATGTTTAGACAGGAAAAATGCAGGGTTAGTTACTGATTCACGAGCTGTGACTGAACACACTGATAAGATGATGTTCTTGTCCAATAGAAAAAGACAATGCAGGGAAAGAGTCTTTAAATTAGACCCTAAAGTTAGAGCCGTAGCTTAGCGTTTAGTGTAGCATGTGGACGTGAGGTCCAATCCCGATCTCCCTATCATTTCTTTTCCTCAATAGAGGTGGCAAAACTAATCATGTAAAAGTTTTTAAAATTGCATTTAATACTGTAACTGAAAAAAAAAAGTTTGTCAAGACAAGTCTTGTCTGAAAGTGTAGAAAAGTCTTGAATTGTGAAGGTTATAAGTCTTGTGTATTGAATGTTTGAGCAGTTTGGAAAGAGATTCGAGTTTGAAGGTTGAGTTTTGTATAATGTGAAATCTTGGGAGGAGAGATTTTGAAGTATGAAGGGGATGTAGGCCTTATGTAGTTTGAGGAGAGATTTGAATTTTAAAACTTTGTTGCTAGGGTGTTCTAGTGGTTGCTATAGAAAGCTGCTGGTGTGGTTACTAGACAGGATATACAGTATGAATGGTTTGATTTATGTATAGGTAGCAGGTGTGTGGCTACTTAAATCAGGTTATTGAATTTTGAACTTCTGGATTTTGGACATTCTTTCAAAATTCCATCAATACATGATTTTTTTAACCATTCACTAGAGGAAAACTGTAAGACTAAGAAAGAACAGCCTGAAAGGTATATTAAAAATATATATTTAAGCAGCCTTATATTGTTACAAACCCTGCACTATAACAATAGTACATATAACTTGGGCACTACATTTCAGTCTTCTAAGCTAAGTCACCATTATTTATATAGCTATTTTTATAATGCAGATTGCGTCAAAGCAGCTTTTCAGTATTAAACAGGGAAATAGTGTAAAGACATATAATGGCTTTATGGAGAAAACTGTAGAAAATTTACACATAAAATCAGTGACATTTAAAGTTGTACATACAGTGTTGTGACATATTGTGAAACAAACTATCAAAAATGACAAAAAGTAGGGCAGGGACTTAACTCTATGCTTCAGTTGTTGATTGGATGGAGATCTGAATGTGAACTTGCTCGATTGTAAGAAAGGCCCGGGGTTTAAGCGGACTAAATGATTGGAACAGCCCAGTTATATCATCAGAGAGAAGTCTGTCTTATCAGTGATTAAACATATGAATCAGTTGTTTATAATAAGATCATTTGATATGTAATAGAAAATAGTCAGGGTGAATTTACATTTCATACTGACTTATTGTAAACCAACCTGCACCATAGTTCCAGATTTTATATTTTTGAGAGCATATTTGAAATGAGACTGAAGGTCTATAACAAGTTTAGTACATTAAAAAAAAAAAAAAAAAAAAAGTTTCAAAAGAGGGTTTTCATTGCGATGCGATAGAACAACTATTTTAGGTTCCCCAACAACATTCTGTAAAAAGTTTTTAAAAGAACTATTTTCCTATTGTCCTATAGTGTGAAGAGCATTTTAATAATCTAAAGAACCTTTTTCTACTGTAAAGAGTTCAATGGAAAGGTTCCATGGATGTTAAAGATTCTTAATGGAACCAAAGCTTTAGAGGGAAGTTTGAGTTAAAAATGTGTTTTTGAATTTTGAACTGTACGCTGGCTTTGTCAAGCCTGCAAAGTAAGTGTTACAGCACTCTCTGTCATAAGTAGATGAAGTAAAAATGACAGTTTTCCTTATTCGTTTCTCCAGATGACAACAAGTTCAATGAGGCAACAGCAGTGCTGTTCACGTGGATCGACAGAGGCGAGGTGAACCGACGCTCGGCGAATCATTTCTACTCCATGATCCAGTCAGCGAACAGCCACGTGCGGCGCCTAATGAACGAGAAAGCTCAGCACGAGGAGGAGATGGAGCTGGCCAAAGAACACTTTAAGAATTCCCTGCTTGCCATTCTCACACAATGTAAGATACCTCCTGCCTTCACTGTTTGTATCCCAACTGGTTACTATGAGATTTTCATCTAGTGTTGCCATGACAACCGCTCATCCGTTGTACCGAGCAAGATGATATAGCCGTCCTTAAGTGTGCTCAGTCTCTGATCTGATTGTTGGACTTTTCACGCTCATCTTGATATGACTGTACTGCCAGTAGGAGTGTATTTGTATGTCCAAAACTACCATATACGTTACACTGCCCCTAACTGTAACAGGCAAGACATGTGCTCTGTTCCAAAACCTAGAGAGCTGCCTACATAGGCAGCATTATAAGGCATTATAGGTGAGGTTATAAAAGGTAGGCATTATAAAAACCAACACATATTTCCTTCACGAAGAAGACAATGCCATGATGCACTGAGACAAAATCCATCTTAAGCTGCATCACATTTATTTTTGCTCTGTGAAATGTCATGTTTGTCATTTCCATAGAAATAGAAATTGCATGGCTAATGTAGCTAAGTTATCATTGTCTCTGATTGTATTAACAGAGACCAGAACTATGTCATCATTTTTATGCTGTGTCCTTTTTAGAGGTCTGCACGGGCCTTAAAACAACATTGAATCAGGGTTGTGCCTAAACGGTACCGCTCAAGCCCAAAAACATTCACTCTGTGTATAATTCATAACTGCACCTATATTATACACAATACAATAAGATTACTGGTTATGAGATGGTATAAAAACATTGCTCTAAGAACGCTTTCTCGCAACATTTTGAAAAAGTATATCAAATATTAGTCTCAACATGAACGTCGGATGCATACAGCACACAAAGTCGGAAACACTTCAGGAGTTTCAAAGTCATCATCTGATTGGTTGAATTATACAGTATTTTCGGGAGACGTGTGTGTTGCGTTCTTTAACGTTCCGCCTGGAAACAAAGATGCCGTGACGCCAAACCCCTTCACGAAGAAGAAAGCTCTCGTGTTTACAACTGTGACAATTAGCGCTTATCAGGATCAACTAAACGCTAGCTTTTCAAAAATATGTAAAGTTTATCCATGAGTTTTACACACTGGTCTGTTATTGTGGGGACATTTCCACGCCCCTAAACATGACACAGCACAAAACGAAACATGATTGGTTGCTTTACCTGTCAGTCATATGGCCTCTAGCCTAGGGCGGTGCTTGGCCATTCTCACACAAAAGCGGCCAAAGGTTCCCAGACCTTCTGCCATCAGTCTGAAAGTCTGACTACACAAGACTAATCAAATATTAATAAGAATCTTCCATAAACATTATTTTAGGAATGTTTTGTCTTAACAATTAATTTAACTTAAAAAATGTCAGTTAAAATTGTGAGAACATTCCCTGTTAGCTGGGGAAGTCCTCTGAGGTCATACAATTGAAACTAAGACACAAGATGGCAGATAACTGCAAATATTAGGTAATATTTGACCACTGAATGCTGCGAGTGACCAATCAGAATCACATATTCCAGAACACAGTGTGACTAATTTTGTGTTTATTTTTGCTTTTAGCTTAGCAAAATGCTAACGGCAGACTTGTGTGGTATTGTGTGTTGAAACTCCATGTGTCGCACTAATAGTCCCTCACTTACGAGGTTCTATTTCATTTTGGATACTGTTAGAAAGCAAAGCAGCTCACTAGTCATGGAACAGAGCCAGTGTTTCCTACACAGTTCACAGGACTTCACTGCAGATATACACTACACAAATGCACACTAGGAGATATGATTGCATTGAGGCCTAGCTGCCTATGTCAGTGTGACTGTAGCCATAGCCATAGCCCATAGAAGGCCCTGGGTAAGTACAGTCTCAGTGGAAGCACTCTGACCATATAGCAGATGTGGAGATGTTCAACTTAACTTAAAGGTAGGCCAACACCAGATTCACTCATCTTTTTTGCGGCCCGGACAGGTGAGAAACCAATATCCCAGCTCAAACAAAGAAATGTAATTTGCTTGAATGAATATGTGTGATGGAGATTTGTAATTGGCAGCTTGACAGAAAGACATTGTGACAACATTTGTACATGAAATACTAAGATAAAATGTATTTTAGAGTTGAAGTAGGCTAAAAAAATGATCACATAATTGTTTACTAAACTGTAGACTTGGTCAAATTAATAAATAGCAGGCAACAGTTTACAAGTGGTCCAAATCTCAATCCTAACACAAATCCAACATCTAATGCCAAAATAAAAACTGCACACGTACCCATTTTGAGCTAAACCCTCAATCAATGTTTGACATCAAACACTAAGTACTTTATTAGTACTTCTCCAGCAAATCCATCATTGTAGACTGTTGCCTTCCTCAGTCCTAAGGAATTGAAACAGCAGCTAATGAGATGTAAGTACAACAGACACAATCAGGGACCTCTCAGAGAAGTGTTGCGAGGGTCCTGATGCGTCTGACTACTGGCGCAGATGCTGAGCTCTACATAAATGGCTTGTCTTGTCTGACTTCCTTACCCACCAAAGTTGAGCAGATTACGGCTGTGTTCACCGCTGCCACCAGGCAAAAGGCATGGGACCATTTCTCAAAAGCGCAGCGCAAGAACATAGACATTTGGCGAAAGCAGTGCGAGGTTGGTATTTTTTCTCCCCTTTTGTCATGCTGACTCTACATCAGGGGTCTCAAACTATGGGCCAAGCTTTGTCATTACAAATCAATTTTCACTATACCCTGTTGAAAAAAAAAACAGCATATGCTGGTTAGGTATGTTTTGAAGCATGGAAGCTGGTTTGAGCTGCTTTAAGCTGGTCCTGATCAGGAACTATTTGCTAAGGACCATCGTAAGACCAGCACATGACCAGCTTAAACCAGCTCAGGACCAACTTAAACCAGCTCATGACCAACTAAAGACCAGCTCAAACCAGCTGCCGTGCTTCAAAACATACCTAACCAGCATATGCTGTTTTTTTTTTCAACAGGGTAGTCTGGCCTTAGTGTATTTAAGAGCCAAAGTATTGCACTAATATTTACTATATACTGTATACATATTTCAAATTTGTGGTTGTAAAAACGCTGGTTCTCTGAAGGAGAACACCGCCTGGCTAATGTCCCCCAGGTAATGTAGTTTGAGACCCTTGCTCTACATGGTACACTGACACGGCAGCTCTTTATATGGCAGTGTATCTTGTGGCTTTTCATTGTACAGACTTGTGGGCCCTCACACAGCAAAAAAACATCCCAGTTTTCTAGCCTCTGCTCTTTCGTGCAGCAGAGCTCTCTTTGAAATTGCCACCTAGAAAGAACCTCCATTGCTGCCATGGCAACAGATACTGGCAGGATTATAATGATGCTCATCAGTGATTAGCCTGAATTAATTGTTAATAACTCATTCAATTTGAATTAGGTCTCTATGAGGAAAGAAAAGTAAGGTGCGTGTTACCTCAAAATGTGCCCGTATGCATCTATGCATAGAAACCCCTGAATTCTCTGGAATGCACAATATGGAATTTCCATATTCATAATATGGAACGTCACCAGTATACAAAATTGATGTTAGCGCAAACAGAATTCTCAATGAACCTTGAAATATAAAAATCCCTTGCTGTTGATAGACTCCAGCTGCAGTCTTTCCTCGATCTGACTTTTTCCACGACTGTATATCATGAGCAGTGATGTGAGGCCCGAAACCTAGTCTTAGAAATACACTGACTGTATTGATTAATTGCTTTAAGTCAAGTCTATGAAAGGATTCCATTTCAGTTCACAGTCGCCAAGAGGTAAGACATCAGCGTTGTGGCAGAGTCTCTGGTGCTGTGAGAAGTGAAAGCCAGTTAAGATGCTACCCCTGTGAAAAGTTGTTTTTATTGTTGTTGTTTTGTAGCACTGTTTGTGGATTTGTCAAATATATTAAAATAATTATACAAAGTTAAGTACAGAGTTTCCAGGTTTTCCTGTACTTAACTGTCAGAGAGTTGTAAAAGGTGTGAAGTCTTGAAAAATCATAGAAATCAAGAATGCTACATAGTTCTTGTTTTGCTCAACTTTAAAATTGAGAGGCAGAGGCTAGTTGCACACTTTTGCTCACTTTCTTTCTTTCTTTCTTAAAGAGATTTCTGCTGTCACAGTGGGAAATTACCATTAAATAGTATATAAGAGCCTATTTAAACAGAAAAACAATTATGAGCCCATGAAATATGTAACATGACAAAACACAAAAAGGTAGAATCAACAACATACTTTTTTCTCATACAAAAATAAGGTCAGCACTTTTGTATAGAGACCAGTTCTCAATATTAACTAGTTGCTTATTAGTATGCCTATTATTAAAATATTATCTGTTTATTAGTGCTTATAAAGCACATATTCTTCATGACTATATTTTACATCCCTAACCCGATACCTAAATTTATCAACTACCCCTCTAACTATTAATAAGCAGCAAATTAGAAGTTTATTGAGACAAAAGTCGTAATGTTTTTTTTAATAGTGAGAATTGGGCCTTAAAATAAGGTGTAATCAAAATAAGCCATTGTTTTGGCTAACAGAAACTGTAATTTATTAAAAAAAAAAAAAAGATGTCGTTTTATTTACTTGTTTACTCAACATACAAAAAGTATGCTATTGGGATTTTAGTTTGGAAAATTACAAACATATATATTTAAATTATATACAGTTTTTAAACCAACATACACAATCACTGCTGAAAAAGAAGCATGTGAACTTCTGACTTAAAACATTATTATTATGGAGATATAGGCCTTGTGACAGAGTGACAGTTAGCCTCAGTCTCCCTTATTTTGTTGGCCCTAAGTGAATGGCTCTAAGTGAATGGAGTCTTTATAAAAAATGTTATAAAAACTTTATTGGTTTTTCCAGAATGACTGGAAACGCCACTGGAAAAGTAATGGATATTCTTTGGTCAAAAGGTGTGGGAACCCTGTAAAACAAAATTGTGAGAATTAGAGAGAAATATGATATCAGAAACAACCCAGAGCTCGACCTGTATTCCTCTGATACTACAGCTTTCAAGAAACAGATGAAAGATCAGGCAACACAGTGCTAGAGTAAAGTGTATTCAATCACAGATAAAGCATAGCTCAAATGCGCTCCCTTTATAGAGTCAGATCTGCAAGATTTCACAGTGGTGGCATTAAACGTCCTTTGTGCTGATCCCTATAATGGCTATCAGAGGATCAGTGGGCTTGGAAGTTTGTGTAATGTGATTTTTACGCTCCATTTTCAGACCTAGACAAATGAACTTTCACTATTGCACGGCAGAGCCTCGGTTTTCCCTACGGGGTTGTAATTTTAAGTTAAGAAATTAATCACCAGGGCTTGCCAAATCATTACCTGTTTTTTCATCCTGTCAAAAGTTTCAAAAAGTTAAATTAGATTATTATTAGAGCAGAACTGCAGAATAAAAAAAAAAAAAAAACAACAAAAAATAAACATTTCATTGGTATGTGTGATTGTCATATATGTTACTGCCACATTTACACAGCAAATGGAAGTATAAAAGTGTGTCCTTGTAGAATTACTCAGAACAGAGAAAATGTTAATGTGTGCAAAATGTAATCATTAATCATTCAAAGTCTCGGACAGAAGCCAGTAATGGGATGTGTGTGTGTGTGTGTGTGTGTGTGTGTGTGTGTGTGTGTTCGTTTGATTCCTGTGTTGTGCTCCATTAGGAGCTGAGAAATGCTCATAGTGAAGAGATCATGGGAATACGAAGAGAAGAGGAAATGGAGATGTCAGATGAAGACTTGGAGGAAAACCCCTGCAAAAAGATGAGAATGGAGGACACGGGTAGGCCTGTGATCAGCCGCTGATTATCATAATTATGATTCATTAGGATACTGGAGGCAGGGACTGACTGTGGCTAAAAACAGCCCTAGATTTGATGGCCTAACATCTAGTTCATATACACTGGTTGGGACTATACAGTGCATTTAAAATGAACAATAAATCTTAAATAAAGTTAATTGTTAATTGGTGGAAAAAAGGAATGTGTAATTCCGTGCCATAGAGATATTTGTTCAATGCCTACATAATTATGTTTAATTGTAGGGCTCAACAATATATAATCCTAACACAACTCCATATATATATATATTTTTTCTCCTAGGCACGTTTAGGATTTTTTTTTTAAATTGCCCAACAAACAAAAAATAAAAAATAAAAATAAATAAATACATGCATACACTATCATTCAAAAGTTTAGGTTAAGGATAAAATTTTGTTTTATGTTTTTGAAAGAAAACTCTTGTGCTCATCAAGGCTGCATTTATTTCATCTAAACAGTACAGTAAAATACAGTAATATTGTGAAATTGTGAATTTAAAATAACTATTTTTATTAGAATATATTATGAATGTAATTTATTCCTCTGAAGCAAAGCTGTTTACTTCAGTCTTCAGTAATGTTTTTTTATACAGAAATCATTCTAATATGCTGATTTGCTGCTGAAGAAGCATTTCTTATCATTATTAGTCAAGAATTAAGCACTGTATGAAAGTATGAAAGTGTTTTTTTTTTTTTTCAGGATTCTTTGATGAATATAAAATTCAAAAGAACGGCATTTATTTGAAATATTTTATAACACCATATGTCTATACTGTCATTTGATCAATTTAATGTTTCCTTTCTAAATAGAAATATCATATTCTTTCAAAAAATCTTACAGACATTAAATTTTTGAACAGTAGTGTATAAATAAATAATAATTCATAAATAAATAATAATTTGTGAAAAAGACAAATCAGTATTTTTCCCACCAGCCCCCAACCACATTATTTATTTAATTTGCAACAATAGTGGGAAAGTCATAGTCAAATAGTAACACAATGCTGGAAAAAGATGGCATATGGTGCAAAACTGATTTGTTTATCATTTTTAAATCATTCTAACTGATGCTTTCAAGGCTATCACAATTTCACATAACTTCAATAATACATCGTCTATGTCTGCCAGCTAAATATCACAAAACCAATGCAGTTTTCATCTGCAAAGCATTGAAACACGTACAAGATTAGTGAACGTAAGACGTACATGAAGTCTGAGCACAGCCCTGGTCCTGTAGAACATTTTAGGGACATGTTTTATACAATATTCATAAACACTGTAAAAAATCATTCAACGTCAGTTCATAATACCTAATAGATTAACTAATGAATAGAACTTTCGTAAAGTGTCGAATCCATCTCCAGATAGTGACTGTAAAGTATCTGGTTAATAATAATTCCCAATCAATTCTTGATTTAATGAAAAAAATTAACTTGGTTTAATGTTAAACACAATCATCCTGTTAGTCTCAAATCAGCTCCTCCATGACCACTTGTTTTTATTAGCTTTATTCAAACAGAGCGATCACGTCCTTCAGATAACCTTGAGTACAACAGCATTTGTGCTGAGATATCAACATGAGTGATTACACGCTCCCTCCTGCATGTATCCCACAGCAAATCTGATTATGAATGATATTGCTTCAGCAGAGAACAGTGGCAGGAAGTGTCAGGGGATTCTGAGCTCAGCGATATTTCATGATCTGTCACAGCACACAAGCTCTGGCTCAATAAAAGTAGTATTTTCAGTGGCAGGAAGGAATATCTAATGGTTGAGATTATCTGTTGACACAGCAGAGACTCAGCACAGTGACCAAGTTGTTATGCAAACTTCACCGTCGATTTCAGCTCTGAATCATAACGCTTGCTCTAAAGCCTGTCACGTATACTCTGATTCGACCAGATGGATTGATGTTAGAACTTGCCTTATATGATGCATGTTAGATTAAGCAACAGATCATTTCAGTTCAGTGAGAGCTGCTTAAGGTGGTTGAACTGGTCAACAGTTAACTAGCTCAATCAGCTGAGTCAAGGTGGTCTACCATGCACAAAATTGTGAATTCATCCTATCTATGGAACAGATGAGATAAAGACCTTCATCCAAGCTTACTTCCTGTCTCTCTGTCTTCCTTCCTGTCTGAGAGCAGTGCTGTCTGCGCAGACATGTGCTCTGCGGGAGGAAAACGACAGTCTGCGCTGGCAGCTAGATGCTTACAGGAACGAGGTGGAGCTGCTGAAGAAGGAGCAGGGCAATATGTACCGTACCGAGGAGGATCACACGCAAGAACAACAGCTGCACTTCCTGCAGCAGACCATGCAGAACATGCAGCAGGTAATACAGGCCCATGTCCCGTGTCCCGCTAGCCGTTTTACAGCAGAAGTAACACTTTAGATTAGGGAACACTATTCACCATTAAACTAGTTGCTTATTAGCATGCATAGCACTAGGATATTGGCTGCTTATTAGTATAAAGCACATAATAATGCATGGCCATATTCTAGATCCCTTAACCCTACCAAATACCGAAACATAACTACTACAGTAACTGACTTACATGCTATCAAATAAGCAGAAAATTGGGAGTTTATTGCGGGAAAACTCTTAGTGATAGTGAATGTGTTTTCGCTGATATAAAGTGTTACCAGATTTTTCTTGATTTTGAAAGAAGTCAATTAAAATCAAGTTCGCCATAACTTTAAAACATAACATGAAAAATAGCTTAGCAATGATAAAATTACATTTAAGAGACAAGCAGTTGATATTTGCTGTACACTGTAAACCCGAGAAAGTTGGCAAAACTCAAAAATTGTAAGCTACTTAAACTTTGAATTTCTTAAAATGTTTAAGTAGAGTAAGCTATAAGCTATAATTTTACTATAAAACTATCTTGTAATCTCAACTTAAACATTTTTGTTAGTGTAAACTTAACTAATTCAGTAAATGCTAACTTGCTAATTAGTAACACAATGCATTGACTAGTATAGCAAATGCTGAATGAGTAAGGTAATATAAGACATAACATATATCTGTTTTTAAACTAAACTCATGCTTCACTCGTCACTATGATGGTAACCCGCTAAGAAGCAGAAACTCTTCTAAATAGCATGGTAAAACGTTAAACACTGCTAACTCTCCCACTTAACATTAATCTTGCACACACACACACACACACACACACACACACAAAATAAAAATTAAAAATTAATAAATGAATTTTAGCATTTACTCACCCTTTCGAGTTGTTATGCTTCCTAAGACTTCATTTATTTGATCAAAATTACAGTAAAAACTGTAATACTGTGAAATAATATTACATTGTCTAAAAACTTTCTAATTGAATATATTTTAAAATGTAATTCATTCTTGCAATGCAAAGCTGAATTTTCAGCATCATTACTCCAGTCTTCAGTGTCACGTGATCCTTCAGAAATCATTCTAATACGCTGATCTGCTGCTCAAGAAACATTGCTTATCAATGCTGAAAACACTATCTTTGTAACATTATACATGCCTTTCCTGTCACTTTTGATCAATTTAATGCATTCTTGCTGAATAAAAGTATTAATTTCTTTCAAAAAAAAAAAAATCTTTGAATGGTAATGTATATTTTTATTGTTGTGGGTGAGTCTCTCAGCAGGTGTGTATTAACAGTCCCAACTACTCAACTTCCTGGTGACACTGCTGACTATCCAACAACATTCAGCATGTTTGATATTATTGTCCAGTCATTGAGGCAGACTCATGACTCATCAAGTGACCAATTAGATCAAAACCTTTTCTTCATATTGTTTTTTTTTTTTGTTGTTTTGTTTACTCAATCTCAGTCGACGTTGGAGAAAAATCACATCATCACATTATTGATATTTAAAGGATGGCTGATATTAAAAGAGCCTCCTAGTGTCTTCTTTTGACACATTTAAACATACGAAAAAAATCAGTGCGTAAGTGTTCAGTATGCTCTCACGTCAGTGCTCCATCTGGAACGCAAACACTCACACCTCCATTAATTAGCTGTCAAGCTTAATGATGACTGGACACAGTGTTCTTCATGACTGTCATAGTGGAGCCATTAGCACCGGCTCCGGTGAGCTCTCTCTCTCTCATTTTACATTGTGCAGTTGCTTTAAAGGCTTTTATGTACAAGATCAATACTAATGTAAGAAATGAGCATCCTTTTTGTGGAAAGAGAAAGATGATGTTCAGAATTATATAGAGTGCAGTGGACTGTCATTATTTAATTTAATGGATGGAGAACTTTTTCATTACAGTAACTTTAAAGTTTTAGTTTTAAACTTATTTTATGTCTGTAATCACATATACACTACTGTTTAGGGACAGTAAGTTTTTTAAAGAAATGAATATACTAATGAATACTTTGATTCATTAAGGATGCAGTAAACTGATCAAAAGTGATTTTTACATTGACATCTATCATTTCTGTAAATATGACATTTACATTCAAAAAATCTATTTAAAATGTAACATTTACAAGATTGATAATAATAATAAATGTTTCTTGAGCACCAAATCAACATATTAGAATGATTTCTAAAGGATCATCTGACACTGAAGACTGGAGTAATTATGCTGAAAATTCAGCTTTGCATCACAGGAATAAATTACAGTTCTTTAAAGTTGTAATAATGTTTCACAATATTAGAGTTTTTACTGTACTTTGACTTAAAATCTTACCGACCTGAAATGTTTGAACAGTGTATTTCGGTCCCACTTTATTTTAAGGTCTAATTCTCGCTATTAACAAACCATTAGCTACGACTTTTGCCTCAATAAACTCCTAATTTGATGTTTATCAATAGTTAGTAAGGTAGTTGTTAAGTTTAGGATTAGGGATGTAGAATATGACCATGCAGAATGTGCGCTTTACAAGTACTAATAAACAGCCAATATGTTAATAATAGGCATGCTAATAAGCAATAGTTAATAGTGAGAATTGGTCCCTATACTAAAATGTTACCTGTATTTCTAAGTGAAGCAGAACATTGAACAAGCTAAATGAAGAACATGATTGGATTTTATGAATCTGGAAAAGATTGAATCGTGAAAAGTGCAATAATGGATGTTGTTATTGCTGTTTGTGAGCATTGCACACCATTATTATTGTTATTTTATGTTACATCCCCTTGGAGGATTAGGGGTCCAAGGGAACATAAAACTGAGAAAATTTTAGGCTTAATTTTCAAATGTCATTCTTATCCTTTTCATTTCAATAAATGCTACAAAAAAAGCTGACCACATGAACTTTTGAACTGACATAAAAGTCTGACTCAGTCAACCTCCTCACCCCACCTCCTCTTTATTATCTTTTTCGTTTGCTGTTCAGTGATGTTTATATGGTGTTTGTTTATGAGGGCACCACGCAGCCCCACACGCTGCTCATTGTTCCAGCCATCTGCTTTCTGTTGCTCACGATGCTGTTTGTCTCCACAGCAACTGCTTCGGCTCCAGGAAGAGCTGAAAGGGAAGGAGCTGGAGCTGGAGCAGGCCAGAGATGAGCAGCGCTACCTAGAGGGAGAGGTCCTCAGCCTCAAGGAAAAGGTTGGACAGACTTCATGGCCATTTTGCCAAATAATCTGCATTTCCATATGCATTGTAGTGTTATTTGAGGGCAAAAACAGTGATTATGAGGAGCAGTGTTGGGAGAGCTACTTTGAAGCTGCTGTTACTCAATTTAAAGTTACCCTTTTAGCTAAACTACAAGCATAATATTTTACAGGACTATTATTTTGCAGTCAGAGCAGTTATATGGTACAAAGCAATGATGATGCCAATTAGGGTGACAGTATTAAACAGCATTTTTTTTTTTTTTTACAATAAAATTAGAAGAAAAAAAAAAGATTTGTGTAACTGAGCAGAAATTGTAGTGATAAACAACAGCATTTAACTAAAAGTTATATATTTTTTTGTAAAATTATAGTAACAAATTTACTCTAAAGACAAATATTTCAGCAAAAAAAAAATTAATAAAATAATAAAAAATAATGCAACAGTAGGCATCAATCTTTTGAGTTACGACAACTTACGAAATTAACTAATGAAATTAGGGTTTACCAACAAACTACATTGACTTAGAACCTTTTTTATTTGACTTAAATTTTAATTGACTTAAAAATACTACAAATTATTAAATTCTTCCAACTAATTTTAACATAATTGAATAGTGGCCCTGGAACTAATTAATCTTACATATATCAGTTTAAAATGAACAGCATAGCACATTTTTAGAGTGAATTATAATATAATTTACTATAGCTCTCCAAAAAGAAGACTGTCACATCTGTCATATATCACAAGAGTGGGGAAATTTGGGGAAAACATATCTTTGAAGAATGTCTTTATTTCAATTTATCTTTTTGTTTTAACCTTTTATTTATTTATTTATTTATTTTGCACCGAAATGTAGAGACTATATATATATATATATATATATATATATATATATATATATATATATATATATATATTATTATTTTTTTTTTTTTTAACTATAATATAATTGGATATAATGCAACATTTACGTTTGGACCACGGCTCTCAATTCTGTTCGATTTTTGGTCCTTCGTAGTAAAAACTTTGGCCACCTCTGTTTTACATTATCCATCTGAATAAATCAATTCACTTGTTTGGATTTCCCACTGCTTCATTTGAGAGTAGTGAACATTTTAGGCGCGCTTGTTTGATCAGTTCCCTCGACTGTAAAGCTTCACATGCAATACATAATTGTGTCTCTGCTCACTGGAAAAAGTATCCTTTAGTTACTTCCCAGCACTGGCAGGGAGTTACTTTGTTGATGGACACAAAGCCTTATGTAAGCCATTAAGAGCACTGTTCGCTTCAGATATGCTGCATTTTGGCAGTGTCTGCCTCCTCATGTGTGACAGCGGGAAGCTCTGCAGCCCGGGGTCATTTACTGTCCTCAGTCCCCCTGTGCATGCACATGAGAAACACAACTCAACATGGCAGCAGAAGCACAGGGTGCACACACACACACACACACACACCTGAAAACAGAGACACATAATCAGCAACACACGAAAAAGAGCAGGACAGTTTTTGGTCTCAAAATGAATATGCTTTGTTGTGGCTGCAGAAGGGGAACAAGGCTACGCTGGAGAGCAGGGTTGTTGTTCATTTCTACACTAGATAACACGCAGTCACATATGCCCAGTCTATGAAAAAGATATAGATACGAGACAACATCTATGTGCTGAAAACATGTACAGTGGCCTCCATAAAGGATTCAGTCAAACACAAAAGTCAGTTCCCTTGTGAAAAAGAAGTACACACATTTTTTATTGAAACTTGCATGTCATGTATTTAAATATGTTTATAATTACATATTTGTAATGAAGTTGCAATTTAGCATGTTTACAATATTGTATATTGTATAACAAACTATAGATAAAATTATAATATGTGCTGTATTATGTTAGTTAAAACATCAAAATAAGTGTACTTTGACAACAAAAGATGATTAAATGATTTAAAATGTACTTTAAAGGGAAAAAAGTTCAAATAAGTTCAAATAAATTTGACATTTACAAAGTGTAATTTTATAAAAAGTGTACTTAAGTGTGTTAAGAAACAGTCATGAAAGTGTAATTCTTTAAGTACACTTAAAGGTGCACTAAGCGATTTTTGCCAAATGATGTTGATATTTGAAAGCACCAAAACAAACACGCCCATAGCCCAACAGGACCTCGCCTCTATTTTGAAATCTACGCCCCACACGTACGTACACAACCATGGCAACGACGATCGCAGAAACAAGCAAAGATGACACACAAGCATATTCAAACAAAAGCCAACACAGATAAGTTGTGTGAAACAATCCAAAATCAATGTTACTCACCTATCAAAAAGAAACAACGTAACCTCTGCGTCTGATTCGAGCCCTTCCCGCTCCTTGAATTCTCTCCACCGCTGGAAAGCTGCTCTGATATTTACACAGGTCCTACCTCTTGCCTGATCGTAACCCTTCTTTTTAATGTTTTGTTCCTCTGATATTTTCCTCTTTTTTATCTTCCATTTCTCTCTGTCTATAGTCGATCTGTTAATATCCATCCTGTGCATTCAAATTGAGTGCTCTCTTCTCTCTATCATTACTATACACACCCCTTACTGCTGATTGGCTACAAGCGTGTTTTGGGACTCGGTCTGACACTGTGGTCAAAAGCGTTTTTCAAATATTGCTTAGTGCACCTTCAAGTGCACATTCAATACATTTGTGAAATTCTAAAACCAATCTAATGTAAAGCTATCCGCATTTATTATACTTTTAAACGACAAAAAATTCATTTCATTGCAATTAACATGCAATTAAGTGTCAGAAAACATTACATTCAGTTCACACTTTTTCGTATATTAAAGTATATTGTTTCCATTATAAGTCTTCTTTTTAGAAGTATGCTAAAGTGTCATTTATCACAAGGAGTGCATTAACATTTTGCCTCTGTGGGCGCTTCACGAGGTTTTGAAAGAAAGCAACTGAAAATAGATTTCCACAAAGAAGTTGTGAAAGTTACATGTGACCTTTGACCTTAAGGAACCTTATTCATATCTACTGAATAGACTGTCTGTCACTTATAGCTTCTTCATCCATGTCAAATTAAATGTGGTGTCTGCCTTGATTAAGGTCTATAGAGTTGTTGTCATTGAGGACAGATGATCTGTTCTCTCTGTTGCTGAGCAGCACAACATGATACCTTATCATTTGTGCCAGTACAGTGGTTTGCCCAGACACAGGGAATAATGACCAGCCTTGTTTACCCCATTTTCCTAACAGCAGACGTTGGTTTGCATGAACGTTATTTGACTGAGATAACAGGAACATCAATAGTTGTGGAGGTCCTGTGGAGCCCATAATGTATTGTGCTCCTACACGAACCCACTTGCAGATGGAAGACGTGTGTACAGTATTTTTAGAACCAGATGTGGTGTACTTCAATATTTCATAGATATGAAACTGCTGTGACCTTCTACAGACACCCTGGCCGTAATGTATGGAATCACAAATGTGTTTCATTACCTCATTCTCACAAGCATCCATAAAAAATGTAGTATCGACTTGGCACACTCAAGGCCAGACTGAGGTTTCCCAGAGGTTACACTGTCTGCAAAGCTCCTTCGCAGCTGTACTGCAAAATAGGATTGAGTCTGGAAGTGAGTATTTCTGTTTTTTCTTGACAGCTGTTGAACGCCATGGAATCGGTAGACTTGACAAACCACAACTCTGAAGGCCATGAAAAGGTAAGTCAGGCTGATATTGTGTTACGCCCAGCCTCCATCGCGTCACTAACGTTCACCAGTGAGATTAGTCTGCACTACCAGCACACATCAAAAGAGCCATGTGAACCGCTAACATTGCATCATCCCTTCATTTCTCTTCACACCATGAGCTCTCTGGCAGAAGTTAATTTTAGACTACTGATCTGTATGTTCTGTGAGAATATGGGCTCCCTCTGCTTTTTCTGCATAAAATAAAGACTCCCAAACTTAAGAGAGTGTCAGAAACTTTTTTTAAGGTGCAGTATTTGCAATCAGTAATTGAATTTCACAGAATTGCACTTTTTATAATCGAATCAATAAATAATAAATTCTCAATTAAAAAGATTCACAATAATGATTTATATCCATTAAATATTCCTATCTATTAAATCTGCAAACCTATAAAATCAAGTAGCCTACTAAAGTCTCTGCAACAGATAATAAACACACTGATAATATTTGTAAATAATAAACATTATTTATTTTAAGAACAGTTGTCTTGGCAACTAGCTGAAATAAAAAAAAATTTAATCGTTTGATTTTATTTCAATTAACGTTTATTTTTAATTTTTGATCAAACTTAAGCATTCACTGTAATATTTACTGCAATGAAAACGGCACCTTTATCTCTATGCATTTGACAGCGAATCAGAGGTTGTTTTCTAGTCCTTTAAAGAAACATTCTGCACCTGAGACAGATCACCTAGCATGATTTTGGTCAATCGACAGAGGACTAAAAATTAATATTTAGTAAAATTTTGGACTGATTCCACTTGTATGCAAAAACTCTAATTAGGCTAAAGCAAATATTTTAGCTTAAAAGCTGCGAAATTTGGGCACTAATCATTTTACATCATCCTTCAATAATCATGGAACTTAATTTTTGTCTTTTGGAAACTGCATTCAAAATCCATTTGGCTCAAAAATCGGAGGGGGCATATTTTCCTTTGTTTTGAAAGGGCATAACGTATAGCCTTTACATATTGTAAAAGTTTTCTTTCAAGAGTAACTGAATGTTTCACATATGCTAAAGACACACAAGCACTGCTGCTTCCATTTTGATCTTCTTTTTCGCTAAGGGTTTCTAAAAATGCACAGCGCAAGGAGGTTTGCTATAATTTTGATTTAACCTCTATGTAACTTATGGTCTGGCATCTTGAGCAGCATCTTGGAAGAAGAGCCTCTTAAATGTCAATAGGCATTGATTTCTCTGAACGCAGCCGAATGCAGTGCATCCTTGCCCTACCATGCCCTACCAACTCAACAGTTTGCATGATCCCATCTCTCTCTTATCTGCTTTGTGAAGGTTCCTCTGCATCCTGATGTGTGTTTTTCCTTTTTGTATGCATGTGTACAGGGAGTCAATGGCACCGCGGGACTCTACCACCATCGAGAGAAGAATAACGACGCGGTCATTTGGGGTCCTTTGAGATCAGAGAAAGAGGCTCTCTTGCTCGGTAATTATTCCAACTCCGCTTCATGCCGTTTTGATCTATAAAACATCTTGAGCCATGTGCTGAGGGGCTTGAATACCAGATGGGCTTGGAGGATTGAGTCCTAGCTTAAAAGCACAGGAGGGCGAGCAGGTGCAGGAGCAGCCAAGCAGTTGAACGCAATGCTGTCTGGCCAGTATTTGAACCGCTGTGATAACAATGACTAGGAAAGCACCTAGCACCTTTGCCTTTCTGTCATGTTTTTGGATGATGATCCTTAGGAGGAGCTCAGGGGAGCTGTTCTTCTTTTTGCCAGGCGCTTCATTGGCACTGGCTCAGAGAAGACCACATAGCCTTCACTCTATCTAATGGCTGCACAACACCGCCGCTTGCAAAGAGGACACATATACTGCACCGATGGAGTAGGGAGCGTCAGCCAGGCTCGGAGGCCCTCAGCCAGAAAAGGCAAACTCATTTGAGCAGAACAAAGTGAAGGGACGGACTGAAGAACACAAATTGTTTAAGTCTCCAGGCGCTCCCGTACTAGCTCTGAAGAGGACGTCTAATGCAGTTATTGGATTAGCTTGCTGTGCAAACATCATTTCGTATAAGCTCGTTCAAATGAGTTTGTTTGGTTATATTTCTCGTACAAGTATGCAAAACAGATATGTTTATCTCGGTAAGCACGACGCACCGTAGCAGAACAGAGACATATGGAATCGGCTCGGCTGTTCTGCATTGAATTTTAAAATCAGAACGGACATCTCGAGACTCTCCCTTCCCTCCCCAAGTGTGGCTCTGTGAAAGTAGGTCTTGCGGAGGGAATTGAATGAGGTTCCTTGGTAATTGGCAGTGTTACGGCATATAAATCAAGGAAATAAATATTGGCTCGGGCCCCTCAGGCAAGGCACTATATCCTGTGCCTCTGCATCAGTGCTTTACCTCTGCAGGACCTCTCCAAAGTAATCAGCTTAAGTGGGGGAGGGATGGTGCTTCTGCTCCAGGCGGCATATTTATGACTGTGCCACTGCATCTCTTGTCTTGCCTACTAGTCAGAGGCAACATATGCTCATTCACAAGCTTGCTCTGCTGTCTGTCTCTCTACACAGGAATCATATCAACCTTCCTTCACGTCCACCCATTTGGAGCCAACATTGAATATCTGTGGTCTTACATCCAGAGACTTGATACAAAGGTGATTATTTGTTTTAATTAAAGGGATAATTCACCCAAAAATGAAAATTCTATCATCATTTGCTTACCCTCATGTCCAAACCTGTAAGACTTTGGTTAAACCTCAAACACAAATTAAAATGTGTGCATTAAACCTGAGAGATTTGTCTCTCCATTGAAAGTCATTTAAAAACCAAGCCTTGCACCATAAATCTAATCCATATATGCAAATTGGGCAGTTTCATTCAAGTCTTGTGACGAGACTTTATATGATGAACAGAATTAATTTAGGCTTTTATTTACATATAAACACGCATACATAGAGCACATTGCATATGGTAAACAAAAGCTCATTAGAACAAACCTCATTGGTTCTTGTGCATCAAAAATAAATGAGGGTGAATAAATAACAGAATTTTCATTGATCTCTTTAATTCATTTTGACATCATGGCAATGAGTGCATGCTGGATTAACAAAAGATTAGAAATAATCCCATTTCTGTCAATATGTTATATGAGCCATATGTTTGTTATCTCTTTGACCCTTAAATACCACATGAAATATCAGAGGGGCTGTTTGCATCCAGGTGTGATCAGCACTGGCACAGCTATTTGTATCCCCGCAGCCTGGTGGAGCTTGTCCAGTTTACAACAAAATGCAAATTTCATGTTTCAGATGTGGCCTGGAGGGCCCCGAACGTGTTCTGACATGGTGGTGCTTGTGTGCAGGCAATTTTTTTTTTTTTTAACCCAACTCCCCTTCCCATTGTTTCCTGTTTACACTCTTCTACTTATAAATAAAAGACCTAAAATAAAATAAAAATGTTACTGTTATAATAGCAATAATTGCTGCTAGGAAGGATTTTGTCATTTTCTACCTATTTCTACTTTTGTTCTTTTATTGTAATTTGTATATTTTTTTATTGCACTTATTTGTAATTAGAATAATAGCCGTCAGCTAAGAAGCAGCTTTTGTTATTTGTATTGCTCCGTTCCTGCACTTAAGCGTGAACTTTAGTTTCGATTTGAGTTCGAAATGTTTTTGCAAGAAATCTTTTGAAAGTAGTATCTAAATCTAGTATATATTTAGTAGCATATACTAATTTATTAATATATGCTACTAGACAAAAAGCAGTAGTATTTTATTTATTAATTTATTTTTACATTTGGGTTCAAACAGCATCTGCCATCTTTTAAATACTTAGTAGATAAACACATTTAAAATTTCCAGTCTGGAAAAACAGACCAAAAGTATTGATGACTCATCTTCCATGGCGTGTACAACTATTTTCCTAATGGAATGTTCTCTAGAATAATAATGTCCATCTCTCTAAATTATAAATACCAGCTGCCTCTGATTACCAAATCATTGATTCATCATCTTCAAAGTCTCTTCAAAAAAGTCCTAACTCTTTCAATAGGAGAGAAACCTGCAGGCACCAAGCTTTGACGGGAGTCTTTTATTTCAGATCAGCTGACTAACTTAAAATGTATTTTCAAGAAGTGCCACAAGTTTATCTTGTTCCAGTCTAAATTGTCATTCACTTCAACTAAGAGTAGAGAAAACAATCAATTTTATAAACTGAAAAAAAAAAAAAACAAGTTTATATACTCCCTGTTTAAAAAATGAACTACAGCAACTGTTTGCAGGAAGCAAATGACAAACATACTGACAAACAAGTTAGTGCCTTTGATTAATTTCTAAGCAAACAGAGGCGAAGATGCAATGGGCAATTTTGTGTCTGTTTATGCCCAAAATGTTCAACATGGAGCAACAATAACAATATAAGTGACACTTTGCTTTGCTCATGTCTCATTTTTTCAGATCTCGGCCAGTGAACTTGAAAGACTAATGGTCCGGTTGCCCAACATGTTCAAGCAGGAGTTCAGCGGCGTTGGAGCGACACTGGAAAAACGCTGGAAGTTCTGTGGATTTGAGGCTCTTAAATCGGTGTGACTTGCAGAGCCACATGCACTGACACTGAGGCTTCTGGACCTCTGGAGGACTGATCCAGAGTCAGCGACAAGAGCCAGAGCCTCACAGACACAAACAACAGGCTCTACACCCCGTACCGCCTTAGATCCGATGGCTGCCGCTCTCCAGAGGAAGTGAGACTCTACGTGCAGCGCCGCATCAGATGTATTTACTTGAAAAAGCTCTTTCCAGACTTCTGTACCGACTGCGTAACTTATCTGTCAGTGGCGTCGTCCCTGAAGGCTGGGAGATATCCAGGAATATCACGCCTTTCTGTTAAAAATACGGAATGCTGAATATGGGACACAGATGTGTGATAGCTCTGCGCCCATCAAAGCCAGAGTGTGTGTGAAGACAATTTCTGCTCTGAAAAATGATTTAATTCATGGCCAAAGTGCTGGAGCTGATAGACAACAGTTGCACAGCTGAAGCTCTTTGGACAGTTTGCTGTGTTTCAGGCCTTCCTCGTTGTGTAGATGATGTATGTAACTATGTAACATGCTCTTTGTGTCTTGATGCACTGTTGTTAAAGGTCTGCTTATGTAAATTATGATTTTTTTTAAAAATCAATTAAAAACTTTTTATCCAAAATCGTATGTAGTTACTTGGAGAAATCAGTGCTACATTTACTACAATCTTAAAAATAAAGGTTCCAAAAGGAGGTTTTGGGTTCCCCAAAGAACCTTTCAGTAAACAGTTCTTATAAGACCTTATTTTAAATATCTAAAGAACTTTTTCCATTATAAAGAACCTTTTTGTGGAATGGGATGTTAAAGCTTCTTCATTGGAACAAAGATGCTAATAAAGAATCTTTATTTTTAAGAGTGTAAACAGCTTTGGGCATCATTTAGCTTTGAATGCAGAACTGAAAACAGAACATTCAAGAATTTTGTTGTTGTTTTGGACTACTGAAATTCCATAAATGTCATTCCAGTTAAACAGCCTGTGGGTGTGGCCAATTCGATTCAAATTCACCCTTGTGAATTGAAAGGCAGCCAGTTCACAAATTCTGGATTTTGCCCAACCCCGTTACTTTCTGCGTCTCTGAATGTGTCAAAGCTGCCTTGTAGTGTGTTTGTCATGTTTTTGATTCATGTCTGGGATAAACAACTGAACTATCTGCCATGAATGTGGAGCAGAACTTCCTTAATCAGCCAGAATATAACAAGCTGTTAATAATGAATGAGAGGGGAGGAGAATGCTGCTCTGTGTGTGTTTAATGTGATCTATTTGCTATTTACATCAGCCACTGAGATGCTGTTAGCAACATAGTAGTGCATTTGAGACTGCCTAAGCCATTTCCATTGTTGCTTGTACAAGCACTGCCATTATTTGAGAGTGTTACAGTAAGGATTAAAGATTATGGTGCCTCAAGACCCATAGGGCAGCTGTACTTTTAAAGGCCCCATTTTGCTGCAAATGCAATGTTAAAGGAATGAACAAAATCAATTATGAGTTTATTAAATAAAAAAAGAACTGGCACCCCTCTACCAGAGCTAAAATCTCCAACGTGTGCCTTTGCTGGCAGCCATCATGCGTCAAATGTCTTAATATTCTGTCAGAAATTCTGAGCTCCACTCATGTGTAAACATTCCAATAGCATTTTTAGTATGACTGACAAATTGTTAAAGAAAGGCTTTGGCAAAAACAAAGCAGTTGTCAGATGGATTATGAAAATCAATTGACCAATGCTTGTTTTTAAAATGCAATTAAAAATGTACAATGTAGTAAATGTAGCAATGTGAGTAATAAAAAACCCTCAACCAGTCAGGACCTACTATTGCTGTTCTGAACGTAATAATAAAAGCTCAGTGAGCAGAACATCTGCATTCCTGAACCGTTCTCAGTATAAAGTATGAAACAGACTAACTGTAATGAAATGTTAATAAGCTCAGAGTTAAAGAACCAGAGGTCAATTTTCAATTTCTAAGCTGAGGCCTTTTAATCCCACTCTCTGTGATGACGGTTCGATATTCAGCGGAGCTATTTTCAAGTGCACACACGGTGGATGGAAGTGAAATCGGAACCATACAGACAACAAATAAACAAGAAGAGACAGTAATACCTCCTGGAGTATATTTAGACTTCCTGTATCAGATCAAACTGACATCTCCTTGGAAAATGAATTAGGCGCAGTTGAGCTCTCGAGTGGTTTTCAAAGTTTGCTCCTCTGAATCTAAACCTCTTATTATCAAGCAGTATGTCACTGATAGTATGCTGATGAGTGCTGTTTGAGAAGAGAGAATACACTGCACTGCAGAGCCCTCAGTCCATGTGATATCAACTCACATCTATCCATCCATCTGTATGTCTATCTAGTGATCCATCTACCTGTCCATCCACCCATCTATCTTTTGCTCTCCACCTGTCTCAGTCTGTCCAACTCTCTCTAAACATCTGTTTTTCTCTATCTACCCATCCAGCAGTCTATCCATCTATCTATCATCCATTTGCCTGTCTGTCCATCCATTCATCCGTCTATCTATCATCTATCTATCATCCAATCATTAACTGATTGATGTTCCTCTTCACCCCAGCACCCTATTGTTATTCATAATCAAACAGTTGAAATAGTGGACAGTTTCAAATACCTAGGAGTAACATTGGACAACACACTTACCTTTGATCAGCACATTATGGACATTCAGAAAAGAAGTCATTAAAGACTGTCAGTTATTCATAAACTCAAAGGACTTAATGTTGCTCCTCGATTATTATTGCTACTTTATCAAAGCATTATTCTGCCAATTCTATTGTATTGTTCTTCTTGTTTTTACAATATGCTTTATGTTAAAAACCGGACCAAACTTACAAAGGTGTCCAATATTGCTGCAGAAGTTATAGGTCTTTCAACACCCAACCTCACAGAACTCAATAACAGAGCTATTACACGCATCGCAATTTCAATAGAACAGGACCCCACACACCCACTTAATGAGTATTTAGCCCCACTGCCCTCAGGGCGCAGGTATAGGGCTATGAGGTGTAGGAGGGCCCGCAGGGGTGCCTGATTCCTTCAGCCATCACATATCTTAACAACAGACATCGCTGAAGTTATCTTAAGGGTTTTTTTTTTTTTTTTTCCTTTTCTTTCTTGTGTATATATAATATAATTGTATTATGTTTGTTATGTTGTGTGAGCCAAATAAGTGCAGTGCTGTTGAAAAGAATTTCACTCTTGGGGGACAATAAAGCTAATCAATAGAAAAATATAACTTTGGACGATTTCAATAACATGCATTTATTTCAGCACAATTACAGTGGTCACCATGGTAATACAGTGGCTAATTGAACTATAATGAACTAATTATAGAGTGTTTAAAGAAATGTGTTAAAATAAATCCTTATTATAATCTTCACTGAACTTGATAATACTATTAGTCTTATGTCAACAAAACATAACCAAACACTGAAGGCTTCATTAGCTCAAAAGTGAATGTGTAAACATTTTCACATTCAGAATAGCCAAGCAAGACCAGTGGACTGCTTACAAAACTCATTCTCCGGAGATTATATATTTTGTGCTTGCACAAAAATAATAAAAGGAATTGTTGTTGATGTCGACAGCTGCACTGGACAGACATGTATTGTCTGGCCAAGCTATTTTTATTGACTGAGGCAACGCGCAAAAATAGTGCTGCTGCAATAATGCCGGCCAATGAAATGAGGCCTGCCAAACAGCACACATCACAGCCACATTTCCCTATCTGAAGGATTGCTTTGTTTTCACTGCTCCGCCAGCTAATGAAAATGAACGAGACCCTCTTGTTGCGGTTTCACACGGCGGGCGCAGTAAGCACATGCATATTTTTCCAACTCTCCTTCCAGGGCCATTTTGTTGCTTATCCATGATGTCTGAACTGCGATGAGCGTCCTTTAAGTGATAGATGACCAGCGAGACACCAACACACATGGCGGCCTGTTTACACGCTCAGATTGAACGCTTGTCTTTCCCTCCTATTTTGGATCCCTCCCCAAACCGTTAGCCAGAGCTTGTTGTATTGTTCCCATCTGTCTGCTACTCACATCACCGCTGAAAAGACGGAGATGTCGTATTTGTCCTGTGGGTGCCATCAGCATGTCTATTGTCTCCGTATTAATGAAAACTAGGTGATGTGACACAGGCAGCTCTTCACTCTGATTGGTCAAGCCTGAAGCACAGAGATATTGCAATGCATTGCAGGAGCCCAAAGACAGAGTAAATGGCCTGCACAGCTAGTCATTTTCTCGAAAGAGTTTTCCTCGTTTCACAAAAAAGAAACGCGTTCTCATCACCAATGAGCTGCATATTTTTGCATTAAGATGAGCGATTTAGCAGGGAAATGTTTTTAGCCTGAGCATATGAAGCACTGGGACTCTCCAAGGGAGCCTGGGAGACAAAGCTGGGTTTGTAAATGAGGTTTATTGACGTCGTCTATAAATAAACCTAGTAGGAGGGAGAATACAGCAACATTAGATGGTGTGGATTTCTGCTAATGAAGCTGCTCGACAGCTCTAATTAGCGTCAGCCTTTATGTGCTTTGTTTATAACGATTAGAAATTCAACATTGAAGTCATTTACATCTCTCCAAATGTCATGCATTTCACCGCATCGGCAGCAGTGTGAATATAATGAGCGCCTGTGACATTACGTTGGCTATGAAAATCATTTTCATGCTCTAAAACGATCAAATGAAAACATTTGTGTTGGTGATGGTACATGGCATCCATCATCATTCTGAAGGTGATTTTATTAAAGCTCTCACTGGAGAACATTGCAGCTTCTCTGCACGATGCTAATGAGGCTCGTCAACAGCTGAGAGCATTGCACACTATATACTGTACTGCTCTTTGGTATATAATAGTACATTACAGTCAGGTTGAGAAGCAGACAGCCGTTCCCACTCCACTCTAGTTCTCCACAGATCTTTCCTCCAGATGTCAATCACATCTACATCACTTCTTTCCTAAAATTCAAACAATATGTGAAAAGTGTCCCACCGAGCAAACCTGGAAATACAAGTCTGTTTGGCACAGCTTATCTCTCATCTTCCACAGTGTGATGGAACATGCCATGCAAAACATTACAGGTGTAGAATGAAAACTCGCAAAGGAAAGTGTCAAAAAAATTAATGCTGCCTGAAAGTTTTGAAGTTTGATGGTTATATGGATCTGTTGAAGACTGAACAGACAGACAGATCATTGCGAAGCATATAATAGGCTATTCTGGATGGTTGCTAAGGTGCTTCTAAGCAGTTTCCAAAGGGATCTGAGTATTTGCCAGCCAGTTGCTAGAATGTTATGGCTGGTTTCTAAGGCATTGTTATGCAGATAATAAGGTTGACAACTTAGAAAATGCATTCAGTATTTCTTTAGCTAGCGTTAGCATTGCTATTCTTTGTGTAAGTATCCATATGGTGTTAGACGCTGCATTGCAATCTATCAAAGTGTTTTTATTAAACTTTTAATTAAACTGATACTGGCTAGTTTTTAAGAGCAATATACATAATAGGACTAATTAATTCCCTTACTTGTCCAACAAAAAAAAGAAGCAAGTTGAGCATCACTACTCAGGATTTTCTCCTTCATATTCCCACCGTTTGTATGTTGTAGCTACTGATGTTTAGGCTCGTTGTTTATCTTTATCAGTCTTTCTTTCTTCTGGCCTCAAACCTTTTTCTGCTTCTTCAGCTGAACAGGTTATTCTCCCGTTGTCTCCGCTGGTAAGGCACCATAACAAGCATGATAATTTTGCTCTTTGTGTCACCAAACAATATTACCATATCTACAGACGCGGCCAGCAATGAGAGAGGATTCTCTGCGATGTTTAGTAAAATTGAAATCGGTCACTTCATTTCAACATGGTGAAATCAAGTGTGCCGCACACGACCTGAAAAGTGAAGCCAAAACATTTTGATCGCCATCTGGTGGCTCGGTTTATGAAGCTCTGCTCACCCAGAAGTTATTTTCAAACCAAGCAGTTTTCTGTTGATCAATATCATGTGAAAAATTTGAACCCATTGCGAAATCTGTGTTAGAAAATCTTTCATCCTCAAACAAAATTCCCTATCACATGGATTATTGAAATGACTGTATAGAGTGCTGCAGGGATTATGCATTTTAGGCCAAAACCCAGAAACGAGTTCGCTTTTAGCACTTCCGGTTCCATCATCCTGAACTTAGTGGGTTTTTGAATGGGGTTTTGGTTGAATAAGGTCTGTGATTAACATGAACTCAAGATATTTAACACATTTTCTATCAGTAATATCCACTTGTGATTTTTTAAAGCTTTAACTTACAATAAGGTGACCAGATGTGCCACTCCCTGGGGACACGTTCTGCACAGGATTTCTAAATTGCCTACTCACAAGTCCTGATTTACAGCCTAAAATTTAAAAGTTTACTGTGTTTATAATCATGCACTTGCAAACTACTCTAATTCAAACTTTCAGCTAAAATGTGACCCTGGACCACAAAACCAGTCAAAAGTAGCACGGGTATATTTGTAGCAATAGCCAACAATATATTGTATGGGCCAAAATGATCAATTTTTCTTTTTATGCCAAAAATAATTAGGATACTAAGTAAAGATAATGTTCCATGAAGATATTTTGTAAATTTCCTACCGTAAATATATAACAAATTTCTGATTAGTAATATGCATTGCTAAGAACTTTAAGCTTTAAAGGCGATTTTCTCAATATTTAGATTTTTTTGCACCTCAACAATACATCAGTGGAAAGCTTATTTATTCAGCGTATAAATCTAAATTCCAAAAAATTGACCCTTATGACTGGTTTTGTGGTCCAGGGTCACAAATGTTGTCAGAAGCCTAATGAGACATTTAAGTCATGCGACCATATTGTAGTTCATGTATAGCCTACATTAAGATTTTTTACTTCTGGTGATAGTATTTATTTTTTCAAATAATCCGTAAGTCAATGGAAAAATACTGCTGGGTTTTGTTGAGGGAACCAGGGCTGGACCCAAAAAAATTTCATCACTGCAGTACTCAATTTCAATTCAGTAGCAGCAAGCTACCAAATGCACCTTTAAAAGCTCTTAGAGGCGTTACTCAAAGTTTGGGTCTCAGAAGCATGATAATATGCTTAAATAGGAGCCAACATAATAAGGTCACGGTATGCTTAAAACTGGCTTTAATTTTTTTTTTATCATATACATAAATTCTGGGCAAGTTATAGTGTGTATGTATGGGAAAAAAATAAATAAATAAAAATCCAAATGACAACTTAAATGATTTCCTTGAATCAAGTAACTGGAATAACGCATCTAAAATTACATCCTTTTCTGCAGATGAATAAAAAAAAAGAACAGAACCGAAGCATCAAAGAGCCTTTAAAGAATGTGCCTGGCAGCTGGTTGGCTGTCATAAATTTATATGAAACATCACATGAAGTCTCATTCAAGCAGACCGATAATGCCAGGAAATAATACTTTTGACATCATATAACCTTTCATCGTAATACTGCGAAGAGATTTTTTTCAAAAAATGTTGATGAGTGTGAAAGTTGGCATATGTAGACTTCACATATTTGAAATGTACAAGCTGTTAATATGAGTTTTATGAGGGATTTTGTTTACGCTTACATCATCAGCTCCTCTGGACAGTGCATTACACACGGCTGTAATGAAGCCCTGTGTGAATTAGTTTGGCGTTTTTAAAATTTTTACACTGTTTAATGGAAATCCACCCTGACAGAGAGAAACCTGCGGAGAACAGGCTTGCTCAGGAACTCCATGCTGGTTTCACGGTAAGCAGAGGCCGAAAATAGCCGCAATCACAAGCGGGTCAGAGCAACACATCTCACGACAGAGTGGCCTGACCGCAATGCAACTTCAGCCAGAATCAGGGCTTTTACCCCTGTTATACATGTCGTCTGGAGAAAGACAGGTTTAGTGTCACACTGTGGGACAGCATTCCCAGTTGTCTGACACACCAGCTTTTGATCAATTTTAACAGCCCCTACGAAGGGTCAGGCAAAAAGGAGCAGGCTGTGGCAGTAAATAAAGCCAGCTACAGAAGTGAGGCCAGAGCAGGGCAACACTCAAAGTGGCAAGTATTTCATAAGCATGCCAAACAGCTCACTGGGTTTTATTTGTAGACTCAAGCTTTCACCTACAGAGATCTCATGGCTGCAATAATCAAACGGGACATTTGGAAATTGAACTGGGTCGATCCAGTCTTTCCATGACATACGACTCGCATTCATACTGCAACGGTCTGGCTTAATTTTCATGTTAGTCCATCTGGAACAATGAATGATCCAAGATAACGTCCTGTTTTGAAGCGGAAAATCAGTGACTGGGTCTCGTAAGAAGCAAGTGGAAAACTTCCACACATTATATATAGACTACCTTTGTGAAGAAAGTACAGTGTAGCATAGTTTATTATTATTATTATTATTATTATTATTACGGAAATAATATGATTTAAATGAATATACTTTAGTATGAAATTAATGTAATGTTATCTGCAAATAAACAACAATGTATTATAGTTTAAATTTATATTAAATGAAATTCAGAGTCCAGAGTCCTTTTTAACTTTATGTGTAATTTTAAAAAAGTGTATTGCCGAATATACTGGAAACATTTATGGTAAACTAAAGTACACCTAAATGTAATTTCTATTGAAACTTGTATTTCATGTATTTGTGATCACCCATTTGTAATGATGAATTTGCAATTTAGCATTTTTAAAATATTCTAACTTTAAAAATAATACTGAATAACACACTACAGTTGAAATTCTAATCATGTATTATATGTTCTTTAGTATATAGGCAACACATCTGTAACGGAGCCGATGAGACGAGAAGTGTGTGGATCCATGTGCAAGCTTTTATTATGAAACATGGTCAAAAACAAAGGCAGGGTCGAACAACAGCAAACAGGTATGGCACAGGCAAGACAAAAGAGCAATCCTAAACGGGCTTGAGTCAGACAACAGCAAACGTAATCCAGAGGGCTAGACAAGAGAGGTAATCCATAAACGTGCAATAGTCCAGGTGAGGTGCAAACACAGTCCGAAACAGTAGGCAAAGGGTTAATCCAAGATATGCAGGCAAGAATCAGGAACCAGGAAATCAGGAAACACAAGGAGACTAGACTAGGGAAACTGGCTCCGTAAAGTAGCTATCGCTATGAGAGTGATGCACGCTAAACAATACTCGACGACTTGAGCAGGATCTGAGTGGGTGTTATATAGTGTGTGTAATAGCTTTCAGGTGAGCGTGTGATTGGTTGCAGGTGGATCCAATCAGTGCAATGGAACATGGGAAATGTAGTCCAGGGTGATGTGTAACAGTCTGTGTGGTGTGAGAGTCAATATAATGGGAGAGCGACCTCTGGTGGCAATCGGACGGAAGGCCACGGACCGGATTCATTACAGCTTCAAAATAAGTGTACTACTTTAAAGCATGACAAAAAAGAAATATTAAAACATGATGATTTAAAATGTAACATTTAATTTTTTTGTGTCCTTGTTACAATGTAATTACACAAATAAGAACTGAATAATATTATGTAACATAATTATTATAGGTTTAGTGTTAGGTGTTTGTAATTATGCATAATTTACTGTTATTACTACGCTGTCCATTACTTATAACTTATCAAAATAATGTAACCAATTTCAAGATTAAACTTGATTATCGGTTTAATATAATTTAACTAAGTGAAAAAAAAAGAGTTGAAATGATATGTACACCCAATTTTATTTTATTTTTTAAGTTTTTAAGTTCAAGTAGGTTTTTTGGTAACACTTTTATTTTAAGCCGTCCTTGTTACATGTTACATGTACTTACTATTATAATAACAATAAATTATGCATAATTACATGCAAGTAACACTAAACCAAACCCTAATCCTAACCCTAACCATATAGTAAGTACATCTAGTTATATTAAGTAATATTACACAGTACTTAAATGTATAATTACACTGTAACAATGACACCTTAAAATAAAGTGTAACCGTTTTTTTTTTTTTTTAACAGTGAAATACATGTAATTTGTAACAAGGACACATTAAAGCAAAGTTGTAAAGATATGTTTGCATAAAAGTTCATTAAAAATTCATTATAACCATATCTATAGTCATCTATGATGACTGGACATTGCTCACATCTAAAATAATGAGGTCATATGACAATAACAAAGCATACCACTGTTTGAAATGTTTATGGTGGATTAATGCCTTCACATTACTAGCTATTTTTAAATTAGAGTAGGCAGTAGGGACAAGCTAATATTCTATTCTGAATGTAGCTTGAAATTGCTCTCAAGGAATTTAAATATAAAATGCATCCTAGAAGCAATTTCTTTCACTGTTGCTTGCTTTTTATTCCTTTTGCAGTAATGTGTGACTGGTTTGTGCATCTTGGTCTGACAAACGGCAAATCAGCAGTCCAAGTCATGGCGTGCAGAATGTCCCTCTGTCCAATCCCAGCCTCTCTGTTCCTGCGTGGATCCGTCAGATGTGCAGACCAGACAGGCATCTGTACCACAGGCATCAGCCAGAGCACAGCGGGAGGAAAATGGTAGCGTACAAACAAACACAAAAATACTCACAATGAGTCATTCCAGATTTGTAAAACAGTTTATTCAGCATGCTAAAATAACTTAACACCTACATAGTCTGGTCCCTGCGGGTTAGGGGAAATATTTTAGGTTTTTAGACCACTGGAAATGATACATCCACCATTTTTCAGCAGACGTTAAACATTATACAAGTCACCTCAATAAATAAAGATTACTGCAAGATATTTCACATGGACAGCATGAAGATCCTTTAACGTGAAGTATCAACCTTTGCCATCTTGCATTAAGGTGGCGGTGGGGAACAGTGACAGAACGGAGCGCAGTATGCTGAGAGTCAGCTGATTTATGGCAGAAAAACATGGAGGAGAACAATGACTTGTGGAGGCTCATGGGTGAGTTGGCGGCTCTGAAGTAGATGTAACTCTCTGCTGGGGTAGCGCGGGCAGCTGGGTCAGCGCCGAGGGCCAGAGTCAAGAAGATCTTTTGCTTCATTGATCTTTGCTGCCAAATACGGGGATCCACCTGCAGGAGAAGCAGCAGTTTATATCAGTATGTTTATGATTTGTCTCCTTTCTCCTCTTACTCTTTGAAACTGTAAAAGGAGAATTTCTAAAATAATACTATTTATTCATGTAAATGTAAACACACTTTCAGCATGGCACATACAGAGAATTTTAAAAGTGAACAAGAAATTAAAATTTGATTTTATCATATTACTTTCTAAATGTCTTTTATTGTGCATGATTCATTAGTGCACATCATTCTAAATACTAATATATAAAAGTCTCAATGTTCTGATATACTACCATCCAAACATTTGCGGCTGGTATAAATTTTTTTTAGTCTCTTATGCTCACCAAGGCTGCATTTATTTGCTTAAAAATACAGTAAATATTGTGATATATTATTACAATTTTAAAAATCTTGTTTTCTATTTGAATATATCAAATGTAATTTTTTCATTTGATGCAAAGCTGAATTTTCAGCATCATTACTCCAGTGTCTCATCATCCTTCAGAAATCATTCTAATATGCTGATTTGCTGTTCAAGAAACATTTCTAATTAATATTAATGTTGAAAACTGTTGTGCTGCTTAATAATTTAGTGGAAGTATTTTTTTTTTCAGGATCTTTGGTTTGGTTTTTAAGATTGTAAATGTCATTACCGTCACTTTAATCAATTTAATGCATTCTTGCTGAATAAAAACACTAGGGCCCGGTTTCATAGACAGGGCTTAGCCTAAACCAGGATTAGGCCATAGTTCAATTAGGACATTTAAGTAATTTTTATAAACATGCCTTAGAAAAAAACATTACTGGTGTGCATCTTAAGACAAAACAATGGCACTGACATGTTTTAAGATCAGTAAAACATCAGTAAAACAAACAGCTCAGATTTACATCTTAGTCTAGGACTAGGCTTAAGCCTTGTCTGTGAAACGGGGGGTAATTTCTTAAAAAAAATCAGACATCATAACATTTGAACAGTAGTGTGTTACACCCACTGTCGCAATCCAATCAATTCTGGATGGATAAAATCAAGTCCCACCCTACATTTTCACCCTCATTTAATATCCCAATTCACTCAGAAATGTCATTAAAGAAATCAAATGGGTCACAAACTGTCACTTTGAAATTAATTCCCCGAGTCCACAGGCTCAATTCTATCTTGATTTGTGCTGCATTACAGCTCTACATCCAAAGAAATCTCTTTGCCTCAAATCACTGACTTCCAGCCCACGTTCATGCTGTATAATGTGAGCGTGTGGCTGGGAGGGGGTAAAAATGTGCTATAGCTGGCAGCATGTGATGAGGCACACCTGGTGCCTGCTGCGCCTCATCATGCTGCTATAAATTTCCATTGCATCTTTGGTTCAGTGAAACACGTTCCACGAGTGTGAGCGTACGTGAGGCACCCTGGAGGTCCAGAACAGAGTCACAAAGCCAGAGCAGACTTTGCCTGATGACAGCTAGACCCCTCACATCTGTACTCATCACTTTCTCCTCACTGCGCAACGAGCCCTTCAGCACATTTATTTTCTCACTTGCTTTGTAACCTTTTGTGAAATAAAAATGGCAACCACTGTTTTCTTTACTGCCTACAACCACTTCTATTTATTATGTATTGATTGCTGATGCAGCCACACAGTGCGCACAGTGTAGTGCATAAGTTATATACAGCGGGGGAAATAAGTATTCAACACATCAACAGTTTTTTAATTAAACACATTTTCAATGCAGCAATTTGCATGAAATTTTGACCAGACATTGCCATTAACTTAAGAAGTATACACAGATAAAAAAATCATACATCCTGGTATTGGGCTTTTTCGCTTCATAAAATCCATATTATTGAAGGGAAAATGAATCTTAAAATGAATCTGTTGCCACCCACCAGGATGATGAGGATAAGACATACTGTAGATGGACCTTCCAGTAGGACAACAATCCGAAACATACTTCAAACAAGACTGAATTGGTTCCACAAGAATAAAGTAACGCTGTTGGAATGGCCCAGGCAATCACTAGACTTAAACCCAATACAGCATTTGTGGAGGAAACTGAAGATGAAGATTCACAAGAGGGCCCCCCGGAACATTCAAGATTTAAAGTTTGTTCATATAGTAAGTGTCTTGAAGCTGTCATTAGCTGGGTTTTCATCCTAAATTGAGAATTTAATTGTTGCGCAAAATTGGAATATTGCATAAAACATTTGCGAATAAGCACCGTTTCCATCCAATGAGTCAGAGAGAACAAAATCGTCACTTCCTGATAAACTGGTACTAAATATCACTAAGAAAAGTAGGAGAAGCCACTGAATATAATAATTTTCAAATATAATAAATTACTTGCGCCTCAGAGCGAACAGAGAAACACAATAAATGCAGTCACTGTTTTCGGAAGTGAATACCAGCTGTTTGAGAATGCAGTCGTGTTATAAATACAAAATACAGAAATACTTTGACGACAGACTTTGCTCGGGCATTTCATAATGACCATAACAACATTTCAGATGATGTGCAACAAAATCGATCCGCTGGTTAGTCAGATTATGCCGTTCCATAGCGCAAAGTCATGTGACTTTTTTGAATGCTCATGCGGAATTTATTCGCAAAATGCATTTTCATGTCCCATTATTTGCATTAACCCTTTTTCGCACAAGTGAAAAACCACCTCAAGTGAGCATAAAAAAAAAAAATTCTTTTCAAAATTTGGCATTTCCATCACTCGTTTCTGATGCAATACTTCAAAATGCGCATAAAAAGAGAATTAATGAAACACTGCAAATAAAAGCTTTTCCTCTAAGTATTAAATACAGTTTCAGTTAGCCAGTTTTTTTTTTTTTTTTTTTTCCTGTGGCATTTCACTTTAGTACACAATGTTTTTATGGATTGTAATATTATTTCTTTATTTGTGTCAATTTCTTGAGTTAATGCCATTGTCTGATCAAAATTTCATGTGAATTGCTGCATTGTAACTGTGTTTAATTTAAAAAATGTTGACGTGTTGGATAATTATTTCTCCCACTGTTTATATAGACGTGTGTGTGTGTGTGAGAGAGAGAGAGTGTGTATTTGTGCATAAAAACAATGTGCAAAAAAAACAAGGTGATGGAAACATAGCTATAGTAAATACTTCAGATTTGCTATAGTTTAGCTTGTTTGCAAGTTAAATTAAATATTGTTTTATAACAATAATGATCAATTCTTGGCATTTGGTCAATTTTGACAGCTTAAATTGCTAATTGACTGTTGTACAGTGGTTCATGAAGCCAAGGTCACATGGGGTCAGCCATGAACCAGAGAGTTAATGCTGAATGACTGACAGCCAAAGTAATAATAATGATCAGCTTGTTACTGGGTGACAGACACTGGCCTGTCTAAACATGACAGACTGATGTTCTTAAATCAGAAAATATCAACAACCCCTGATATATTGGTTTAACCATTTGTAAAGCTCCCTTGTGAAGATGTGAGGGAATAAAGGTGAGAAGAGACAGAAATAGGGGAAAAAATGATGACTGGTGTATTTCCCAGGAGACCATCAGCCAGAGAAAGGTCAGTTTCGTCACAGTGCTGTTCCCTGAATCTCACCAAAACATGCCCAGATCACATGGAGCCCAGTAAATATAAAATAAACAAGAAATAAATAATTAAAAAAAAGAAAACGCCAAATTCAAAAGAAAACAAAAAACAACACAAAAATGTAATTAATACAATAAAGAAATACATAAAATACATTTTATTATTTTATATGTTATTGACTTTGGGGACACTGGGGTCCATGTGACCTGGACATGTTTCTGTGATATTCAAGGAACAGCATTGTGGCAATGATGACCTTGCTCTGCTGAAGGACTCACAGGATTTACACAAAGCTGTCCCTCTCCAGGATCCTGAAAGCATCCATTGTGTGCTCACACACACACACACACACACACACACACACACCCTGCCTGCCCGCTTGTATAAGACTATCATGATAAGCAACAATAACAAATTAGAAAACACACAGGAGAGTGAACAGGTAGCAGGGAGCAGGGCCTGAGGAGGCTGCTAATCTGTCTGTATGTCAGAGAGGAAGTGGAGCTGTGCGCTCAACACAGCCTGCAGTGATGCATTTAATTACACATTAGTTTTTCTGCCAATATAATTTTGCCCAGGACATTTCCTGTAGACTCTGTCAATGGACTTATTTCACATGAGAGAAATCTTGCAATCGTTCATAGTGACTCAGCAAAAGTTTGATTCATTTCAATGAATCAAATCAGAGTATATTCCAATCAATTAATTGAACCATCAAAACTATGATTCAACAGTTTGTTTGTGTCATCGCTAAAAAAAAAATTTCAGGGTTTTTATTTTTAAAATTTTTTTTTTACAGTTTCACAATAACACTAAGAAAAAAATATGCACGGTTTATTTTTTTACTCAGAAACTGGTAGTAATTAATCACAAAGGAATGGCAAGTAAGATGTTGAATTAAACATGAAATTCTGAAGTAGAAATACTGAAATAGTATTATCTTGTGAAAAATACTCAAATAATCCTTGTTTACAACTTAAAAGAATATCTGTTTTACAGTATCCAAATATTTGTAAGTAAATATTACTGTGTATTACAGTTGTTGTATTGGCGCATATAAACGTTCATGTGTATAATTTGATAATTCTTCCTTCTTTTTTTTTTTTTCTGAAAAACAGAAAAAATGATTTGTAACTAGATTTTTATTCTTGACAATTTGTTTGTCTCACACACACACATATATATAATTTTGCTTTACAATTCAAAGTACAGTTCAGCCCATGACACAACAAACCACACGTCACATTACAGACAGCACACAATAACCTTAAAAAAAAAAAAAAAACTATCAATTGCTTTTTCTTTTTAGTTTCTGCTTTTATTCAATTTCTGTTAGATGAGTTAAGGCATGTATGACGGTTTCTCAATGTCCCCATTTGCACACAGCAAGCAAATTAATGAAAGGCAATTCAACAATCATTCCATGCCATTACTCTGACCACTCAAAGTTAATCATCTCATTACGGCCTAAAGAGCGGATACCGGTCTGAATAGCATCAATCCTCATGTCAATGTTAAACCTTGCCATAGGGGCTTAAACTCACAAAGGGCTACATGCAAGATGAACACAGATATATAGAAAAGCGCTCAATCTCATCTGGGTCACACAGTCTTTTCTGACATGAATTGTGTGTGATGTCAAGGTGAGACTTTAGGAGGCAAGTGGATGTACAGAGCCGTATTGATAACTCACCAGTCACTGGCTGCATCCGAAATTGCATATTTCCCCACTATATAGCAGGTGAAAACAGTATGTGAAAAGAGTAGTATGTCCAAATTCACAGTATTCATAAAACAGTAGGCAAAAAGTACCAGGATGACCATTCCAGTGAGATTATGAAGTGTGCATTCAATGGATACTTTAGTATCTTATGAGGCAACATGATGAATGTAACATGTCTGGATAATATTCATATTACCCATATGCATACTATACGCAACATATTTTTTGACAATCTTGAAGTATTTATTCAAAAGTACGCGATTTTGCACACACCCGTTGAGTTCCTCAGAAACCGATAATTTGGAGGCTTTTAAAGTCTTGTAAATCAGAAATAAGAAATTTTGAGACTGTTGTTACTGAATACCTGCATTGTTACACTCGCATGTCAGCACTCAGTCAGATGCACAGTAAATAAAATGCTACATTGCATCAAACAATCCTCTCTGTTGATAATGGCACTCCTGCAGAACAGATGCTAGTGTCGCACAGCATCCATCACCCTCCACAGTTCGGTTGCTAAGAGACGTCTTTGTTGACAATCGAACACCTGCGATATTTAATGGATGCTTTGCCATTTCGTTTCCTTATAGGAACATTTGGTAAGAGATATCAGTATGAGATGTCAAAGAGGAATATCAAACATGCAACTTTAAATAGCATAAAAGTATGATCACATTAACAATACTTCGGCAAAATTTTGTGGGCAAAAATGTCCATTGTCTACTGTCAATAGTGTAGCGATATATAGTCTTGTCATAATCATAAATTTTGTGCTAAGGATAAACTGTCAAACAAATAATTGAGATGAACAATTTCATTCAGTTTTGTTCACTTACAGTGCAAGTCCAACTTTTTTTTTTTTTTAACATGTAATCGTATAAATAGGCCTATACTTATACTATAAAATAGTCCTATACTTTCTTCAATGTTGTTAAAATTAAAATATTTATATAATATAATATAATATAATTAGTGCTGTCAAACAATTAATCGCATCCAAAATAAACGTTTTTGTTTACGTAATATATGTAAGTGTACTGTGTATATTTATTATGTATATATAAATACACACAGATGCATGTATATATTTCAGAAATATGTTTATATATTAAATATAATATAATATATAAACATTTATATATTATATATATATATATACATATATATATATATATATATATATATATATATACATATATATATATATATATATATATATATATATTATAATATAATATATTATTTATATATTATATATATATTTATAATATAAATTACATGAATATAAATATAGACGTAAATACATGTAAATATTTTCAAAATATATACTGCATGTGTATTTATATATACATAATATACACAGAACACACACATATATTACGCAAACAAAAACTTTTATTTTGTATGCGATAAATCGCAATGAATCGTTTGACAGCACTAAATATAATATAATATAATATAATATAATATAATATAATATAATATAATATAATATAATAATGCAACCACAAATTTTCATTTTGTATGAAAGATCTTTGACTATCTTTGTGTATTAAAAGTGCTTTTTATATTCTTTAGAAAAAGGGACACAATATATTGATTTTAATATAATTTCTGCTTAAATTTCTCTTATTTGGGTGGCAAAATGTGAACTTTAAACGCCACAATTATTGCATATCATTAGATCAGCAATAATTACAACAGGCAAGTGTTGTATGAAGCAAAGCTGACACAAAAGTCACTTTCAAACCAAGCAGCTTTGTAAAAAACTCACCCCTGAATTTGTTGCGAAATCTGCATGGGGAAATCTTTTGCCCTCATATGAAATTCCCAATTGTCAGGATATCTACTGAAATAACTGGATTTCATACATGAAAATTCACCAAACAATGGTAAATGTGACCACACCTTACGCCTATTAACCATATAAAAAAGGTTGAGTCTTTCAGTATGCTCTATACCAATCGGTTTCAATAGGAAATACATCAGGAAAGCAAACTGCATTCATCAAGCCATTTCATGGGGTCTTTCATACCTCAGCCCCTCCACTAGTGTAACAAACGGGATGGGCGCTTGCACGCCATTATTAACGGCACTGTAATAAAGGATTTCTCAGCAGAGCTGGAGGATGGGACAAATCTGGCACACTTTCTCTGCAGGACGTCCTCCCTGCAGTCACAGGCCTTATCGCTCCACTACAGATAGAATCACAGAGACCATCGCTTATTTCACTGAGAGTATTAGTGGTCGAGAGGAACAAGGCCTGACACACACACACACACACACACACACAGCACCTCGGAGCACTGTGAGAAATGCACCTGAAAGAGGGTAAACCAGAGAAAGGCAAGGTGAGGCCATTAACCTTGAACAGAAAAACAGGGCAAGTACAGTGACCAAGAAAAAATAAAGGCGCCAGCTCACAGTGTGTAATAGGTGAAACTGTGCACTTAAAAAGAACATTGTAAAAAAAAAAAAAAAAAAAAAAAACGCTAGACAGTGATTTATAACCGGTGTCGTACAGATCAGAGTGAACAAATCCTTATCAGATCTAAATACATTGGTACCTGGTGCTTTATCTCTATTGTGTGATATAGAATATTCAACATCTGTTTACAATGATTTTGACTGTGATTTAAGCTTTCAAAAAAAAAAAAAAATGGATTAGGTAAGATATATATATATATATATATATATATATATATATACATACATACACACACACATATATAAAGAAATCTCTTATGCTATTTATTTGACCAAAACAGTATAACGGTAATATTTGGAAAATAAATACATTTTAGAAAAAGAGTAAATTATTAGAGTTCAAAATAAATGTTTGTATTTGAATATATTTTCAAATGTAATTTATTTCTGTGATGCAAAGCTGAATTTTCAGCATCATTACTCCGGTCTTTAGTGACACATGATCTCTCAGAAATCATTCTAATATGCTGATTTGCTGCACAAGAAATATTTTATTAAAAAAAAAAATGTGCAGCCAAATGTGTTTGTCAATACTATAAACATTTTTTGTATTATTTGATGAATATAAAAGTTCAAAATAACAGCATTTATTTGAAATACATTATATTCTTAAATGTAAAAAGTGATGTAAAAGTTTTAAATGTAGAAGTGCATACTGTCCCTTATGATCAATTTAATGCACCTTTCCTGATTAAAAGTACTCATTTTTAATCAGGTTTTTAAGTATTTAAATACTACTATTTAAAAAAAAAAAAAAATGAACCCCAAAATTTCAACAGTAGCATATAAATATTGCACTGATCACTTGTTGTATTACTCATTTTAAGTCACTTTGGATAAAAGCAACTGCTAAATAATAATAATAATAATAAACAATAATAATATTTTTTAATAATAATTAAAAAATAATAACAAATAATACGTTTTCTAAAGTGTCATTAGTTTTACTTTCCTTTCTCATCTCATGACATGCATTAAGATGTATTAATAGTGTCTCCGATTTAAACTCCATCTGCAAAAATGAAATTAGAGTTGCTAAGACTGATTTTTTACTATGAATAATTTAAAACTATTAGCTGAATACATTTAAAACTGATGCAAACAGATTAAAATTGAATGATTAATGATTGATTCATTCTGCGTGGCATTTTTAAATCTGTAGGTAAATGTTGCTGTTTATTTCTGTTTTGTTATTATTGGTGAATATGCAAATAATTCAATGTCATTCTTCCTTCAGTGAAAGGCTCTGTATTTAAATTCTTACATTAAACATTTTGAATCTACAGTACTGGCTGAAGTGATGGTTCACTTGATTTTGTCCTGTTTTGTGTAGTTCTCATTTATGGTTTATATTACAGCAAGTCAGCATTTCAGGGATGTGAGCTCTCTTTAAAGAGTGTGTTATGACAAATGACAAATGCTGTTCAAATCAATAATGTAATCAACACCCGTCTCTGCCGCTGTCTGTTCAGACAATACACTGAGCTACGGCTGCATGTGGAGAGCTGAGTCAGAGAATTATTGATCAACACACAGCCTTCCCAACATGACAGCCTGAACTACTGACCTTTATCTGGATGATTTAGGACCATGATCCTTCTGTGGGCTTCCCGTACCTTTGTCTTGCTGCTGGTCGGACTGCACAAAGCAAGAAAACAGAACATTTAGAAAAGGAGCACACCACCATCTAGTGGCCGCAGTGTGAACTGCCTTATGAATCTAATTACAGGTCTCCAGACTGATTTTTTTTTTTTTTTTTTTTTGGTTTGTTTTTTACACTAGTCATGAACATGTGTGGTCTGTCTCCAACATTGCACACATAAACTGGAAATACTCAATCTGTACATCCCCTGAAAATCCCCAATTTAGTGGGCAAAACAGGCAACAGAACTAAAGGGGGGAAAAAAAAAAGGTATTTGTGTATGCTTATGGACATTTTTAACTTGTCTGACAAATGGATAAAGAAAAGCATTTGACAAAATGACAAAGGAACTGGTAATTTTTGAAATGCAATTTAAAATGTGCATCTTAAAATGATTTATTAATTTACTATTTGATTTTTTTTATTTAACTACATAGTAAAACATTGATTAAACAGTTTAAATACATTTTTAATTGAAAAATTATTTAACTTATTTTAACATTTTAAAATTACTTAAACAGTTTTAAATGTCAGAATTTAACTTAATATTTAAAATTTAAAATTTTGAATTAAATGAAACGTTTTAAATGTCTATACATTTATAAATATAAAAAGTGATTTCAATTTTTATGTTTGAATAATAAAATTGATGACTTATTTCTTGATTTTATTTTTAAATGCCACTTCCTAGTCTTCCATATATGTCAACATTGACAGATAAGCATTATAAATACTGACAAATTTAAAATGAATTTCAATTAATTAATAAACTGAGATGGTTTTTATAGAGTTTGTTTTTCTGGTGTTGCTTTATACTAATATTTTCTACTCATCTTGCATATATTTAGTATTCCCAAACTTCTTAACAATTTGTTTCACACATACAAGCATAATTACTTACATTATATATAAATATTTTATTCTATATAAAGCAATGAGTTATGGTCTGAGGACAGGTGGTTTTAGGCCACTTGGCTTCACACTGTCTCCTTACCAAAAAGATAAATAAATTTCTTTCCAGCCTCCATCTGTCAGGGTTTAGATCTGAGTCATAGCAAAATAGCCAGACGTGATGATTAAAAGATACATTAATGCTTCCACACAAGCGTTCAGTCCTACAAACCCTCCTCTAAAGACTCAAATCATATGCAGGAGTGGGCGTCTGAGAGGGGCCAGAAAAACTAATTAAAACACTGTGCGGCGCAGAGGATTCCAGAATGTGATGACGAATCCGTCAGGCTAAACTGCATTTGTCAGAAGAGTCAGCATCTTCACCAGATATGTGTAGCATTCGGAAGAATAAGATGTGTGCTCAAATGCGTTTAAAGTCAGCAATGTATATGAGGATGATCACAAAAAACACAAACAGAATGCAAAAAAATAAAAATAAAATTATTAAAGTGTAGGAAGAGGCTGATTTCATCAAAAATGCAGCAAAACAGTGAAATATTATTACACTTTAAAATAACTGTTTTCTATTGTAATACATTTTAAAAATGTAATTTAAGCCTGTGAATAAAAGCTGAAATTTCAGCATCATTACTTTTATTATAATTAGTGTTGTGCTACTTAATATTTTTGATGAAAATATTTTGATGAGATTTCTTTGATGAACAGAAAGTAAAAAATAAATAAATAATTTACTTGAAATATTAATCTAATGATCAATTTATTGCATCCTTGCTCACTAAAAGTATTAATTTCTTTAAAAAAAAATTATAAAAAAGTTAATTTTTAGATGAACTATCCCTTTAAAGAGCACAAATAACTGTACAAATAAGTCGAATTTACCTTGGGTGTAGAGAGATCAAAGTATATCAAAGGAAACAGTAACATTATTTCAGCTGTGAGTGACACTAAAAGTACACCAAAGTAAAGCTAAAGACAGAAGAGAAGAGAATAATACAAACTATTAACCCGAATCAGTACCGTTTGATGAGAGTAAATGCAGTTGACCGAGTTCATACTGATCACATCCAAGAAATATTATTTATAGTCTGGTTCAGCTTTATGAAAACATTAGTCCAGTTTGATTGACAACACAAAGAAATGAGGCACTCGGCTTTGACGCCAGCACCGCCACACAGGATGTGATGCTTGCACGGTGAGAGTCACACCTGGTGTGGAACCCTGTGAACTTCTTTTGAAGTAAGGGAAATTTTTTGAGAAATATACCCTCCTAGGAGGAGGAGGGTGGTCCACCGAAAAGCAGATTACAAAGTTAGAGACACAGCTGAGACTTTTTCCCATTAGACAATAGGATCAAAGCCGTGACGACAGGAGATGACGACCGGCTTCAAACCAAAAGAATTGCCCCCAGACTTAACCGCAAGCTCTTCTGGGAAGTGCAGTGATGCAGTATGTGTATATACTGTAAAACACCTTTGTTTTCTTCCATGACAACTCATAATGAGATAATTCACTAAGAGGAATTGCAGTGATTTAGGGCTTTGTTTAGCCCACAATTACCTGATCCCGAGAATAAGGCTGGCTTCCCGTCTGGTCATCTTCTGCTCAAATCCACCTTTGTAATATGCAGAAAATGACTAGGAAAGAAGAGAAAATGTTGAAAACAATGATCCAAATTCAAAGTTAAGCTCTATCAACAGCATATCTGTAGCATATTGTCGATTACTAGGAAAAAAAGTGGCTTTTTCAGTTTTAAACAGTTAGAATGGAAATACACAGGGTCAGGCAGTAAATGTTAACATACACACAAGGCTTCAACCCTACTGGCATGAAACTAGGATGATAGAATCACTTGTACCCAATCTTTCAATTTGGTTGTCATGATACACACAGTGAAACATGATGGAAGTATCTGTGCAGCACAGACATTACGTTGGCAATCTGTAATCAGAAGTTTATTCACCCAGAAAAGCGATCCCAGCTGAAAACGATTTTACCAACTATATAGCTCAAATTATAAACAGGATTTAACTGGATAATTCCTCTAAGTGCTTTAATAAAAATATAAGCTTCGCATTTCTAACATTTTTTGGTTTAACATGGTTTCCGCAGATTTTATGAAGGTGAATTTTTGAATGAAGACTTTCTAAGACCAAATAAAGAAAATTCAAGAAATAAATTCAACAGTATGTTCTCTGAATGTAAATGTCTAGGTTATTTGTAAACTTTTTTTTAATATATATTTTTACTGGAAAATGACAAAAATGCTGAGGGAAAATTAAGACATTTTAAGACCTGCAGGAACGTCTCGGTTACGTATGTAACCCTCGTTCCCTGAAGGAGGGAGCGAGGTATTGACCAACTATGGGATCTCGCTTAGAGAGACCAATCCACTTTTGAGTGTAAACTAAACGAGCCAATGCACATTGGCATGCGATGATTGCATCCAGCTGCCGCTGATCACAGTAGGCAGCAGGTGCAAAGCATATTCAGGTTTTCGCTGAGGAGCCGAGCCAGTGACCCGGCCGCTCAGCGGTGGTACAGAAGCCGTGGCGACGGGACGTGACGTGACATCTCTGTTCCCTCCTTCAGGGAATGAGGGATACATACGTAACCGAGACGTTCCCTTTCAGTCGGTCACTCTCGACGTCACGTCGGTAATGACCGACTATGGGATCCCTACAAAAACGCCACGGATGCTGCCCCTTCCAGTGTCCTGTGCGAGCCTCCTGCGCCCCCTTTTGGTGTAGGCCGGGGCACGCAACAAGAAGGCCAGTCACTGTCGTCGTAGCACTACCCACTCAGTGAACTTGGATAACACTAGGAAAACATACCCATTCACTTGGAACAGGAACGTGCGGAAGCCCCATCCTTCCCGAAGGAGGTTTCAGAAGCACTTACACATATGAACAACTGTTTAGGTGCATATGGAAGATTAGAGGTGATTGTAATCCTCTTAAGAACGCAGATTGACTGCCGGGGAAACATGGGCTCTGTGGCTATTCCGTGGACTTTACACATATGGGATCCAATTAGGTCTCTACATATGGAACCCAGCCCTCTACCGGTTCTCACGGATTCATCGAGTGAGGGCCTGGCGCCGGACGCTCTGCCACGTCTGGCTGCTGAGGGGACGGAGCAGCTTGACAGGGTCTGCTGTATGGACTCTCTGGAGCAGTTATAGCAAGCCGACCCGAAGCCGGGGCCTCTCAGTGCTTCTACCCGTTTGAGGTGAGAACACAGGAGGATACCGGCTCCACACGAAGGCTATAGAATCTAGCAAACGTGTTAGGGGTCGGCCAGCCCACAGCTCTACAAATATCTGTCAGCAAGACGCCACGAGCCAGCGCCCAGGAGGATGCGACACTTCTGGTAGAGTGAGCTCTCAACCTGAACGGGCAGGGCACACCCTGTGCCTGATAAGCCAGGGTGATGGCGTCCACTATCCAGTGGGTCATCCTCTGCTTAGAGACGGCATTCCCCTTCTTCCGGCCTCCGTGACAGACAAAGAGCTGGTCTGAGGTCCTGAAGCTTTGTGTCCGGTCTACGTAGCATCTCAAAGCTAGGGCTGGGTCTGCCTCTTCCGGGGGCAGCACTTGCAGGCTCGCCACCTGATCCCTGAAGGTAGTAGTGGGAACCTTGGGTACATAGCCGGGCCGGGGCCTCAGGTTTACCTGGGAGTCAGCTGGCCCAAACTCTAGGCACGATTCATCGACCGAAAATGCATGCAGGTCCCCTACCCTCTTAATGGAGGCCAGTGCAAGCAGGAGCAGAGTTTTCATTGATAAAAACTTCAGCTCAACTGTCCACAAAGTCTCAAATGGGCCGCGCTGTAGTGCTTTGAGCACTAGAGACAAGTCCCAAGAGGGTATAGAGGGGGTCGTGGAGGATTTAGGCTTCTGACCTCCCTAAGGAACCTGATGACCAGGTCATGCTTCCCCACTGACTTCCCTTCTACAGGGTCATGGTTAGCAGCAATCGTCGACAGACTTTAAGGGTGGAGGGAGACAGCCTTCGCTCCAACCCTTGCTGCAAAAAAGGACAGCACGACTCTGATCGGGCATCGTTGGGGGTTTTCTCGGTGAGAGGAAAACCACTCAACGAACAGGTTCCACTTCAAGGTGTAAGTGTGTCTTACTCTCGCCGAAGTGATGGTGTTAATCACCTCTTGGGGTAGGTCACCTAGAACCTCCGCATCCAGAGAGGTGCCACAGGGTGACCCGTCTCTGAGCCAGTAGATCCTTCCTCAGAGGAATTGGTCAAGGAGGGGCTGTCACGAGGAACATCAGTTCCGGGACATCAGAGCTCACGACAGCTCGTCGGCTGCACGGTTGTGCAGGCCCGGAAAGTGAATGGCACGAAGCGACCTCAGATGCTTCTGACTCCAGAGGAGGAGGTGGCGGGCGAGTTGCGACATGCGACGGGAGTGTAGACCACCTTGTCGGTTGATGTACGCAACGGTCGCAGTATTGTCCGTGCGGATCAGCACGTGCTTGCCTCGTAAGCGCCATCTGAGACGGTTCAAGGCCAGGCGTACTGCTAACAACTCTAGGCAGTTGATGCCAGTGCAATTGGGGACCCATCCAAACCCCCGACACTGCATGCCCGTTGTACGTGGCCCCCCAGCCGGTGGTGGAGGCAACCGTGTAAACCACAGCATGCCTGGAGACCTGTTCTAGGGGCACTATTGGCCGGAGAAATGCAAGGTCTGAACACGGGGTGAGGGTTTGGTGGCTGGCCGGTGTGACTTGGACCCGGTGAGTGCCGCGTTGCCACTGTTGAAGCCAGTGTTGAAGCGGTCTCATATCAGTGGGACCGCTATCCTGCTCTTGAACATATTCAGCAGTTCAACACCGACTGAGCACGTCCTTGCATGAGGCATGCTTGCCCGAATCCAACTCCATACCGAGAAAAGAGATCCTCTCCGAGGAAAGTTTGCTCTTTTCCCAGTTGACCCGAAGGCCCAACCGGCTGAGGTGCGAGAGCACCAAGTCCCTGTGTTCGCACAACCCCTGAGACTGAGCTAGTATGAGCCAGTCGTCAAGAATGCGAACACCCTGTTCTGTTAGGGCAGGGGTGTCAAACTCATTTTCACTGAGGGACACTTCAACATTATGGCTGCCATCAAAGTGCCGGTTGTAACTGTATACAAATGATACTACTCCTTAACATATTGTTAAATAACTGTCTCTTTATTTTATTATTACTTAAGTTACAAATATTGCATATGCATTTGCATAGATGTAAAAATATGTTATGGCTCTGTGTTATTTTAACATAAATGCTTTTAATTTATCAGTTTAAGAAATCCAAATTACTCCATAAATCAAAATAAAGACAAGTATCATCTAACACAGGTCATTACATTAACTTTGTTAAAAACTTTTTTTATTACATTTATGGTACAACAAATAATTGTGAGCTGCTAAGAACGTGTGATAGATATGGCATTTAAAAAAACAAATAAGCCCGGTCTCATGAAGGTGTGTATGGCACAATTTTCTGTTTCTATTTGGCATGCATTTTGTGCGTGGAGGTTGACTTTGGCGTGCATATGATACGCACGTGTTTGATGTGCAAATGATACGCAATCAATTCTTGTAGTTCGAAAAAAGAAGTGGCAGTGCTCAACCCCACTCCCCCACCCAAAAAAATAAAAATAAAAAATACAAACTAAAGTACTAAAAAAAGTACTTTTTAATTTTCATAATTTGCAATGGATGTATATAGTGCCACAACAATATTCATTAATAATTGTTTGCAATTCGATTCACATTTATTTGTATAGCACTTTTCATGATACACTGTTGCGAAGCATCTTCACAGAAAATGAACATTTCTACATTACATTTAGCAGTTTACAGCACTTTTAATAATAATAAAAAAAATAAAAAAATGCAAAGTCAATCTGCCATACCAAACAGGAACACAGGGGGATGCCAAAAGACCACTAAATAAGCTACCTTGACCTGACTGATCCAGATTTGCTAAACCACTGACTACTGCGTAAACTAAAACACCTTCACCCAGCATCCAGTATAAAACACTCGGTCTTTTAAGCCAAATAGCTCGCTGATTTTTTTTTTCTTTAGTTTTTACTGACATCTGTACGTGAGTACTATTATCACCACCATCTCTGATGAAATCGGTCGTGTTTTCTCTGCATTAGCCAGTTTTGAATTTACTGTTTGAATGCATTCGCTTACTGGATCCTTAGACTTTCCAGGAGTTTACCCGTTGATCTGATCGCATCAAACCTTCTTTTTATTTTCATAATGTATTGTTTTTGTTAAAAATTTACTGATTCAAATTAGTAATTATTATTTTATTACTCTGCGCTAGGGTGACCACCCTATAGATCTGTTGCAGGACAGTAGATGTGATTTTGTGGGACAATGCGGGACACGTGCGAAACAGACACATTTAGACAACTACTGTTATGCTATATAAATACTGATTTACATTAGTTGGCGTTTCTGGCAGTGGATGCCCACACTCCAGGTTGCATTTATTAAACTCAGGAGAGAAGATAATTTTTGAGCGCACACATGTAATGTCTGAACGATAGAGAGTGCGTCTGTTTTCTGTGAGAGTGAATGAATGGGAATCCAACTGCGAGTAGAGATTTGCGCTCGCGCATATAATGCACTCTCCGATAGGAAATATAATACGCTCTGGACATTTGTCATTAAAATAACTCCATAGAAATTGCCTCAAACGAACCATTAAAACAAGAAGAAAGTCGTGTCTGAAAGATGCAATTGATTTTTATATTCGTTAAATTAATGGAGAATATCGTGTTTTTCCATTTCCGTCGGTGGTGCTCGAGCACTGAGGTCCGCACTTATTCCTTTGAGCGTCCACGCAGTCGTTACCAAAGGGAAAACCCCACACCCCTAATCCATCGCGTGTCGTGTGCGCACCAAGGTCAATTTCTGCGTGTAGTTGGAACGCCAAATAGAAACAGAAACTTGTAGTACTGATACGCATTTTCATTATATACGAAATAAAGCTGCATAGATTTTTATTTTAAGACAATCATATTGCTTGAGGCTGCTGCGTCGCCGAAGAGGCCGGTCTGGGACACAGGGACCTTGAGGAACCGACTTGTCAGCATCCCTCATGTCGACCAGACACAGCCAGAAATGGCGCTCCTGGACCACAAATGTGGACATCGCACGACCCAGAGAACTCGCAGTGGCCTTCGTAGCTCGGAGCGCGAAGTCAGTGTGGTTTGGAGCTCCTTTTAGAACTTCCGGGTCGTGACCACCCTCGTGCAAGTCCCCCAGTGCTTTAGCCTGAAGAACCTGCAGTAACGCCGTAGCGTGTAAGGCGGAGGCAGTTTCTCCACAGGCCACATAAGCATCGCCGGACAGACCAGACGAGTACCTAAAGACCCGGGGGAGGAGGCACGGTTCACCCTGCCGGGCGGAGGCGGTATTAGGACACAATTGCATCGCAACCGACCGCTCCACCGGGGGGACTTCTGTATAGCCCCTAGCTGCACCACTCTCGAGAGTGGTGAGGGAGGAGGAGGTAGCAGGTCAGTTTCCGGCAGAAAAAGGTGCCATCCACAACCTGGTAAGCCCCTCATGCACCTCCGGGAAGAATGGCACTGAGGCACGGCGCTGAGAACCAGCACGTACCACCCCAAAGAACCAATCGTCCTACCTTGAGGGCTCGGGACACGGTGGAGGTCTCCACTTGAGCCCTACCCTCACGGCGGCTCGGGAAAGCATAGCCGTCATTTCCAGATCCGATTCAGGCATTGCTACAGTCCCTAAGGGCAGCAGCGCAGCCGAATCTTCCTCTCCAGAAAGCTCCGGCTCACCCTCCGAGCAGCGATCGACATCCGGTCATCGGGAGGAGCACCGAAGGATGCCACTAGTACGCTCTTTGAGAGGGCCCAGTGCGTTCCCTCGACTGCTCAACTGGTTAAGGAAGAGCAAGAGGAGCGATGGTCCCTCGAGGGTTGGTTCCCTGGAGGGTTTGCCACCACTATAACCCTCAGACCACCCGTACTACTGCCTGAAGTAGTCCTTGCCTGTCTGCAGCCAGGACGATAGCCAGATCAAGGCAGGCAACAGCGCTCCGCCCCATTTGAGGTAACAGAGTCAGGTTTGCAGCTCCGAGATGATTATCATCCCGCAAGGAGAAGATAACTCATCCACGAACGCCACCTCAGCATACTTATATGCCCAGACACGCGAGGCAGTGATCGTGACCATCACCCAGCGCCAGGTAACGACCGCATCCAGAAACGCACGGGTGGTACGTTGTCTATAACAAGACCCAATTCGTCTTTATAAAGACGTAACGTCGAGTTTGCCAGACGCAACGTCGTCTTTAAAAAGACGCACCCGTGAATGCTCTTTTAGGGAAAAAGCTCTTTTAGCGTGCTGAAGCGCACAGGGGAGATGGCTGCCTGCAACACAAACAGGAGGTAGTGCAGCCTGCTGTGTGCAACCCACTCGACACGGGAAAACCACCACCGCTGGAGCGCCATACCACCAACACCAAGAGCTCCAAAGAGCGCGCTGAATTCGTTCAGTCTTCTTCTCTCAGTAGAGTAGTCGATCGGCTCCGAAGCGAAAAGCTGAATATGCGTTTCACCTGCTGCCTACTTATACTCACGCTGTGATCAGCGGCAGCTGGATGCAATCATCGCATGCCAATGTGCATTGGCTCGTTTAGTTTACACTCGAAGTGGATTGGTCTCTCTAAGCGAGATCCCATAGTCGGTCATCACCGACGTGACGTCGAGAGTGACCGACTGAAAGGGAACCCCATTTAAAAAGAAGAAAGAGGAACAAGTCAAAATAAATTTCTGTAGAAATCAACATGAGTATTGTAGAGTATTGTACTGAACTCATAACAGATGATGACTGATGTGCACAATAACATGTATAATCTCAATATTGATGGCAAACAGGTTGCTTTGGATCAGATAAAAGCCTCAAGATCAGCACTTTCACCTCATTATGTGAAAATAGAGACTTTAGGGATTTGAGATGATTGACCCCATAATTATCCAAATTCACAAACTAAACATGCATTTATACTGGAATCACCATAATTACAAGACTGATTGACTTGTAAAAAGTGCTCACGTCCTCGTTGACCTTGTAATTCCAATTTATAAACGCCAAATTTTTATTAATATTTGCATTATTTGATATATGCAGTTTTGTCTATTGATTACTCCAAATTCCATCCAATTATTTAGCTGGTGATAGTTCTGCCACAGAAGCACACAATCTCGAGTCCGAGGACATCAGATCCGAGTACAAACATCCCAGGTTTAATCTAGTAATTACAACATGGTGTGAATGCACCATAAGTCAAAGAAACCAAGACTGGTATTTGAGAAGGTCATGAAGGGCTAGTTTCATATAGCGTTTTGAGGAAATTTAGCAAACAATTTTTTGCTGAGATTTTGTTACAGTACAGACCTCACAAGAGCCATGTTTACATTTCCATTTGCTTCAAAGATTTTCCACTTTGGGACTTTTCCATATTCAGTTCTACAAGTTCACACATTCAGTATTTTCAGCACATACTTACAATTTAAAGAAACAGTTCACCCCAAAATTTTAATTCTTTATTTTAACTCTTAATACATTATTTGCTCATTGTCATTCCAAACCCATATCCTGTTGTTTTTCAGGAGACTTTCTGAAGAATTTTCAAACAGCTGAAGCACTGAATAAGCTTTCCCCCAAACAACATCAGGGCCTCAAAAATATCTCATTAATGCATCATAAATGTATGACTTGCTTTATTACATGACTTGCTTATTACATGTCTTCTTCATCCATAAAATAGGTTTGTATGAAGAACAGACCAAAACAGACAATACGGCACCATGAAGTATAGCGCACAATCAGTATGGACTTCTTTTATGATCGGTTTAGGATGCTTTTATGATTTTTTTTTTGTCTTTTTTGGACATTTCAGATGACTATAAACTGTGGTGGCATAAGCAAGAGATTCGTAACAATTCTACAGAAATTTCTTTTTTGTGATATCACAAACTTTTGTGTTCCACCGCAAAAACAACAGCACACAGGTCTGGAACACATGTACTCATAAGGGTGAATAAACAACGGCAGAATTCTCATAGTTTTTTGCTGAACTATCCCTTTAATTAAAATTCCATAACAGAATAACATCAGTCTGTGGCTCCTACAGAAATCGTACATACTGCAGGATTTTGGTCAGAGATCACGATTAAGTAAAAACATGTGTACATTCAGAGGGCGAGAGAGGCCAGAATGTTCAGTCCAATATCAGCCCACAACAGGACACTTAATCACACTCATCCATTATGTGATTCACAGAATGATGAAATCACTGGATTAATAACTCTAATAATGATCTATTACAAGTGTGCTCTATCGCGAACCCGGTTTAGGAGAGAGGCGCTGACATTATAGAAATTTCACACAGGTGGACAGGTTGAGTCAAAGTGCTGGGAACCAAGCCCCGACCACACAAACCTGGAGATTAAGAAGAACCTGGACAAAACAGCTTTACAAACTCCATCAAAAACCAGAAGCACAGCGTGAACTACAGCAACGGCCAGTAAGATGTGATGAATCAGTCCATCACCCTACAGCAGGAGGTTTAACATGTCAACACCGCACGCAAACAAGTGCCTCAAGATGTGGAAATGAACATGGAAAAATCCGAATTTCATTCCCACATATCATCGATTTCTGAAATAAAAGCTGTGTTTAAAAATGAATGTTATGCTGGAACATTTCACAATGGGAATACTGATTCACAGGGTGTTAGAAAGCAACCACATTTGCTTATGTACAATCTCAGAAAAAAGGTACAAAACTCTGACTAGGGCTTTACCCTTTTAAAAGGTATTAAGATGTACACTTTAAGTACTAAAATGTTCTTATAAAAAGTACTAATATGAACAATTAAGGAACCAATATATACCATTTGTTGGTAAATAAGGAACAGAGATGTACCTTTTAGCTTTTTTTCAAAGTGTATGTTAAAAAATGGTTTGTTCATTTCTGACACTTACCGCAGAGGGTAACTTCTTAGCAGCTTCTGTAATCACCTGACTCAGAGGCCTCCATAAGTGGAATGCATATCGACCTAAATGCAAATGTAATAAAGGGAAAAAGGGTTGAAAAGTGTGCCACTTGATCAGACCATTTACAGAGTTAATTTCCAGGGTTAACAAAGTTGGTTTAAGGGTGAAACCAAGGACAAAACCACATTTTAGTTTTATTCAATACGTGTTAAAGGTGAGGTCGCCTTTCAACTTCCCTTGGTATTTATTTGGTCAGGGCGCTGGTGAACTGCCAGCGGTTGTGGTTCGACTGTGAAGCAACACACTGCAAGTCAGCAGCACTCAATGAAATGAACATATAATGCCTTCAAACATCCAGCATTCAATAAAGAAGCTGTGAAAGGCCATTGAGCGGCTCATTTAACCCAACCAAACAGTAGGTGAAGAACACATAAAATCATTAAAGTAATTCATTATGGGAACATTTTTGGACTTTCATTTCATCAAACTCTAAGAAGTACATTGTTGAGAGGAAAACGTTATTTTGCTTTTCAGCAAAAAAGCGTTTGAGGCTCCCTCCACAGTAATCTAAAGCCCTGCCTCTGAGCGAAGCAGACCACACACCGCCTCAGCTTTTGGCAGGAGCGCTGCCCCCTCGATGTACTGAAATGGGAATTAGCCCCCTTCCTCAAAGCGACCACAAGTGCTATTCCATCCTGACCTCACACAGCTATGGGTGGAAGACTTGGCAACTAACAATGATTAACTACCATGCAGCAGTAGGGAGGATGGCAGAGACACCTGCCAGAAAAGAATCAAACGTAAACAGGCCGATGACAAAGTTGCTTAAATTATTTGGCCACATGGGTCCATTTAAAGTCGCTTTGATTCCTTTAATGCAAGAGGCCACGTTGACCCCGTTAACCAGGGCGAGCTTCATCTGGGGGCTTGAACAAACACTCACAGTAAGAGTGGCTTAACCATCACCCTCATCACCGTCGCCATCATCTCAAGTGCTTCCAATCCTTTAGAATCACATCATAAATATCTGTGGGCAGCTTTAACATACGGAAAGTTTAGCTAAATATTTTAAGAAGACAAAGGAGGAAAAAACTTTTATTACATTATACAATGGCTACTCTATCCCACTGTGAACCGCAACATGAGGGATTTTAGCTTACAAACATCCTGCCTAGAAACATAGACTGTGCCAGAACGCAAACACGAAAGCTTTGCCAACACAGAGTTCCAAGAGTGCTGATATGTAGTTCAACAGCACTGGGACTTTTCACCGTTGATATCACTTTACTTGTCTGTGTTTGCGCTTTCTAGACAGACCTTCAGTGTATTATAGTGGTGGGGAGGTGTCACTGATTCATTTAAGCACATTCATTCATTCAGGATCGAAACAAGTGATTGTCTTTATGAGTGAGCATTTGAATAATTCCCTCAACTGATGTGCTCTAGCAGATCAATTCATTTAGGACTGAAATAATTGATGAGGGTTTTTATGAGTGTGTCACTGAATCATTTACTAAACAGATTTGTTCAAACACACTGATACATTCAGGATCAAAAAAGTGCCTGGGTCACATTCATAAATAATTTTGTAGATTACTTCATATTTGCACACACAGGAGAACTTCTCATGAAAAATGTATTTCTGATTCATAACATGCACGTATGCACACGAATTTGAACTTACAGGATCAATACTTCCAGAATAAAAATTTCCTGATCATTTACTCACAAGTCACAACCATGTCATCAAAGATGTTAATCTCTTTCTTTCTTCAGTCGAAAAGAAATTAAAATTTTTGAGGAAAACATTGCAGGATTTTTCTCCATATAGTGGACCTCAGTGGTGGCCAATGGGTTGAAGGTCCAAATTGCAGTTTCAATGCAGCTTCAAAGGGCTCTACACGATCCGAGGAATCGGGGAATAAGGGTCTTATCTAGCAAAACGATCATTCATCGGCCTAAATTTCTTTTTGACTGAAGAAAGAAAGACATGAACATCTTGTATGACATGGGTGTGAGGAAATTATCAGAATTTTTTTTTATTCTGGAAGTGAACTAATCCTTTTACCTTGGCTTGATCTAATGTTAATGAGTACTCAACATGAGTGACCATGAGCCTGAGGTTAACATTTTTCCTTTATAGCCTTTAATTACTTTCGGTAGCAAACATACAACACTTTCTGAAGCTCTGCACTTGCCAAAGAGCACGTGACGCAAGATCCTCAAGCAATGCTATCCTCAAAACCAGTTCAATAAACCCCTTTTATACACAGACCCAGACTACAGAACCAGCCCTAACCATAGCTGTGTTTTTACACAGAGAAACCTTGCAGCTCCGGTTTATTAACACAGCTTTTCTGACTCTTTTACTGTCCATGATGACACAGTGATGTACGAAATTTCACCTTAACGTGATTATGAGCCCAAAAAAATTGTAGGAACAACAGAAACCACACACAAGAAAGAATAATGTATACTGATTTTATTTTTTCTTGGTTTCTGTTGTTCCTATATATATATATATATATATATATATATATATATATATATATATATATATATATATATATATATATATATATATATATATATATATATATATATATATATATATATAATATATATATATATTTTTTTTTTTTTGTCAATTTAGAATAAATTTGTTTCAAAATTATAGGTGAATGATTTCCTCATAAAAACCTTTGTATCCAGATCACACACACATTTGCACCTAACATGCTTTGTGAATGTGATCCGAAGTCTTTATGAGTAGTGAGTCACTGAATCATTGCCTCCACTTATTCATTCAAGCAAACTGATTCATTCACGATCTAAACAAGTGACTGTCTTTGTGAATGAGTAACTGAATCATTTACTCAACTGATTTGATTAAACAAACTGATTCATTCAGAAATAAAATACCATCTAATGTGTTTTGTTCAGACACGCAACAGTAAATTCTGCTTCAAATTCATTTGGAAATATTTTTATTGGCAAAGAAAAAATAGACAAAGTAACTGGCAAAAATGCATCTAAAATGTAAGTTACTCAGTAATAACTTCTTGTTTATTGAACTGCTGCATAAAAGCAATAACGCACTCACAATTGTGCTAATGCTGATATTTGAAAGAACAGCTCTTTTACTTGTGTGATATCGCTTAATTCTGACACATTTTTGGAACTTAAAGGTACATAAAATTGAGTTTGCATAGCAACAAGCTTGTATGCTTTGCTCTTACAAACTATTGCAATTTGCTGAGGCTAACACTCTCGCGTGTCATAACATGACAATATTGTGGAAACCAACTAAATGCCTAATTTGTTACATGGCTTATTCTATCAACAGCTTGAAACTGCTTATCACAGTCAAGCCATGCAAGAAAATACAAGCAATACAGTCTCCCCTGGAGTAATCTGAGGTTAAGCACTACCTCAAAAGCACAATGGTGATCAATCATCAGTTTGAACCAGTAACCTTTGGTTCTCAGCCCAGTGCTTTAACCACTAGGCCATACCACACATATTATATAAATGCATGTGACTATGTAACATGAGGTTTAATAACACACAAATCTCCAAAAGGATGCATACACATGGGTCCAAAGCAGATGTGCTCACCTGCAAACCCTGCCGCTGCAACTCCCAGCCCCACTGCCATCAGACAGCCACCCTGAAACACACACACAAACATCACATCACTATGATAATTAATAATAAACACAACTCAAACGCTGGTAGAGAAGGATTTTAAGCATTAGAGAAGGCACACAAGGTTTTCCCATAGCAGATCATGAAAACTTTAAAAACTAGACTAGACTTCCACCGGAAATTTAAGATTCTTCCTATAACTTTTTTTAATTCTAAAGAGTGTTTTTCCTGTATCTGAAAATTCACTGACTGAATGTTCAGAGTCTGACTGATGAATCATGACTTCATCAGTATGATTCATGAATTCACGCTGTCATGTAGTTCAGATGTAAACACACAAGCCCATTAACCTTTAAGATGTCATTTATATCTATCTATCTATCTATCTTCTCAGACAATACCCCAAAATTAACAAAACACCCAGAATGCCCCAGCTACTACCTCAAAATGCATAACAAAGACCCAGAATGCCCTAGAAACCACTAAGAACACCTTAGAAACCAATTTGTATCCATAAGGTGCATATAACATTTTAACTTAATTTTTAAAGCTATTTTAATCTTTCAAATAAGGCTTTGACAAACAAGATTGGCTTGACAAATGACTATACTTATTAAATCAACTTGTACTTATAGCTTTTTGTGGGCCATAAAGTGTTAATTTCCCACGTGACAACACTTACATAATCATTATTGGGCCATTTTTGTTAATGCATCAGTTTACATAATGTGTTTGGCAATTGTTATAAAATTATAATTGTTAAAAAAAAAAGAAAAAAAAAAAAGTCTTCAGATAATTGTTTAAAAGCAAGGTCAATACTATGGATGAGCACACAGACGAAACTCATGACACAAGCTCAGCCACTTCATAGTAAAACTTTCATAGTGTAAATGCTCCGGACTCTCCAGCGCGACATTTACTCACAAAGCGTTTGTCAATATCTGTCTCACTCTGCCCGGTAGATTTGGGTGTATATTCAGCATGTCTCATGAAGTCCCCCTCCATCACGACACCACTGGAGCTCGCCATGCTGATGATGACAGACACAACTACGGAGAAAACAGAAGGACAAACTTCGCGCTGCTGCGGGGTCTCGCGATTCCAAAACAGAGCAACGCGTTTTAATACCCCACCGCTTCATGTGTCCTAAACCTCCAAAAAAGCTGTAACTACAAAGCATTTTATATATCTATCATGTGTTTAAAAAGCGTTCATGCACTATGTTGCATATGAATACTGGTGTTTAGCGGGGAATCCCACACAGAGAGACTAGGCAATACCATAACCAACTCCCTGTCAGTGCCAGCTGTGTATGTAAAGGTTAGGAATCAGAAGAATAAACTAGCATGAATCGATCTACACATCTAAATCATTATTCCAGAGGAAGCCGGGAATATAGAGGCAATGAAATAGAGGAAAGGACGGACAGCGAGCAAACGAATGAAAATTATTGTGAGAATAACTCGCCTAGTACTTCAAACCCCCAGAATCAGCCAACACAGTAAGTTCAACACTAAAATACCATGAATTTGACTCTCGTACTAGGTGTTTACGTTTGACATAATAATATATTTATAAAATAATGTATATGATAAAAATAAATATTTTACATTTAAATGCATAAACAATTTTTTCTTTACATGTTTTACGTTTTAGCATGTATCGTTATTTCGATGTGTTTGAGCTAACGATCATTCATTTTGGCAGTTAAATCGTATTTTTATTTCTGTAGTTCCTTCTCTGTTTATAAACCATAGGCTACTTTAGCTTCACTTTCGTTTCTGTAAAAACATTATGGGGAAGCGAAACTCAGATACGAATATTTAAGTTACCATAGCAACTGAGTCTTGGACATGCTCACATTTTCATATTTATCTCTCTTCGAATCATTAGAGATAGTAAATGACAATTAAAACACATGAATAAATAGGCTAGTAAAATATCATTAAAAATCAAAACAAACAAATAAATAAATGCAACAATCCTCTGGTAGACAGCCTACAAATAGGAGGTTTTCGATATAAAATAATAAAAATAAAAAAAAAACATGCATGGTTTTTTGAGTAAATGTCTTGGATAAACTTACCAACTATTTATATTAAGCAGGCTACATCTATAATTTCTTCAATTCCATCCGAATGTTTGCCTTTATTTACATTGTGTGCATTGTTAAATATCATTTATAAAACGGATAGTTCCGGTGTTCTGTCTATTTGTGCTACCCTGTCAGATTTTGCTACCTCCCATTAAAACAGTTGGTAGTACAATTCGACAAGGAAAAATGCTACCTGTCAAATTATGTTTTATTAATGTCTACACCTACCACAACCCTAAACCTACCCTTACAGTAATGCACATACAGTAATTACGTGTTATATTCGCGGCTGTGGATAGAAGGGATACAGCTACCGGAAACCAACAATAAATATTTTTTTTCTACCTATTAGATTGTGTTTTATTAACGTCTACACCTACCCCAACCCTAAACCTACCCTTACAGTAATGCAGATACATTAAATATTGTTGTTCAGCGTGAGAAAAAGGATGCCATATTGATGTGCGCATGCGCAGTAAATCGTGGTAGGAAAATCTGACGGGTAGGATAAAATGTCAGGACACCTGTCCTTGATTCTGATTGGTTGAGCCAAGTTCGAAGTTGTTGTAAATTACTCTGCAAACATACACCTTTGTTTACATTTGTGTGTCGCAACCACTTTGTTGGAGCCACACAAATGGCAAAACGTTATTAAACAAACATCGTAAACTACTGTGTAAATAAAATCGACAAATGATCAGGCTTTGCAGCCGTAATTACTTGTTCAAATAAAATAGTTCTTTGTTAAAATGCAAAGTCATAGTAAATCAATATGTGATCTTTTTAACGATGTGAGAAGCTTTTTGTCATTTTAACTTCTCTCTTCTTTGATGACCATATTGCTAGTTTTTGTGTAGTAACAATAACTGTATAGGGCCTATATGATATTTTTTTAGGAATTTGGTTGCATGGTTAATTTTTGTAAGGGGAATTCCATTATTTGTGTCCATGTCATTGATTTATTAAATTAGGCCTAATTTATTATTTACTGTAAAGTACTGAACTGTTGCCTGAACTTATGTAGGCTACTCTTTCTATTTGTGTTCAGTTTCATCATGCCTAATTCTAATCATTTTGATTTATACCACATGACTCATTGTTTTATGTGTCATCAGGCAGCACATTTGGGGTTATTTGTGATGTCAGGGGATCAGCTATGATACAGATGTGTTTTTAAATGGCTTTTGACAGCTGCATTATTTGGGGTGTGTGTATTGTGTGTCGCCATCAAATATGATGGGGATGGAGGGGAAGTTCCCCAGAGTTGTTTGTGAAAAATTCTGACTTTACGTAAGAAAAGATGACTTGTGCCCCACCTTGGTTTTGAGACATTGCTGGCATATGAGACTGATAAGTTCACAACATGGATGGAGTCTGAACTTGAAAACAAATGTACCTAATGCATGCCCTTTGCCCACAGTGCTGATGGATTCACCAAGATACCACCAAATGAATCAAGATGGAGCAAACTGCAGAGGAGTAAGTCATGACGCGACTGTTGTTGTATTTTCCATCTTCATGTGATCCAGATGTGTCTCTAATTGCTACCATCAGGTGCAATTTCAGCATGTTTATCTGTATCTGCAAGAGAAGACAGATTTCTCTTGTTGTTGTTGTTAATGTAGTTCATTCAATTCAATTCGATTCAAGTTTATTTGTATAGCGCTTTTTACGCTACAAATCGTTTCAAAGCAATATATTTAGTTGCAATATATTTATATATTGAAGAAACTTAATATATTTAACTTGCAGTGGAATTGCAAGTTAAATATTGCAGGGGGTTGCAGTGATACAATAGAAGAACATTAAAAGAACCATGTTTTTCTTAGTGTGTGAAGAACATTTTAAAAATCAAAACAAACTTTTTACTATAATGAAAATTTTTTGCAATGGAAAGTGTTAGATAGATAGATGATATGGGTTTATTTTGTTTGTTTTTTACTATTTTTAAATGAATAGTTCATCCAAAAGTTATAATATGCTGAACATTTACTCACCCTCAGGCCATCCAAGATGTAGATGAGTTTGTTTCTTCATAGGAACAAATTTGGGGAAATTTAGCATTACATCACTTGCTCACCAATGGATCCTCTGCAGTGAATGGGTGCCATCAGAATGAGAGTCCAAAAAACTGATAAAAACATCACAATAATCCACAATTAATCCACATGAAGTGTCCTGAGACGTGAAAAGCTGCATGTTTGTAATAAATTCATCATTAAGATGTTTTTAACTTTTAAATCATTGCATCCAGCTAAAAGATGAGTCCTCAATCCATATTATTTTCTCCAGTGAAACAGTCGTCTCGTCTGAATCAGAAGAGAAATATGTTTTTGTATGCAAGACAAAAACAGTTGTAAACAAATATGTCGATGGATTTTGATGTGTGAGGACAATAGGGATTGCCTTTTTTACTGGAGGAAGAGTTATGGATTATTATGGACTCATATTCTGGCCAGAAGCAATGTTTTAAGTTAAAACTTTCTTACAAACCTACAAACATGCAGCATTTCACTTCACAAGATATTAATTGATGGACTGGAGTCCTGTGGATTATTGTGATGTTTTTATCAGCTGTTTGGACTCTCAGTCTGACGGCACCCATTCACTGCAGAGGATTCATTGGTGAGCAAGTGATGAAATGTTACATTTCTTCAAACCTGTTCTGATGAGGAAACAAACTCATCTACATCTTGGCCTGAGGGTGAGCAAATTTTCTTTTTGCGTGAACTATTCCTTTAATCCAGTGGTGCCCAATCCTGTTCCTGGAGATCTACAGTACCTTCCTACAAAGTTCAGCTCCAACCCTGATCAAAAACAACTTAACCAGCTGATTAAGATATTGAGGAGCACATGATAATTACAGATGTGTTTGATCAAGGTTGAAACCTGCTGATAGATCCAGGAACAGCATTGGGCTCCCCTGCTTTAATCAAAAACTCAGAATTCCCAAAATCTGCAGACTGACTGACTTTCACCATCTAGCATTGACTAAGGGGAAAAAACTGTGTAAAAGTTGTGTAGTGTATTCCAGCATTTAATTAATGTCTCTCTTAAAAATTGTGTATTAAGCAGTCATTTAGTAGCATGCCCTTTGCAAACTTCCAGTTCCCAGCCCTGATCTTCAGCCATTGTCACAACATCCTATTTGTGTGTAGAAATAAAATGCATTTCTATTTCTCTCTCTGCAGTAGCACAGAAAGAAGAGGAGGATCTGAGGAGATTGAAAGAGGAGAACCGCCCTGGTCCCATTCAGCTGGCTCCAGAGAGACTAGGTAATGTGGAGATGAAATATATGGAAGTCCTGATATGAAAAAAAGACACAAAGCAAAGGAAAGGAACATCTAAAGCTGCTAATGTATTCACTCTCACAGGTGGAGCAGTATCACTGACAGAAGTCAGACAAAGACAGCAGGAGGAACACCGCCACTCAAAGCTGAGAAAAAAGGTTTAGGAGTACCTGTTTAAAATTTCTGCTTCCTTTCCCAGATACTTGTGGTGTGTTGCATACTTACAGTACATTTAAATATCTCTACAGCTTCGAAAAGAGGAAATGGATAAAAAGAATAGACAGGCAGAGGAGGAGGAGATTGAGAAGATGAAGGCCTTACAGCGAGAGAAGGTAAAGCCCAAGAAATTGTTTACATCTGAGTTTTTATAGCGTTTCTGCAGGGCATTGTGTTACTGTCATGCATCTGCAAAACATCATATGGTCATCTGGCTTGTGTTTGGATTCAGTGCTTTTTTATGATGCCTTTGTAATTCAGACTTTATAACTCCAGATGTCACTGCAGGCAACTTACAAGTTATGTTCTTTGCAATTAAATACTATATTAGACTTCAGCCTTCAGTGTTGCTGCTGCATGAGCTTTGCGTGATTGATGAGTCTAATTATTTCAGCAGCCACAGTTCATTTGCTAAAACATGCTCCGGTCACTGTTTGGCCATTCTCATAGTGTAATAATGGTTTACTTTAGGGATCTCGGGATTGTAGATGAGCTTGGAATATTAGAATACTGGAAATGAAAAACAGTTGAAGAAAACGTTTTTAATTAGATTAGATTTAACTTTATTGACATTGTGGAAAGTACAAATACAGAGCCAGTGAAATGCAGTCAGCATCTAACAAAGTGCAATCTGGGAGTGACAACACTATGAAAATATGTGGTTCAATTAAATATAAATATATTTTCATACAATTCAGCAAGAACTGTATTTATATAATTAAAATGTAAAGATTCTGCACTATTTAAAGTTCAGTAATCAAACTATTTTTAATGAAAAATGTTGTATTAAATTAGAAAAATGCTACATTTTCACTAGTGGTCTCAAATGGACAACATTGTATTTTTATATTTTTATGCATTTATTTATATGGTCACACTTTATTTTTAAGATCAATTCTCACTATTAACTAACTACTAACTATGACTTTTCCTCAATAAATTTCTAATTACTGTTTATTAATTGTTTGTAAGGTAGTTGTTAATTTTAGGTTTTGATTAAGGGATATAGAATATGGTCATGCAGAATACAGTGTATGATAGATATGCATTAGTAAACTTCCAATATGCTAGCTAATAAGCAGCTAGTTAATAGTGAGAATTGGTCCCTAAACTAAAGTGTTACCATATATATATTGTTTTTGATGTCAAATGTCCAAATGACATCGAATGTAAAGAAAAAAATGTGCAGTTTAGTGATAATGGGCTATAAATGCCAAATAATTATTACACTACAAATGACACGCTGTTTCAGAGCTGCCATTAGTTGAAGAATGAGAAAATGCAGGAATAATTTTAATAGATGTAAAATAATAATAATAAAATACTCTGCCTGGTAATAGAAAAGTTTGCATGCTGTGGCATCTGTGGCACTAGCTAAATAGAAATGCAAAAATACTGATTGGCCATTGGTCAGTCAGAACTAAAACTTCCACCATAAACTCTCAGCACTGAATGAGCCAATCTTGCTGCTGTATGTCAAGCTGGTCAGAATGCTTAAACTGTAGTTATTATACTGTATACATTATACATTATTATACTGTAGTTCATTTGCATATTAAGCTGAAAGAGAATTAAGTATTTTAACTTCTAAAGTGCACATATCATGTCTAATGCATTGCAGGCCACTAAACTAGAAATGAGGAAAAAGCAAGAAGACGAACAGAGACAGAATCTGTGCCAACACGACAAGCAAATGTACGTCAACATTTTTTCTACACCTTGTTTGCTTTGTTTAAAGGAGGAAGTAGGATGTTAAGCTGCATTACTGGCCAGTGTCCAAAAACAATAAACCTGAATGCACAGGTTTATCCTTGGCCCAAGTTCAGTGAAAAATATGCTTTTGTTTAGAGCCTGTCAAGAGATAATTCAAAACCATTGCAAGGAATCCTACAAGATGCTGCTGGCAATTAAGCTTCTTTCATTATTTTACCATTGTTTCATCACAAAGCCAGCTTTATTTCCACCGAAGTTAAATACAAAAGAAGAAATTTGATTCTCATGCTGCTCTTTATAATACAGTGCAAGCAAATGGCGACCAGAGGCTATTAAGCTCCAATTTGAATGAATGAATGAATGAATGAATACATATTTTTTTTCAGTTATTACAAAAATTAACTAATTAATCACATAAGTTTGTGTAAATAATTATGATTAATTACACCTAACATTAAAATCTTATATAATAAATATATATTCACATTGAATATTCAAATTAATGTGCATTACTGCATTATTGTAAATGTTAGATATTTTAAATATTTGTTTAATTGAATCTAGGGGTGTGTGATATGACGATTTTTGATCGTGGACGATAAAAATGTCTCCACGATCTGCTTTTGGAGAAATATCGTAATATCGTGCTCCAGCGCACATTCTTTCAGTTGCAGTTCTGGCGCCTCCGTATCAATATACTGTACAACGCTACATGCATTCAAATCAGTTACTCTCACGGGACACTGCACTTATTTGCAATCACAAAAGTACATTATTTGCGTGTGTTTTAAAGCCTTACCGGTTGCGCTTTTCTGAGCCCGTAAGTTTACACCTGAAGCGCGTGGACTAAAAAGCCTGTCTAACAGCTCCTGATTACTGAACTAAGTTATCTTTTGCGCTAATACTGTCAAAACACACAAGGTTTATGTATAGACTCAGCTGGTTAAGTCTAAAATGAAAGGAAACAGTTCAGACAAATTGATGTATATTAGATGCGTGCAGGTCTTAAAGGGACAGAACTAAACATGCTGCAGACTGTCATTAAAGGGATAGTTCACCCTAAAATTTAATTTCTGTCTTTATTTACTCACTCACATGTTGTCCCAAACCTGTGTTAATTTCTTTCTTGTGCTGAACACAAAAGAAGATATTTTGAAGAATGTGGGTAACCAAACAGTTGCTGGTCCACATTGAATTTGATTGTAGGAAAAAAATACTATGGAAGTCACTGTGGACCAGCAACTGTTTGGTTACCCACATTCTTCAAAATAGCATCTATGTTCAGCAGAAGAAAGAAACTCATTCAGGTTTAAAACTAATTTTGAGTGAGTAAATGATGGTATAACTATAAAACACTATGACAGAATCGACAGACAGATGACAGAATTTTTATTCTTTAATGTTAAAACAAAAAAAACGCAAAGAGAAAAAAATAACTCGCTACTCTTGACAAAAAAATAATACAGCTGCTTTAATAGGAATCAATCTATATAGTGTTTTATTTTTGTATTTGTTCATTCAATTTCTTGAATGCTCCTGCTAAATATGCCTATTGTACCTGAAAATAAAGCACTGTTTGTTTAAATTGTATATTATGTGTATTTGTAATGTGTATCTTTGTTCTTATTTTTATAACAAAGATAAAATAATGACAAAGATTTTGTATCTTTGTCCACTTTGGCCTAAATATCCACCATTCTTTTTTATATTTTGTTACCTTGAAAGGCTTTGTCTTTATAACAGGGAAATTATTTTGGCTGCACTGCTCAGACAAAATAGTAAAACTAACATGACAAGAATCGTGACAAAATCGTGAAATCATGATATTTCTAAAAAAAATTGTGATATGATATTTTTGCCATATCGCCCACCCCTAATTGAATCTACGATTGGAGGCCAGTATAACCACTACTGATACTGATGCCTATATTACGTATATTATTTTTAAATTAATTTTATTGTTTTTAACAGATGAATGAGATTTGAGAGCAGTCAAGACAGTCAGTGAAAAGCAACTTAAATTTCAGTCTTTTCCTCAGAAAACTTACACACAGTTCAGAACACAGTACATGTTTTTTTTTTGTTTTTGTTTTTTTTGTTTTTTGTGATTTCTGGGAGAAAGAAAATCATATGGGTTTGGAACAACATGAGGATGAGTAAATGACGACAGAATTTAAATTTTTTGGATGAACCATCCCTGTAATCACAATTATGTCCCTTCCTCCTGCAGGAAAACCGAGGAGTTTCTTCAAAGAATTGAGAGGTCCAGCAGTAGTGTTTCTATGGCAGCAAGCAATTCCATACCAGCATCATCCTGGGTAAGACAGAGGCCAAAAATACACTGTGTGCTCCATAGGCCTGAGTTCAAGCCTCTTGTGCATAGCTGTGGCACTGAGGTTACAGCCCAAGACACTGGAATAATTCACACCAATTGATCTGTCTTTGATACATGTTTTCAAAGAAAACATTGCTCGCTCGGGAGCTTTCCTTGACATGGCACACTGGACTGCAGCAAAGAGTCAGCCTGCTGCAGAGCTCGGTCCCCTCCAGTAATCTCCTCATTAGCCTCACGCCGGAGATCGCTGACTGAGTCCATCATAGAGCTTCCTTAGTTGTAAACATGCAGCCTTCCTTTTCACGGTCAGCCAGCGCAAGTGTTGCTTCTGAATTGTGAGGCAAGCAGAGTTCAGGGGACTTCCCAGAGTTCACAGCGAGCACGCCTCACAAAAGGCAGAGAGGGGTCTGTGAGAATGCAACAATAAGAGAGACTGGTGTGGAATAACCTGTATGGTTTGAGTGAAAGTACCTGGAAAGGAGCCAGAGGCTGAGCCTGTGACATAAGCAATCTGACAGGATGTGTTTAGAGGTGTTAATTACAGCTAACCCACATGATTTCACTTGAATTCTGAGCAGGTTCGGTATGCTTCAGAATGCTCTTGTGGTCACCAAACACTGAGATATAGATCATACAGTGCCTGTATTTTTTATTTTTTATTTTTTTATTTACTTTTTTTTTTTTTTTGGCAAATCTTTTCTTTAAAGTTCTGCTTGAAGAATCATCAAAAATATGAAGATCTCCACCATGCTGGTGGCAGCAGAAATTACTTTCATTAGAGGGTAATAAACCCCTTATTCTCAACTGGGAAAAGTTATGGCATAAAGTCAAATCAATGCAAATTAGAAAAATAAATTGAAGACAGCCAGGACAACATAACACAAGACTTTCAATGCTTTTGAAATAAGTCTCATATGCTCACCAAGGCTGATTTTGTTAATATGTTGGTATATTTTAAATTGCAATTTATTCCTGTGATGCAAAGCCGAATTTTCAGAATCTCCATTACTCCAGTCTTCAGTGTCACATGATCTATCAGAAATCATTCTAATATGCTGATTTGCATATTACATAGTACTGATTTGCATAAGAAACATTTTTACAATTATCATAGTTGAAAACAGCTGTGCTGCTTCTATTTTTGTGGAAACCATGCAAGTTTTTTTCAGGATTCTTTGAACTGAATGTTCAAAAGAGCAGCATTTATTCAAAATAGAATTCTTTTGTAACATCCTACTGTCACTTTTGGTCAAGCACTGAGATTCCCTTAATACATCTCTCTCAACTAATCAAATCTGGTGCCATTGCATCATTAAAATATTTCATACGTCATCTGCAGCATGCTACTCTATTCACAGCTTACAGTGACTTTAAAATACCACTTTCCCACTTCCTCCCCAGCTCCACCTGTCTAGATCTGATACAGGTATAAATATACTGTCTGATGTGGATAAAATATTAATTTTATATTCATTCAGTATATGCATATTCAGTTTTTTTAGGTATGGTTTCTTTACGTTTATTGCTTTCAAAGCTATTTTTCATCACAAAGCGTGTCATATAATACACATTCACAACACACTGATTGTCCTGTAGTGACAATAGTGATTACAGTGTCTACAAAGATCACTACAGAGGCCTAGAATTTAATGCAATGAAAAATACCAAATGTTATGTTAAGAGATCAAATAGACGAGTTTGCTACAAGGATGTTTTTATCACATTTAGTGGCAATTTGCCCTGAGCCCTGGTTAATTTCTGACCATAACTGGTGGGGATTGAGGGCTGGGCTGACCATGAGAGGTTTTAGGGCTGCCTCTTATGTTGTACAAACTACTAAAAGTGGCATCTGACAGCACTGTTAAAAATCGGCATTGTCTCGTGTCAAGCAAAGAATGTTTTGTTGTGTGGCTTTCAAAACTGGTCTGCAATTGTTCCCTATTTGAGATTTTCAAGGACTTCCCTCTGGATGACTAATGGGGAAAATCCATCTAATAGACAGATCGTGCATTAGGACTGTAGGGTTGTGGTACACAGCACATGCAACAGCGTTTTGAGCAGAGCATTGGCTCTCTCGGCTTACCGGGAGAGGAGGCCCTTCGATTGTGCTTTCTCTTGCTGTATTGACTTAAGTGGCTGGACAACCTCCAGGCCAAGTAATGAAACGCTCCAACCTAAATGTCGTAGGCCCGCTGATCAAAGTGTTTGTGGAAAGACGGGTTCTTGATGTGGTTTTGTGGCCACTGAGAATTGTTATGCTTTCAGTGATGCTTCCACAAGACAGATTAATCTCCTCCATATCCTCTGTTTGTGCAAAGTATCCTTTGTATTGGCTTCCCAGGATGCCAGGCCCAGGTCGTCCCACCTATTCCCCTTACTCTCTGGCCATTTCAAACAGAGCAGCCCCTGCCTGCTGTCCCCGGGCCATCTGACCAAACACACAAAGGATCTCTTCAGCTTCCAGGCTCTCTGCTCTCCCCTCCTTAAAGAGTCGTTCTGAACAGGAGCATGAGAATCTCAAAGAAACATCACAGCTGACACCCAGTTTTGCGCTGAAATATGTGATGGGCTCACCCTCAGGGGTCGTATTGTATGGACGAAAGCTGGAGTCCAGTGTGGATTTGTCTAAGGTTGGTTCACAATTTCATGACTTAATTGGTGTGCTCTGTTTAGTTGTAATGGTGTGTGCACACCAAAAGCTAAGCGAATATTTGCATCGCATTATCACTCTAAATTACTTGTGGGATGTTTTTTTGTGTCACTCGCGCGAATAAAAAACATCACGTACTTCTCTCCTACATTTTCTGATACAACTAGTTGTGTCCAACCAAGCGTGTCAATAAGATCTTCGCAGCAACGCATCATGTGAATTGAAATTTGTCAACGGAAGATGCGATTGAGGCATATATCGCACGTTCGCAGTAATCACGTTGGCCAATGCACGTCATTCACATCGGCCGGAGCGAATTTGCGTCTTTACATTGACTTTGTATGTAATCTACTTGCGTGAATAATTAAATTCGCTTTTGGTGTGCACACACCATTAGACAGGAAAACCCTCTAAGAGAAATTGCATCTTTAAAGCACTACACCCTAATTTAAAAAAATTAAACAAATCAATAAAAATGTTATTGCAATAATAGTATTATACTGTAAAATAAGTAAATATATTATTATTAATAATAAACAAATTTTTCTTTTGGTGGAAAGCTGCAAGGAGACTTCAAAGCTCTTTTTTAAAAAGCAGATTTATAAATGATTCTAATTACAATTTTGGAAAGATGATTGCTGCATGTTGTGTTTTAAAATGCGCATTAAAAGCAACTCAAACTCACTGAACTTGTATGTAGAGCAGCATTTACTGTGAACTTTTGAGCCACTGAAAACAGCAAATCATGAGCTGCTCATGTGTAAATGAACACAGTGCCATGCTAAAGCAGCCAATTATCGTCTAGTTGGCGAGTATCAGTTTGCTGTTTTTACTTGTATTTGGTGCATTGATTCATGAAATCCATGTATTTTAAATGAAATCCGTATTAATATGGAATAATCACATCCCTGATAAGTAATTAAGTACTGATTACTTCTCAGAACTCACAGATAAATCATAAAGTTCTGGATTTTGATAACTAGTTTACCTGCTAATAACTGCCTCTGATATCTTTAACCTTGCAAATTTTGTCAAAGCCATTGACTGGTTCTTCTTCAAATTTACCGCTCTTTGTTTTAATCCGGAACCTTCTTAATATGGCTTTTTCTGCTGGACTCTCCTGTGTCCTTGCTCTTAGAAGCTGAATAAAGCCAACCAGTCATATTAGAACTGACACTTTATGTCAACATTTGCCATTTTTGTGTGCAGTATGCATATGATGACCAGTAATCAGACTGTGAGCGGTCCACACAAATGCAAATTTGGCCATTGCATCAAGGTATTTGAGTGTCTAACGCCATGAACAGTGCATTTTTAAGACAGTTTCAAGTTCAAAATAGAAAAAATATTAAAAATGCACCTTGAGATTGCAGCACTTTTATGTTGTTGATCACAAAAATGCATCGTATGTGAACGGCAACTAAAGGCGAGGCCACATTACTGAAATTGGAGTTAAATTTCACGTGTAAAAAAGGTTCATTGTCTCTTTTCAGTAGTGTAGAGATGTAAGAAGCACCACTCACACAGAAGTCCCTTCCAAACCAAGCAAGTTTTTGTTGCTCAATGTGGCAAATTCATGTGACCAACATGAAAATGAGAAAAACTTGTGTATGGAAGTTTTATCCCCTCACGTGAAACTCCCAATTGCGCAGATTCCTATTAGAATAACCGGATTTTGCACACAAAATTTTGAAGAGCAATGGCAAATGTGACCGCACCTTAAGAAACGTGTGAACATGTATTATTCAGGGCATTCAGGAAACCCAGCATAGTCCAAAAAAGACACATTCCTAGATTTCATTGTGTGGCCACTATTTCTTCACAGACTAAAAGTCATGAGTACAGGGAAGCCAGAAGAGAGAAGGAGAACGCTGACCTGCTTAAGAAGAAAGAGGGGCAGAGGATAAAGGTAAAGAACAATGCAAGTGAAACACATGGTCTGAACTTACGAACATCACTTTTAGTTCGCAGGAAAACCACAGCAAAACGTCTGGGCTTTGTCAAGAAAAAGAACTAACTCTGCCTAGCATATGCTATTGATTAGCATGTTCTAGCTTATAGAGGTAGTCATGGATGGAGTAGTGTAGGTGTTCCCCTTCAGGAACTCGAGCTGCATTGGAAAACGCTAAGGGAACGCCTTAAGCGATATCATGCTCTGAATCATATGTGTAATCAGTCCAATCGATGGGCGAGACATCACAGGCAGGTGACGTAACGACCAGGAAGCTTAAAAACAAGTGAGGTGCAACCGGCGTTAGCATTCTGTCATTCAGCAAACCTCTGTGTGCGTGTCAGTCACGATCTATATTCTGTGAGTCTTATTTACTGTTGTTTGTCAAGTTACAGCAACATATAAAGCTCCAGTATGTCTAAAGCCGAGGCAAAGACAAAACATAAGAGAGCAGCCCCAGTCGTGTTCCAGCTCTTCTTTCAGAGAACGTCACTTCTCATTTTCCCCAGAATTTTGGAGTCAGAGGGGCGCTCCCGGGCCGAAGGCTTCTAGCAGAAGGTGGATCTGCGGACCGTCATTCTCGCTGGATAGTCTTCGGCAAGAACGTCCTGATGCCTATGGCCCAGAACTTCTGAGGGCCGACCCCTCTGGGGAAGAGCGGTGTACACCGCATTACAGGAGATCGGTCTGCCAACCCTGCCAGTGTTCCAGGGCGTGGCGGTCTCCAGCGAGCGCTTCTCTCAGTCTCTTCCGCCCGGAAACGTATTGGAGCTGAGAGGCTCGCCACCCCTTCAGGGGTCTCTAGAGCAGCTAGATCGGCCATCTCCTGCCAGTCCTCCGCTTCAGGACACCGAGCTAGCCGCTCTAAGTACACCAGAGGCCAGTCTCAAGAGACTGGTTCCCTCAGTAGGTCACCTGGTGGTGTGGGAGCCCCTGCCAAGCGTGTCTCATTGGGTCCTGCCTGAGCAGGCTCTGATTCTATCAGTCTAGTCTTCCTAGGAGATAACATGGGTCTGAGGACCGTCGTTTCAATAGGAGACTTCAGCTGAGGCAGTCCTGATGCCCATGGCCCAGGACTTATGAGGTCAGGCCCCTCTGGGGAAGAGCGGGGTACACCGCATTACACGGTGCCCGTCTCTCCTCAGTGCCCCTCAGGAGATCGGTCTGCCAACCCTGCCCGTGTTCCAGGGTGCAGCAGTCTCCAGCGAGCACTTCTCTCAGTCTCTTCCGCTCGGAAACGTAGCGGAACAGAGAGGCTCACCACCCCTTTGGGGGTATCTACAGCAGCTAGAGCGGCCGTCCCCTGCCGGTCCTCCGCTTCAGGGCACTGAGCTAGCAGCTCTAACCACACCAGAGGCCAGCCTCGAGAGACTGGTTCCCTTAGTAGACTATTTGGCAGCGTGGAAACTACTGCCAGATGTGTCTCGATGGGTCCTGCACACTGTAGAACGAGGCTATCGCATTCAGTTCGGCACTCCGCCGCCACCTTTCAACGGGGTCATTCCCACACTGGTGGGTCCCGAGCAGGCTCTGGTAATGGAACAAGAAGTGAATACTCTCTTGACGAAGGAGGTCATTGAGATGGTCCCTCCTCTCGACAGAGAGTCTGGGTTCTACAGCTGTACTTCATTGCTCCCAAGAAGGATGGGGGGTTGTGTCCTATTTTAGATCTAAGTCAACTGAACCGCTCAGTCATGCCAGTTCAGGATGCTCTCTTCAAGCAGGTTGTGTCTCAGACCAGATCCGAGGACTGGTTTGTCGTGATTGATCTAAAAGACGCATACTTCCTATCTCCATCCTTCCCCATCACAGGAAGTTCCTGAGGTTTGCTTTGTGGGCAAAGCGTACCAATATCAGGTTCTTCCCTTTGGCCTTGCACTCTCACCCCGCACTTTCACAAAGTGTGTGGATGCTGCTCTGGCTCCGCTGTGACTCCAGGGCATCCGCATACTCAACCACATTGACATTTGGTTGATATTAGCTCAATCAGAGCGGATGGTGGTTCGCCATCAGAGCTGGGGTTAAGAATTAATGCCAGAAAAGTATGCTTTCTCCAGTACAGAGAACCACTTATCTGGGCGTGGTGTGGGATTCAACCACGATGCAGGCACGTATGTCCCCTGCTCGGATCGAGTCGATCCTCACATCAGTCAAGAGAGTGAGAGAGGGCCGGTCACTCACTGTCAACCAGTTTCAAAAACTGCTGGGTCTGATGGCAGCTGTGTCCAATGTAATACCTATTGGCCTGCTGGACATGAGACCCCTACAGTGGTGGCTCAAGACCAAGGGGTTCTCCCTGAGGGGAAACCCGCTCCGCATACAAGGTCACGCGGCGATGCCTATGTGCCTTAGACATGTGGAGGAAACCTTGGTTCTTGTCTCAGGGCCCGGTGCTGGGAGCTTCTTTTCACTGCATAACGCTAGCGACGGACGCGTTCCTCATCAGTTGGGGAGCGGTCATGAGTGGCCACCCTGCCTGCGTTCTGTGAAGCAGTCGCCATCTCACGTGGCACATCAACTACCTGGAGATGCTGGCCGTGTTTCAGGCTCTGAAACACTTTCTCCCAGACCTGAGAGATCGTCATGTGTTGGTGCGCACCGACAACAATGCGGTGGTCTCTTATATCAACCACCAGGGAGGTCTGCATTCGCGCCGCTTGTACAAGCTGGCGCACCAGATCCTTGTGTGGTCCCAGGGCAAACTCCTCTCGTTGAGAGCAGTGCACATTCCTGGGCATCTCAATATGGAAGCAGACATCCTGTCGAGGCAGGGGCCGAGACCCGGGGAATGGAGGCTTCACCCAGAGGTGGTGGAGCAGATATGGAGAGTTTTTGGCCAGGCTCAGGTGGATCTGTTTGTGACTCAAATGACATTGCACTGTCCCCTCTGGTTCTCTCTGACTCATCCAGCTCCACTGGGGCTGGATGCCTTGGTACAGACTTGGCTGAGGCTTCGTCTGTACGCCTTTCCCCCGATCGCTCTGCTTCCGGGAGTTCTAGAGAGAGTGCGCCGGGACGGGGTCCGTCTATTGCTTGTAGCCCCGTTCTGGCCGGGCTGAGTATGGTTCTCGGACCTGATTTCTCTCCTCGATGGCTCTTCATGGGAGATTCCCGTCAGGAAGGATCTCCTCTCACAGGCGGAGGGCATGATCTTTCACCCTCGCCCGGAGTTGTGGAAGCTGTGGGTGTGGCCCCTGAGGGGGCACAACTCATAGCCTCTGGTCTCTCAACTGAGGTTGTAGAGACCATCCTCCAATCCAGAGCTCCCTCAAAGAGGAAACTGTACGCCCTTAAGTGGAGACTCTTCACTTCATGGTGCGGAGATCGCCAGCTTGACCCAGTTTTGACCCAATCGACTGCCCGATTGGTACAGTGCTGGAGTTTTTGCAGCCCTGTTTCTCCGAAGAGTTAACCCACTCCACCCTGAAGGTCTACGTGGCGGCTATAGCAGCCTACCACGCCCCTCTTGGTGGTTTTTCAGTAGGCAAGAACCCTCTAGTTACACGTCACCCGCCCGTGACATCTCGCCCATCGATTGGACTGATTACACATACAATTCAGAGCATGATATCGCTGAAGGCGTTCCCCTAGCGCTTTCCGACGCAGCATCTCGTTCCCTCTGGGAACGTCTCGGGTTACTTGACTGTGACCCTGTTCCCTGAAAAAGCGGGAACAAGATGCTGCGTATCAAACGCTAATGAGAACATTCTTTGTTCGACTGGTTGTGAAGCACGTGTGTCAAACACGCCAAGAATTGGCTTAAATAACCTCGGTAGGTGACGTAACTGATTACACGCACCTGGAGGTTATAAATAGACGTGACACGGAAACATCCTCAGGTTACACCTTTATCTGAAAGTATGTCCAAGCACGCCTACAGTACGGCATTGAGGCGCAGCATCTCGTTCCCACTTTTTCAGGGAACAGGGTTACAGTCAAGTAACCCGAGACGTTCCCAATCAAAAGCTACTCTCGATGATGCGTATCAAACACTAATGGGAATGAGAATACCAACGTCGCCGCACTGAAAGTGTCTGGACCCCCCAAGGCTGTGGAGTGTGTGCACAAACATTGAAAAAGGTCTCAGACATGCCTATGGGATGTTGACTCAAGGACATGCGAGCCCAGAGTAGCATGGACATCCAAACTATAGAATCTGACAAATGTGTGTGGAGAGGACCAGCCTGCCGCATCACACACTTGCTGCAAGGGGACACCTCTTGCCAAAGCCGTAGAAGATGCAACCCCCCTGGTTGAATGGGCTCTAACTCCTAGAGGCGAAGCTTGCCCATGCGCCTCATAGGCTAGGGCAATAGCATCCCTCACCCAATGTGATATAGTATGCTTTGTGGCAGCCGCCCCCGGTTACGGCCCCCATAGCATATGAAAAGTTGCTCCGACTTACGCCACTGGCTAGTGCGGTGGACGTAGATCTGAAGAGCACGTACTGGACACAGTAAGTGAAGTCTTTCCTGCTCCGGTGTCGTGAACGGCGGAGGGCAGAAGGCTTCAAGAACGACCGGATTCATGGTCGAGAATGGAACTTTCGGAAGATAATTCGGGTGAGGATGCAAAATAACTTTGACCAGCCCAGGGGCAAAGTCTAGGCAGGATGGCGAGATTGACAGAGCCTGCAAATCCCCAATTCTCTTAAGAAAAGTAATGGCCATTAAAAAAAAAACATCTTTAGAGTCAGAAACCTGACAGGCGCTGACTCCAGTGGTTCGAAAGGGGTCGTGACCAGACCCTATAGCACAATAGCTAAGTCCCATGAAGGGACTGTCGCTCTAGTGGGCGGCCTTAACCGTCTAGCTTCCCGAATGAAGCGGGCAACTATAGGGTGCTTTCCCACAGAAACCCCATAAATCAGAACATGGCAAACTGAAATGGCGGCCACATAGACTCTGAGAGTACCAGGACATGTGCCTGAGGACAATTTCTCTTGCAGGAACTCCAGCACTGAAACAACTTGGCAGTGAACTGGGACTACATGGTGTGCCATACACCAATTTTCGAAAATGTGCCATTTGAAGGCATAACATCTTCTAGTGAAGGGAGCCCTAGCGCTTAGAATAGTCTCTACTACGTCGGCTGGAAGCCCAGCATGTCTCAGTTGGTCCCCCTCAGGGGCCAGACATGAAGGTTCCAGAGCTCGGGCCGGGGATGAAATACTGTCCCCTGCGCCTGAGATAGGAGATCTCTCCTGACCGGAATCGCCCACGGCGAGCCATCGAGGAGGGATATTAGATCTGAGAACCATACTCTGGTCGGCCAATGGGGCGCTATCAGTAAGAGGCGAGACCCCTGTTGATGGACCTTGGCCAGGACTCCCGGGAGCAGAGCGATCGGGGGAAATGCATAAAGACCCCGTCTGGGCCACATATGGGCCATAGCGTCCAGACCCAGGGGAGCTGGAGGAGTCAGAGAGAAGTAGAGGGGACATTGTGCTGTCTCCTGTGAAGCAAAGAGGTCCAGCTCTGCTTCGTAAAATCTTTCCCAGACTTGACTGAATACTTCAGCATGGAGTTTCCATTCCCCATGTGTCAGAGCTTGTCTGGACAGCAAGTCTGCTCCCACATTCATATGCCGGGGGATGTAAATCGCCCTGAGGGACAGGAACTTGTCCTCAAATAAGGGTTACGTCCAGAAGCTGCTGCGCTAGCCTGTTCAAGCGGCACGAACGCAGTCCGCCCTGGTGATTTATGTAAGAGACTACCGCCCTGTTGTCCACCCGCACTAGGACATGGTAGCCTCTCAACTGCTGGAGGAAGTATTTCAGGGCCCGAAATAGAGCCATCATTTCGAGGCAATTGATGTACCAATCGAGAAGATGGCCTCTCCAGATCCCTTGGGCTGGACGGCTATCCAAGACCGCACCCCAGCCCGTGAGGGAAGCATCTGTCGTTAGCATCTTGCGACGACAACACGGACCTAGAGTGGGACCCAAAGTCAGAAACCTGGGTCTGAACCACATAGAAAGGGTACGAAGCCCCTGGCGCGTAACCCTTATTTGCCTCTGGGGATTGGCCCTTGGATGAAATCCCCTGGCTCTGAGCCACAACTGAAATGATCTCATGTGCAGGAGACCCAAGGGTATCACCGTGGATGCAGCTGCCATGAGACCTAGAACCCTCTGAAGGTAATGAACAGTAATCCTCTGGCCTAGCTTTGATGTTCTTTAGGGCGTCCTTGAGATCGATTGTCACGAATCAATCCTCCGATTGAATCTGAGACACAATCATCTTGATTGTCAACATTTTGAACTTGTATGTTCTGAGGTAGAGGTTCAAACCGCGAAAATCTAAAATCGGACGCAACCCCCCATTTTTCTTGGGAACCAGAAAATACCGGCTGTAATAGCCTGAGTCTGTGTCTGGTAGGGGAACACGTTCTATGGCCCCTTTGTCCAACAGACCTTGTAATTCCTGTGTCAACAAATGCACTCGTTCTGGTTTCACGGAAGTGGAGACCACGTCGTTGAAACGTGGAGACCGATATGCAAACTGAATCCTGTAGCCTTTCTCTACAGTCCTTTCTACCCACGGAGAGATATTTGGCAGTAGCTTCCACGCTGCCAGCCTCCCTGAAAGGGGCACTAGTTTTGACACTTCGCTTTGATGGGGGGAAGTTAGATGTCTGGTGTCCTGAAACGTGGCAGGAGGCAACCGAACACCTAACATTTCGCTGGAGACCGCTGGTATCCGAAACACTAGTGGTGGCGGAGATTGTACAGCGGCCCCCTGAGGGTGCCAGGAAGGAGCCTCTACTCTCTGTTGGAATTTTACGTGCCCCTCCCCGGGGGGGCACACCCCCACGGTCCTGGGCGCACCAGCCTCAGGACTTTTTCTTAGATGATGCTCCGCAGTTCCGGTCTCTTCGATGCGGATTAAGAAGTGCGGCGAGCCACTCCCCAGTCTCTTCAAGGGGGCGCACGACTCGCCACACTCTCCTTCTGGGCTTCTCGCCTCAGAGGAACCGAACCTGGTCGGGACTGGGTGGCCGACAGTCCCAACGCTTGAGCACGGTGGTGGAGAAACCTCACGAACGCTTCTTCATAGTGCTTCGCCTCCCGAAACCTCGTGGCGACTGAGCTGACAGCATCGCGAAATAGGCCAGAAGGCGAGACGGGGGCATCAAGAACGAAAGATCGATCCCTCTCCTTGATGCCCGTGAGGTTCAGCCACAGATGTCTCTCCTTGGAGACCATAGCAGCCATAGAATGGCCGATGGCACGGGCCGTCTGCTTAGTCGCACGGAGAGACAGATCTGTGGCCCGGCGAAGTTCGGAAAACGCCTCTTCATCGATGGTCCCGCCTGTGCTCAAGTCTTTGAGCAGGTCAGCCTGGTACGCCTGCAGAACCGCCTTGGTGTGCAGGGCAGCACCAGCCTGACCCACTGCCTGAAAAGCTTTCCCCACCAGCGAGGATGTCATTCTACAAGGCTTGGTGGGGAGCATAGGCTTTTTCAGGGAGGATGAAGTCCCAGGGGAGAGATAGCCCGCAAGCGTCTCTTCCACCTGGGGCATCATGCTGTAGCCCCGTGCCTTTGCATCCACGATAGTCAAATAAATCGACGTCGATGGCACGAAGACACGGGACGAATAGGGCTTACTCCATGAACAAACCAGCTCGTCATGGAGATCGCCAAAGAAGGGGAGAGACCTTCGCTGAGGCCCCTCCCCTCAGCCACCTGACAGAAACCTGTCATCTAACTTTGAGCGTTTGGGGGTCTCCTGCTCCTGCGGCCAGTCTAGTTTTAAACGATCGACTGCTCGAGTTACCACCTCGAATAACTCCTCATACGCTCTATCATCGCGAGTGGAGCGCTCTGAGATGGCACTCTCCATCTCCGCAGAAGCATGAGATGAAGTATCCTCGGCCCGTTCAGAAGAAGCGCCGAAGCGTGCTTCAAAAGCGGACGCGAGGATCTCGTGATCCGGCGAGAGCGCGAGAGAAAGGGGCGAACCCGTCTCACGCGCCTCAACCAGATCAACAAGTGACCCCCAGGATCTTACCAAGGGAGCGGCGGCTCGCTCGTCTTTGAAAAAAAAAAAACGACCCGAGCGCGAAGCACTTTGATAAGCAAAACATCGCAGTGCTCGCATTCTCCCTCGAGCCCGAGGGCAGGGTGCTCATCCCCCAAACACTCAAAACAGAATCTGTGAGGATCGTCCTCCAAGATGAGCCTCTGACACGGAGGCACGCATCTCTTATCAGACTCTGCCATGATAATGTAAGTACTTTACTTATATATATCTTTTTTTTTTCCTCTCTGCTTTCTCACAACACACACACACACAATGCGGTCCTTGAAGACAAAGAAACCTGAGGATGTTTCCGTGTCACGTCTATTTATAACCTCCAGGTGCGTGTAATAAGTTACATCACCTACCGAGGTTATTTAAGCCAATTCTTGGCGTGTTTGACACACGTGCTTCACAACTGGTCGAACAAAGAATGTTCTCATTAGCGTTTGATATGCAGCATCGAGAGTAGCTATTGATAGGGAACCATGGTTACATACGTAACGTTTTCCAGCTGGCTGTATAGTCATATTTCTTTGGCTTTGAATGCCTCTATGTCGATCAAACACAGACTTAATTCACTGATATGCATCGAGGACAAAAGGTCAGCCTGGCCTATCATGTTGATATTGTTGTTTATTCATGCAAATATGTAATTAAATTGTTATAGCCACAGAGCTTGAATGCTTTTACATAAGTAGAGGAGACATTTCTGTTGGAGATGAAGTTTTTATTAACTTACTATTTCCAGACAGAAATTTTGGAGGAAAAACAAAAACAACAGGAGGAGGACAGGAAGAGACGGACTGAAGCTGACCATCGGCGGTATGGGTGCCTAATCATGACAGACCACTAAGAAAGCCATGACTGTCAGAATTAATAAAGGAGTCTGAGACCACTAGTAAAAATGCTTATATTATGCATTTTTCTAATTTGATGCCAGATTTTCATTACAAATTATATTTTCAACATTGCAATTTGAATGAAAAGTTCAATTGGAAAAATTTCAGAATGCTTTAATGTTTTGATTGTTCTAATGACTCTACAATGACTTTGTGATTATTCAGGGGAGCATTGTGTGTTAAAATGATGATGAAAAAAAAACCTGTCATACAGCATATGATTTTTTCCCCCCCTGTGAAACACCAAAGGAGATATTTAGCAGAATGTCTGAGCTGCACAATGGAAGTGGATGGGGTTCAGCATCTGTCTGTTCCTCAGATGGAAAAGATCACCTTGAACATTCTATAAATAACTACTTTTGTGTTCCATGGAAGAAAGAAAGGTCTCATGGCACATTCTGAACTTGTATAGACTCTTGTGAAAAAGTACACTTGAGTGAAAAAAGTACTTATTAGAGAAATAGCATACTTTTATAGAATACTTGTGTAATTTAAGAATGTTTTAGACACTTAATTGCATGTTAATAATGTGTTATAGTTTAAATTTATGCAATTAATGTTAAAGTGCTTTCTGACCACTTAAGTAGGACTTACATATTTATATATAATTTCATAATTACTTCTTTTGTCTTTGAAATATGTGTGCTTCTGAATGTACTGACAAGCATTTAACTAAATATACTTAAGTGTAATTACTGTTGAACTTACATGTATTTATATTTGCAACTGTATATTTGTAACAATTTCCGTTTAAAATATATTAACTTTAAATGTAGCATATTGAATATCACACTACAGTTAAAATTATAATTATTTGACGTTTAGTACGTTAGTCAACACATCAAAATAAGTGTACTTTAAAACATGACAAAGGATTATTAAAACGAGGTAAAATGTACTTTAAAGAAAAATGTTTAATTTGAAAAATTACAAAGTGTGTTAGGAAACATAAAAGTCATGAAAGTGCACTTTCTTTTAGTACACTTAAGTGGGCTTTTATTACATTAATATTATATTATCTGTTAGTATTTTTTAATATACTTCAAGATTTTAAGCATATTTCAAGTGCACAATCAATACATTTAAGCATATTTCTTTTTCACAAGGCTAGAACCCTAGAAACAGTTCTTTATTTTAAATGTATCGAAATCCTAACGTGTTGTACAGTTCTAAATTAGAAAGATTTGGATTTCAACATGGTCTCAGACATCTGTATCCCACTGTACTACTCAAGTAGGAGTATTTCATTGCTCGGAACAAGTTGTGAAACGTTCTGATGACATATTGCTCTCTTCAGGGTGAACATGTCCTTCCTAGACCGTCTGGAGGTGGGTAGTTCAGGTAGGGTGCCTGAACCCGTGACCCAAACCCCTGAAAGCACTAACGTCTGGCTGGATGATGATGATGATGACGATGATGAACAGCAGGATACAGCCTTATCCACAGTACCCAACCCATCACAGCTCCACACAGACTGTGAAGAGGAGGATGGTGAGTCTTAAACAAGATTTATATGCATCTGCCATGGCACTGTGTGTGTTTAGGTCTGTTTCGTTTCACAGCACCTCTGGAAACGTCTCCATTGCTTCGACTTCTTGAGTCTCAAAGCCTCTGCTTGTGTGTGATATTAAACAGATCTCACACCCCCTGTGCCGGACAGCATATCACATTGTGTAAATAAAAATGTCCCGGCATGCCAGACACGTGTTGCTCTTAGATGCCCCTGTATATTCAAACTGTCAGTGTTATGAGAGGTTAATGTCAATGAGTCAGTAAGAGACAAACTCATTAGCAGCGAGCTGCGTGGTTGATGTGTTTTTGCTCTAGATTGTTTTGAGGTCCGAATTGCCTGCTGTAAAGTAAACTCATTTGGCCTGGGAGAAGCTTGAATTATTGGCATGCCTGTCTGACAGCAGATTCATTAACTGTATGTCTGAAGCGACTGCTGAAACAAAAACATCGGTTAGCTCTTCCAGATCCAGTCTGGCTGCATTGTCATTACTTGGAAATGTACCATTCTGTCTTCAGACTTGTCCTGCTGTAGTGTGGGTTAAAGAAATAGTTCATCCAAAAATGAAAATCAGTCAGTATTTACTTACCCTCATGTAGCAGTAAGCCCTTATGCTGTTATTATTTCTGCAGAACACACAGGGAGAATCTTCTTGCAGCTCTTTTCCATAAAAAGACAGTTCTGGATGTCATTGCAAAAAGCACCATTAAAGCAGTTCACACGATGTGTGTACTATATTTTAAGTACAATTCATTATTCACTCTCAAATCAAAGCAAACATGCAAAAGATTTTATAGCCGTCAAATCAATTATACTCTGTACCTTTAGAGGTAGAGGTAATTTTTATTGACATTTTGAATTATTTTATTTTTATATTTTCTTTTTTTCATTTTAATTTTAAAGTTTTGGATATTTTGTTGTGTTTGTCATATGTAGTAGTTTATTTATTTATTTATTTTTTAAATACGTCTAATTGTTATTTATTATTAATTTTAGTTGTTTTAGTACATTTAACTTTGTTTTAGTACAACGTAAACTAAATAACATTGAAAAATGTTGGCAGCTATCTAAAATTAGTTTTTATATTTTATCGCAATTAATATTATTTAATTTCAAGTAACACTTTTAAGTAGTTTTAGTTAACTCTGGTCACTGGGGCAGAAAGATCTATTCACACCAAGGTGAATATTCAGTTGAAAAATATTCTGTGCAGTAAATAAAAGTGGTCAGCTAATAGGCTTTTCTAAAAGCGGCATCTACTGAGAATGAATCTGCATTTTCATTCAACACATTTTTTACGTACCTGTCCAAATTTTCATGCTAAACTTTTGCGTTGGGCCTTTAAAAGCCTTTTTACCCTATTTACCACTAAAAGGTTCATAGTAGTATCTTAAAGGTATGTATAACATGCTGATTTTAGAGGTAAATAATGTGCAAAGTTACCCCTTCAATGGTACTGCCACAGTGACGAGCTGTTGTATCCCCTTTTTGCACATTTTTTCCTAACAGTGGCAGAGGTTGGACTTCAATGCCATCAGAAAGATGTCATTGGTTCTCATATGACCATATGATTTAAGTTGAGAGGTTTTAGTGTTTTTATAGTGTCCTTTTTGGAGTGTTAAATGAAAAAGAACTGCCTGAAGATTTAAAATGTCTTAATCTGTGTTCCACTGAAAAAAAGTTTAGAACAACATAACAGTGAGTAAATAATGGCAGAGTTTATATTTCTCTTTTGATGTGATGGATTGATCATTTTAAAAAAACAAAAAAAAACAAAAAAACAATCTTATTCTGAATTTACTTCCTATCCGGGAATGGAGAACTATTACGTATTTTATTCTGACCAAAAGGCATGGAATTGTATGATTCACACTTATTGCTTTAGCCTCCTTAGTGGGATTTGCAAATGACTTATGGTCCGATTCAGCCTGAATCTAGCTCCATATGTGGAGATCTTCACATTTTTTTATGCCAAGAGGTGTGGCTGTTACGGCCAGCTTTTCCATCTGTGTGGAGCTGCTGTGTGATGGTGTGGGACTAATGTGCCATTCACATTGAAACAGTCTGCATATCTTCTCAGATGCATAATGACACATTATGTTTGTTATGTTCAGCATCACTTACATCTGAATCACTGCAAGGACCAAAGGTTGTATCCTCAGCTGAGGTTTGGGGTCAGCCAGGTCCTCCGATTCTCAAACTCACACCTCTGTCTCTGATTACCAGAAACATTAGATGTGTTTGTCTCCGGACCAAGAGAGTCTCAGAATGACCTCTCGCCTGGCTGCGGTTCGGCTTACTCACAGTAGATATAGGACCTGCCCTGGCTTATGATGCTTTAGTACATGAACACCATGAGTAGAAGGTTAGAAGGTTTCTGTGTTTAAGGCAAGACATTACAATGGAATAGAGTAAACATTAACTAAAAGATATCACCATAGTTTCTCCATTTGATCAATCACAGTAAATTAAGACAATTATTTTCTATGAAAAGTTTTCTCAAATGTCAAATGCACTGAGGCATTATCTAATTTTGTATGCAATTATTGCATATGTTTTCATGACAGAAATCCGAATCTTGGATAAAGCCAGGTTCAAAATCATTTTCATTTTGTTGATATATTAAAGGGACAGTTCACCCAAAAATGAAAATTCCTTGATTAATTACTCACCCTCATGTCGTTCCAAACCCGTAAGACTTTCGTTCATCTTCGGAACGCAAATGAAGATATTTTTGATGAAATCCGAGAGCTTTCTGACCCTGCATAGACAGCAAGGGTTCTACCACGATCAAGGCACAGAAACATATAAAGACAAAAATCAGGGGTTCAACCATAATTTTACGAAGCTACAAGAATACTTTTTCATAATGACTTGAAAAATAATTTCACATCACTCTAGGCACCATTATGGAGAGTACCATTAGAACCATTTTAACCCTTAAAAGCCAAAGGTGTTTACAGAGAGTATTTGGATACCTCTCACCATAAATCAGAAAATACTGTCACCAGTCAGAAAAGGACGTTTTCACCAAGTTTTTAGCCATTAAAGGGATAGTTCACCAAAAGAAATGGCAGTGAATGGGGGTTGTAAGAAAAATATCAATATTTTCAACTTTATAAAATGTAATCTCTAGCTTCTGCTAACTGCCGTACGTGCATACACAAGGAAGAGGCATTCCAGCGGATGACGTAGGAGACAGAAGCACAGAGGAGAAAGTGAAATAAACACCGGTCACAAATTAGAAGTACAAAATGAGGATTTGTAAATAAAAATGTCAGAGGATTTGCTGTAAACAAAACTTGGTTCTCACGACACTAGCATATTCTCACCAGAGCTTATGCTACACCAACGTCCTACGTCATCCGCTGGATCGCTACTCTCTCGTGAATGCACATATGACAGTTAGCGGAAGTTAGAGATAACGGTTTATAAAGTTGTAAATATGGATAGTTTTCTTACAAAAATGCATAGATTTGCTTTAGAAGGCCTTTATTGACCCCCGGAGCCACATGGAGCACTTTTTATGATGGATTTATGCACTTTTATTGTACTTCAAAATCTTAAACCCCATTTACTGGTATTATAAAGCTTGGAAGAGCCAGGAGATTTTTTTAATATCACTCCAGCTGTATTTGTCTAAAAGAAGAACGTCATATACACCTAGGATGGCTTGAGGGAGAGCAAATCATGGGGTAATTTTTATTTTTGGGTGAACTTTCCCTTAATATGTCAAATATATGTCAAGCAAATGAAATCTGAACAAACCCCTTTACAAAAACCTTTAGAACATAGATGGGAATAAAACTGGAAAGAGCTATGTAAGTGCTACTGAAGTGGAGATTTATGGCTAGAAAAGAAAAAAACTATTTTGAGAAAATGGCCTTTAAAGATATGTATTGTAATTGAAATCTATTAATGCAAACAGATCAAGTCTAATAATAAATAATCAAATGTGTATTTTGGATGTGTTCTTTCCATTAGTTTGATGGAAGTCCAGTTATGAAAGCGAAATAGCCCACAATCATAAAATTGACCACTGCCTGTAGTGTCTAATATGTCTTGCTATACCAGATTCAAGCTGTATATTCTTAAAGGTGAACTGAGTAATTTCTGCTCCACTAACATCACTGAATGTAACTACAAAAATAATGACTTCCATTTTCCGAATAACTCCACCCATAAATCAACCTACGAACAGATTACTTACAGTTGGCGCTACACATTAAACTATGATAAAAAATACCCACTTCACCTTCAATTATGTTCCTGTAGCTCAACTGCTAAAGCATAGCGCTAGCAACGTTGTTGGTTCCAGTCCCCAGAAATACATATAGTTTACCAATAAAATGTATACCTTGATTGAACACTTACTCTGTCTGTTTGAATTATTGCCATCGGTATTCTGCTATCCTTTCACCACTTGCCTAATTTCATTTATTTTCTGTTGGCTTTTATGTCTAATGATGGCCTTCCCATCTATCCTGCATTCCTGGGATCTGTGTGTATGGGACATCTGTCTGCCATAGTGCTAGTTTGGTCCATTAGTTTGTGGTTTAGTGTGGGATCAAGATGCCGTTGTTTGCAGAACAGGCTGGCAGAAGCACTGCGGTGGAGACGAGTTCTCCCACCCTGTCTGTCCTGCTCCATGAACCAGATGAACCAGCAGGGAGGTCAATCTTCCGCTGCAGCGCTGCATAGCTGCACATTATTAGAAGGATGTGTGAGAGAGCTTCAGGATCTGAAGTCTAGGAACAAGTGACCATGGTTGCTCATAATTTTTTGGCAGCCTCGCGCTCGCATTTTGTGCATGGAAATGCTAACGTAGAGTGATTCAGCTATGGAGATATTAGTTAAACTACTGCACATTAACAATTTGTTTTTTTGTTTTTTCCCTTGTAGATTGTGGCCATATGTGGACCCTGACGAAACTCCAGAATAGGTTTCCATACTATGAGCTCAATATGCTGGAAGAGATCGTCAAACAGTGCAATGGCGATTACCAGCAAGCATTTGAGCTGCTTAATGTGTAAAAACTTTCTCCTCAGTGATAGATTGATCCTAATGTTGTTTTGTGAGTAAATAATAATTTTTGGGTGAACTGTCCCTTTACTTAATGAAGGTGATGAGCTTAAACCAAACAATCTAGTGTCCTTTGAACTGAAACAAAAAATTATTTTTTAGTTTGTGCAGTTATTTTTGCTCTGACACTAAATGGATTGACACTTAGTCACAGAGAAAAGAAATCAAAACAATAAATCAAATGGAAAACATTTATGGATCCCTTGAGTACAATTCACAGGCTAAATGATGTGCGTTCACTAAATTCTAAGGCTAATTTATAATGAGGTATAGGACTGAACTCATCCACCACAGGGATGGACAGTGAAAAACCAAACCATCATACAGTTCATTAGCTTCCTGAATGCTGTATAGGTTTCTGCTAAAACTGCATTAATTTAAAAAAAGCTGCCTCCTTCACAACTCCTGAAGTAAAAATCCCATCCATTTTCTCCATTGGGGAATTGTTTTTTTATATTTTAATGATAACTAAAAAACCATTAAAGAGAGTTCTACTGTGAGCTGTGAGGTTATTAATCAGTGGCACTGGCATGTGCTTTTGTTGATGCTATTAGTTTTATTATTTCAATTTATATTTTAAATAATTGTGTTTAACTGCATAATTCCTGTTGAAAAACGTCTCAATTAGAGAATCCCGGCAAACGAATCAAGATTAAAAGAACTCTTCAGCACTCCCATGAAGCACTGCCAATGATATATTCGTAACCTACTCACATATTTGTGTATATATTTATACATATCTTCAATAAACATAAAATATTTTTCTATATATTAAAAACTTTAAATTAATAGTTTTTTATTTCTCCATTTTATCACTCACAATGCTTCATGAGATTGTAGCTCTTTCCCGTGTTAAAGCCGTTAAGTACGCAGTCTTTCTTTTGTAATGTGATCCACCTCTTAGCTGGATGGTTTGGTTCATGGCTTAAATTTTCTTAATAAAGACTTTTTTAAAATTGGTATGGGAAAATGAGTGGGAAAAATACTTCTGGAACAAATGCAGCAGAAAAAGTGGGCAGGCACAGTTGCACTCATTCAGCAGATTCAGCAGATTTAATCCTGGAGTAATGGAAGAGACATTTCATGGGTAAGTTGTCCTGAAAAAAAGATTTGAAGGTGTCCACATGTAGAAAAAGAGAAAAAAAAATTAAGTTCCTGGATTTGTGTTGATGTGTTTAGAAAATTGCCTAAACTACCACAAAACAAAATTCAGAATCTTCAATGATAAAGTGATTTTACAAATATGTATATGAGAGACACAAATGGCACCAAATTTGGCGATGATGGAGAAAGAGCTGGTGTTTTTGACTCAAGGAGTCAAGGAGTTCAGGTACAAGTGTGTCCAAAACATAAACTTGTACATCCTGCAGAACAGTTTTCTTGCTCTTCAAAGGTTTTTACCCTGCTTAGTGAACAAAATAATGCGTTTGATTCTGTGTGAATCGCAATAATGTAGCTACCTTGTGTTTTTGTTGAACCACAATCAACCGTGTTCCTGTACAGGAAAAGTTTCTCATGTAAATGTGTTCGCTGCATTAAACATGCCGTTTCCTGTGACAGTTTCCCTGTCTTTTGATGAGTGTATTTTTTGTGAGTGTGTTTTCCTGTATGCGGGGTGGAGAGGTAGTTGTGGAAAGAGCGGTTCCCAAGGTAACCCAAACTTTAAAGGAAACTGTGTTTTTTCTGACACACAATACCAAGAAACATTTCCGAGAGGTGTTGTTTTGGGTCATTGAAACTAAGAGGGATCACGCTGCAACGTCATATCACACAACTCTGATGGCCCACAAATCAGATTTGTGGTAGGTAGGTCTACTAGACCCTGATTACCTCAGCAGCATTCAGGGGGATTTCCTGTGGGTGGTTCCCCATCTGAATTAGGTCACAGCATTACCCATATCACCCAAGAATTCTGGGGGAAAAATAATAAAATCTACAGACAGCAATAAACCACAGCATACACCCAGCAGATCTGGGGTCTATTATCCATTGGTGTCGAAAAGACAAATATATTGATTCTCTACGAAATTACCCCTTTTGTTTTTCTCTTTGACCATTTTCCAAGCATTGTGAGGTTTCAGTTCAAGACTCACGTAAGTTGCCCTTTCACGCTCGTATTATTCCAAGGTTTCGTCTGAGAGAATGAGTCATGAAATGTAGCTTTGCTGTATAGAAAAATAAAACCGACGAGATCGCACAGGCTCTCGTGTCTAGAGCCTATCGCTAGGGACCCCATCAGTTTTCCAGCTAGACCGTACATGCAGGGTGTAACGTTTGCTTGTGTGCTAACTGAAATATTAGCCATCTTGTCTGTTGGATGGAGGATACTTCAGGACAGAAGAGGACCTCAAAGTGAACTAGGAAAACATGCCACTCGCAGGGCTGTAACATGTAGAGATCTCCACAGTCAACCACAACTGAGTCACAGTGCTTCCTGGGGAAAATGGGCTCCACGAGACTGGCTATTGAGGCGTGCCTTGGCTGCTGGCTGACAGCGCCGACAATCCTCGTTCGCTCTCACACGTGCAGACACAAACAAATAAATAAACTAGCTCCAGCACAACAATATTTACGTATGTTACAGCTCCACTGAGAATTGGGTGCCTTTGAAATATTTGCTCTAACTGTTATATATGGTATGATTAAGCATTGGGAAATCAAGCCAAAAAGTGATTCATTTTATGTGAGTGATGGAAGATAAGTTTGTAATACAAAGCACTGTGTAGTTGACAACGAATAGGCAGCCTGCTATTATACTGAAATGATTTATTACAGAGATACAAATCATATATGGAACTGTTTGTGGTTTAGCTCCTTTTTCCCAAAAAGTCGTTTGTCTGAAACAGGAACACTCCCTAAACAAACAGCTTAAACCAGCCTCAAGGTAACAGGGTTGACCGTTTTATGGTCTAAATTGATATAATATGCATTGTACTCCAGGTCATGATACTATATGGGGAATTAATTTAATGCTGACATTTCTGCAAATATCTACTTTATGTGTGAAAGATTCTCTCGTCTAATAGTTATTTGTTGAAAGGACATAAATTGTATAAGCAACTGTTTGTGGTTTAGCTCTTTTTCCTCCCGAAAGTCATTAATTTGAAGCAGCAATACTCCCAAAAAGAGCTTAAAAGGTAACAGTGTTGACAGTTTCATGGTTTCACTTGCAGGGTCATGACACTATAAGGAAAAATAATTAATGTAATGCTGATATTTCTATAAATATCCTTTTTCTGATTGTAAGTGATTCTAAATAAAATCATAGTAACAGTATTGACATTTGTAACCTGCTGTTCTGCTAAACGGCCTGTGGAAATGTCTTGTCTATTTATTTGTTAGAAGGACACAAGTTGTATACCGTAAATGTGTTTTTGGTTTAAACCTGTTTTTTTCTTAACCCCAAGGTTGTTTTAGTGAAAATGCAAGAAAGATGTACATATGTCAGCTAAGATCTTATTTCCCCATAAGTCATTCATCTGAAGTGAATCCCTAAATAAAACAGCGACACAAATATAAAGATTAAGAGTTGACAGTTTCACGGTTTAACATGACATAATATTCCTTTTGCTCAAGATCATTATACTTTAATGAAATACAATTTAATGTTGACATTTCTACAAATGTCCACTTTTCAGTAATCAGTGGTTTACTAAATTAAATCATGGTAACAGTGTTGATATTTTATACAGACTTGTCTAGTTATATGTTAAAATCACACATATTAAAGTGTAATAGGTTCAGATGTTTTTCTCTCCAGTAGCAATTCATCTGAATATACTTTCTGCTGGAAAATGTATAATCCACCCTATGACAATTTTCTGGTCTTTGCTGGTTTAGCTGGAAGGGTAACTGGTCTCCCAGCCTGACAAGTGCCCAACCCTCCCATAACACCAAATTTCTAGCTCTTCTACTGCATTTTGTCAACAGCTATTCCGATTGTGTTTATTTTTACTCATGCTAAGGTAGTTTATAAGAAACATCAGACAGAATGTCATACTTAAACAAGACATGACTTAGAACTCCACAAAGTCTCCTGAGCTATGAAAGAGCACCCTCTGAGCAATAAAACTGCCAGAGTAGTTGATGATGAAAACTATGGGAAACAGCGTCAACAGTGATGATATGACAGATTATATTCCACATGTTTAAGCTGTCATGAGGGTGCGAAGCCAAAATACAGTGTACTGGCTGGAAATCTGTCACCATGTTGGCTTAACTGTCATGAAACAGCTTGAGGAAAGACTGAGTAGTGATGAGTGCTCATTACTACACTACGATGATGTCCTTCTGTCCTGACGGGACCTTAAGAGAGGGGTACAGACCAGGGCGCTGACGCCACTCAAAGTCCTCACAGCCCATGTGATTTAACACTCTAATTATGGCCAATATTATGTTTTGCTGGTGTGTTTTTTATCTTGACTGTTTCCCCGCTGAGGCTTGGCCCTTTTCCAGCCTGAAGTCACTCTACATGGAACCTGCACAGCTGCAAGACTAGCAAAATATTTGCTTTTTCTGGTCTGGCACTTGTACAAAACCTAAGACTATAGCAAAAGCAATGGCTCTGCCTGCTTACAAACTCTCTGCTAATACCCACAGATTGGCGTTCTGACATCCCACTCTGGAAAAAACATCCTCCTCTGACTCTCTCTCTGGCTTCTCACGGGTAACACAAGATCTGAGCTACACCATGCCCCGATGAACTTCCTCTGCCCCAGGCCTGCATGTCACTCGAACTTGTCTGACCTTCTCTGCCAGTAGATTTGAGGCGACATTCACTCCTCCCACCCATGGAGAAGCACCCCATGCTGAAAACCACCAACACGCTGTTCTGCGGCAACTCTGTTGGGGGCAGAACAAACTGCTTGCCGCTTAATTAAAGGCCACAACAAAGCTGGAGATGAAGCAACAACAGAAGAGTAGTGCTTTCAGTGGCCGTCTGTGATTTTGGTGGATGATGTGTCAGAGATTATTTGTTTTGTTTGGGAAAATAACATCCAGGTCATGGAAGAACGTCAGGGAAATTTCATTCAAAAGGAATGAGACATGATTATTCATTTGCTGAGGACACTTCTCCACTCATTACAGCAATTCAGCTTTAACAAGTGCATACCACTTTGTGATACACTTTGTTATACTAATTTGGTCAAAGTAATACGTTTGTGCCCAAACTGGACCATTTTCTTCTTTTATCTATTAAATGTGCTTGCTTTGCTTTTTAAAATGTAATTTATTCCCGTGATTCAAAGCTGAATTTTCAGCATCATTAGTCTTCAGTGTCACATGGCCCTTTAGAAATCGTTATAATATGCAGATTTGCTGCTCGAAAAACATTTCTTATTATAAGCAATGTTGAACAGTTGTGCTGCATACATTTTTTTCAGAATTTTTCTATTCTTCTGATTAATATAAAGTTGAAAAGAACAGCATTTATTTGGAATAGAAATCTTCAGTTACTGTATAAATGTATTTACTGTTAATTTTGACATATAAAAGTATTGATTTCTTTAAAAAAAAAAGAAAAAATCTTACTGACCCCAAACATTTGATGTAACATTTTCATTGTGCAACGTATTGTTCTCTGTTGTGACATGTTATAATATGGATGTAGATTATCATAAATAAATATTGTTCCAAAACATGTAGGTTGCTACGACTGTTGTAGCCGAGATGAAAATAATACACATACTAGCTTGAACCCAAAAACAGAGGTCTCTACGGTTTTTCCGAAAACATTCCACCAAATAAACTCAGTGACTTAATTTAGAAGTTACACAGGACAAAGTCCTGACCATGCTGTGGTCTTCTGTCTCAGTAAAATCCTCAATGATGCATCTAAAATCCCAACAGTATCCCAGTTTATTCATAGTGTAATCAGTACAGGAGCCAAGGGGAGGCCTTTGACCAGCAGACAGTCAGGCCTCTTTCACAACACCGAGTCCAGCGTTGCTAGCGATTGTGTAAAACCCAATTTCAAGCAATTGTGGTATTCTACCAGAGAAAGTCTCTAAAGACCGAAATGGTTTAATTCTACTGTACAAAGAAAACAATATTTTTCCACTGAACAGCCACCATTAATTTAATACAACCCTAAAGTATAGCACAATAATAGCCATATATATCTTTCAGCAGTGCAGCAAAAATGAACTATACTGTCTGCAAACCTTTTCTTGAAGTACATAAAGTAATAAAAGACAAAAGGTTGAATAAAAGTGAAATGAAAAGGTACTTTTTCCTAGAAGGATTTAAACTAGTTTCAGGGAGATGGGTGCCCAAAATCAGTCAAATCTAAACAAATTGAACTATTTTATGTGTCATTCGGCACACCCACACAAGCACTCACTAGGGGTCAAACTGGTAAGTCAAATGTTTAATTTTCATGCGGAGACCATGCAGCTCTGATCTGCTTGAAAGTGCACTACATCGGCAAGAAAGACATTAATTGGGTGGAGAATTTGGTGGTATATAAACAGATATAGTTTCCAATGCAGCATATTCTAATGTTTAGATATTAATCATGGTTTTGTTTGTTAGGTTGGTTGAAAATGAAAATCAACTATCAGCTGTTGTCAGGGTGAACTTTTGTGTATTTAAATGTGGAAACGGCATTAAAATAAACAGTTTTAGGTAGTACCAAGCAAGACCTGATTACATGTATCAGGTTACCTTTAGAGCATGCCAGTGGTTTCTGTATATGGTTTAATGACTGACGCAATTTTTTTCTTTTTTTCTTTTTTTTTTCTTTTTTCTTTTTTTTTTTTTTTTTTTTTTGTTTGGTCATATCCATTAAGTTCTAAAAAAAAAAAAAAAAAAAAAAAAAAAATTAAATTAAAAATTAAATGCAACTCATTCAACAAATGAATAGAACATACCCTTTCAATAATATTTTCAATTCTTAAAATAAAAACAATTTAAATATTTTTGTGGGGGTTAAGTAAAAATGTCTACGTGGTGTAGATAGATAATAAAGGCTCATTAAAGACTGAAAAATTATTTAATTTATACAACTTATTTATTTATTTATTTATAGCAGTGGAACAGTTTTCAAGTATTAGTAATATTTGAGAAACTTTGTCCACTATTGTTTTCTTCATTCAACTCATTGTGATGTGATGGTAACTAACATGTCATGTAATGTGATGTGACAACAAAGCCATAAAACAATTAATTATATCACAGGAGGACCATCATATCTATTTGTAAAGATCAATAAGGTTAGTTCAGATTTATCAGATGGAATAACTTCATGATGGATAAATAGAATGGATAAATTTGTGATTCATGAAGTTTTAGATTGAAAACAATAGACTAGCAAAGACTGCATTGATAGCAACTTAGCAAATGCAGATTTTTGACAAATTTCTCCTTTTCACCTGACATACGAGGCAAAGATAGTCTTTCCTACCACACAACAATCTCATAACAGCTCAGTCATTTCATAATAGGAGTCATTTAATCCACTGAATCCTTGCTACACCCTTATGCTTTGGACTGATAAAGTGAAACATCATCTTTTCTTTGTTTACCCTCTGTCTGCTGAATTCTGATATAATTATGTGACTTTTGATATTAATATATAATGATCTCCTAGCATCTACAGCTTCTGCTTAGCAGTCAAGTGGTCAACTACAGTACAACTGCAATAATGACACATCTTTCAGCTTCACAGTATGCAGGTCTGAACAGCCCCACATCACTGTAAAGAGAATATTTATCCTATCCCAGATTATTATGGATGGATAACTATACATACATTGATACCCACACCAAATTATGGCAAGGGTGATGAAGCAGTACTATCAAAACATCTGTATGATCAACACCTAGAAACAAGAATATTCACTGAACCAATTAGATGAATTTGGGACAATCTGTTTGCCCAACCAATGGCAGACCTGTTTGAAAACAGTCACTATTTTTAAATTTAAGCATAAAAGCTGCATTTTAACTCGGCAAGATTATCACGGTCAACCATTTACCAGAAAGACCATACTGGTCCATCAATAGACAAGTACGACCAAACCAGCCTGGATCCGCATGACAATTCACGTCATCTATGATGGTCTTTCTAGCAGGGAGGTTTATGTTTTTTGAAATAAATCGAACCGCCTCCATACTGTCTGATGCATGGTGCCATATGAAATTTGTGATGTCTGGACAAGAAGACATTGTTGAAAACAATTAGAGAGTTTCGTTAACCATACCCAAACCATCAGAGGAGCCGCCAACTGAACTAATATGAGAGACTCTCATGGACTCTACAGCAGGCACCGAGACCTGACCAGTGTTTAGCCTTGTGCCCTCCACACTGTGATTTGCTGAATCATAAAGGACTGGGAGACAGGACCACCGGTGTGATATAATCCAACTCCTGCTTAAATGCATATACTCCTGTTTACTCTTGCATAGTTAGAAGACTTCTCGAAACTTCAATGCCTTGTTTCTAGTGTGCCCGCTGGAAAATTGGTTAAGAATAGAGCTTCATCATGGTCCTGGGGTCTCTGAGTGGCTCCTTTCAGATGTTTTTAATGTGATATGAGGACAAAGCAAACCAAACCAGGACATAACAAACCAAGATCAAGTGATGTTGATTCCAATGAGATTGCCTCTGTGGTTACCTCTCTAAAGTCGTCTGGAATAGTTCTCTCAAGCACATTTTGTCATCAAACTCAACCTCATCTCGTTCTGACCCTGTATTATCTTCTTTCTTTGGTAAAACGCAAAAAGCTGCTCGTCTGTGTAAAAAGGTGGATGTCAAAATTAAAGCTTTTATTGCTTTTAGACTACATTTATCAGCGTTAGGTCATGTAATTCAAGTACTAATGTCATTCTAAACTTTTATGAAATTCGCCCTTAGGATATTTACACATTAAAATCTACAGTCATTCTCTTCAAGGAAAGCAAATTCAGAAAAATATTACTCACAATGCACTGGAGAAATTTATCTAATTAAATAATTATAACGTCCCCTCCATTTAAATTATAAATTCCACCATCTCCAGCTAAAGCCGTAAACAAAGTTTGTCACTTGTCCACTTATATTTTTATGTGATATAAAATGGTGAATGGCACATAGTGCACTATATAGAGACTATAGCACTGTATGCTTTCCATTGAGGTGAATAAGACCTGGCTTCATATCAGGTCAACATCACGCAACCATCGCAGCGAAAACCCATGTGAGCCAACGGCAGGGTAGGGCAGAATCTAAATCTATACACTTCATACGATTTTCTATCAAGTCGTCTTCTATAGAATTTTTATTGCAACTGATCAGGGCTGATTTCCCAAAAGCATTGTGAGCTAAGTTGATTGTAGAGTACATTTATGCCAATGGTTCTATAATCTACTTAGTTTTACGATGCTTTTGGGAAATGTAGCCCTGAGCTGTTCCAAGCTGTCAGGTGCAGCTTTACTGGGCTGTGACAAACTAAATGTTATTGCCTATGAAGTGCTGCAGGCATGACACATTCTTTGTAGGCCAACCCAGAAGTTAGCATAACCCTGGTTCCTTCGACAAAAAGCCAATAGGATACAGTCAGGTCCATATATATTTGGACACAGGCAAAATTTTTGTTATTTTAGCTGCTGACCAAAACATATTCAAGTTACAGTTATAATAAATATGGGTTTAAAGTGCACACTATGAAATTTAATTTGAGGGCATTCTCATCAAATTTGGAGGAAAGGTTAAAGAATTACAGCTCTTTAATATGTACCTCCCCCTTTTTCAAGGGACCATAAGTAATTGGACAATTTAATTAAAAGCTGTTTAATGGACGGGCATGGGCTACTCTTTCATTATTTCTACATCAATAAAGCAGGTAAAAGGTCTGGAGCTGATTCTAAGTGTGCCATTTGCATTTGGAAGCTGTTGCTGTGAACCCACATCGTGTGGTCAAAGGATCTCTCTATACAAGTGAAACAGACAATTGTTAGGCTTCAAAATCAAAACAAATCCATCAGAGAGATTGCAGGTACATTAGGAGTGACCAAATCAACAGTTTGGAACATTATGAGAAAAACATAGAATGCACTGGTGAGCTCAGCAACATAAAAAGACCTGGACGTCCACAGAGGACAACAGTGGTGGATGATTGGAGAATCCTCTCCATGGTAAAGAAAAACCCTTTCACAACATCCAGCCAAGTGAAGAACACTCTCCAGAAGGTAGATGTGTCACTGTCAAAGTCTACAATCAAGAGAAGATTTCACGAGAGCAAATACAGAGGGTTCACCACAAGGTGCAAACAAGGCCAGATTAGACTTTTCCAAAGAAAAACATCTAAAAAAGCCAGACCACCTCTGGAAAAGTATCCTTTGGACAGCTGAAATTAAGATCAACCTGTACTAGAATGATGGGAAGAAAAAAGTATGGAAAAGGCTTGGAACAGCTCATGATCCAAAGCACACAACATCATCTGTGAAACATGGTGGAGCAGTGTGATGGCATGAGCATGGCTTCCAGTGGCACTGGGTTACTGAAAGTGAAAAAAAAAAGTGAAAGTCGTGACGTATTGTCAAGTACGGTGACCCATACTCGAAATTGGTGCTCTGCATTTAACCCATCCAAGTGCACACACACAGCAGTGAATAGTGAACAAACGCGCACACACACACCATGAACACACACCCGGAGCAGTGGGCAGCCATTGCTCCAGTGCCCAGGGAGCAATTGGGGGTTCGGTGCCTTGCTCAAGGGCACCTCAGTCATGGTATCGAAGGCAGAGAGAGTGCTGTTCATTCACAATCCCCACCTTCAATTCCTGCCAGTGTGAGAATTGAACCGGCAACCTTCAGGTTACAAGCCCAACTCTCTAACCATTAGGCCACGACTTCCCCAATTAGGCCACGACTTCCCCACCCCTGGTGTTTAGTGATGATGTGACAGAGGACAGAAGCAGCCGGAAGAATTCTGAAGTGTATAGGGATATACTCTCTGCCCAGATTCAGTCAAATGGAGCAAAGTTGATGGCGCTTCATAGTACAAATGGACGATGACCCAAAACATACAGCAAAAGCAACCCAAGAGTTTTTGAATGTAAAAAGTGGAATATTCCGCAATGGCCAAGTCAATCTCCTGATCTCAACCCAATCGAGATGCATTTCACTCGCTGAAGACAAAACTAAAGCCAAAAAGATCCACAAACAAACAACAACTAAAGTCAGCTGCAGTAAAGGCCTAGCAAAGCAGCACAAAGGAGGAAACCCAGTCTCTGGTGATGTCCATGAGTTCCAAACTTAAAGCAGTCATTGCCTGCAAAGGATTCTGAACAAAATATCAAAAATGAACATTTTATTTATGATTATAGGGCTGTGCGATTTATCGAACGCGATGATCATGCACATCTCGTCAGTAAAGCCGGTTCCGTGATTAGTCATAAATCTCCATCACCTGCTTTCAAATGGAGCGGCATTTAATACACAGAGACGTAGATCACTAACAAGCTACGCAATATCGCGTTCATTATCGCAGATGAATCGCCTTCGATTATGAATGCGATATTGTGTAGCTTGATATGATTATATTTATTTGTCCAAGTACATTTGAGCCCCTGAAAATAGGGGGACTGTGTATAAAGACGGTTGTAATTCCTAAGCATTTTATTTCATATTTTTGTTCAACCGCTTAAATTAGAGCTTAAAGTCTGCACTTCAATTTCATCTTGATTGTTTTATTTTTAATTCTTTTCTGGTGGCATACAGAGCCGAAATTATGAAAAATTTTTCAGTGTCCAAATATATATGGACTTGACTGTATATGCACACCAACAAAGTACATATCATATGCATGCAAAAACTTCGTAATATATGCACATCAAACACGTGCTTATCGTATGCACGCCAAAGTCAGTTTCTCCATATAAATAGCACGTAAAATACAAAACAAAATCGTGCTATAGATACACATTTTTGATGTGACAAACAGAATGAGTGTCAGAATGAAGTGTAAAAATATTTTTTTTATAATATTTGTTTTTACCCAGCAGGCACCAGACGTCTATGTAACGTCAGATTGACGTTAGACATGACGTTGGACAGACGTTGCATTTTGGTTGAAAATGAAAATCGGGTTGACATCAATATTTGACATCAATTTGACGTTGACTTAATGTTGGATTTTGGTTGCACAACCTAAAAACAACAAAATCTCAACGTCAGCTGACGTCGGTATTGGACATCAATTTAACATTGACTTTAGACATTGAATTTACATTGAATTTTGGTCAGCCGACGTCGCAACCAAAATTTAACCAAATATCAACATCTTATGACGTTGTGTGCCTGTTGGGTAGCATTTTTGTCCTATATTTAGATAGGACAGTGTAGTGAGTGGGGGGCCTGAACTCTGAGTTCAGGCCAAAATTCCAAGCTCGGAGCCCTCCCCTCGGACAGCACGCCAAATACGCATAAACTTTATTCTATTTATTATATGTAAGTGTGAACTTGTGAAATGCCGGCATGCTGCCCACAGGGCTATTGGCGCAGACGGAAGTGTTAAAATATTAATTTGTGTCTAGTTTTAGGACTCTATTGTGGCACTATTGGCTTTTATTTAAAATGAATTGAGCTCTTTGATATCTCTCGCCTGGCTTCATGTTGTAATCAGAAATACATTAAAACATTGAGGGAAACTATGCTCATCAAGCCACTTCGCCAATTAAGACTCACAAAAAGTTGAACCAATCTTTAAAATGCTGACACCATTTTAGTTAGAATTGTTTCAGGAAAGACCATTGTTGTCACAGTTCTGTTAGTTTGGACTTTCTGTTTCTGATTAGTTTGGACTTTTTGATTTATTAAAGTTTACCTTCTACCTTCATCTTTGCGCACTCACGTTTTGTACAGCAGCCACACGTGACAGAAAACCAGACCGATTAAGTAAAAGTGCATGTGTGTGTGAATGTTTTAATTTCGTTTTTTGGATCAGTGTGTTTTTTTTGTTTGTTTGTTCTTGATGTACCACTTTGCTGCTATGCACCTACTCTGCATGGAGCAGGGGAACTGTTCCCTCGAGGGACATTTGGAACAGTTCCTCAGTCTCGCACATCAGACCACCTTCCCGCATGACTGCCTGAGCACGTTCTTACACATCGGCCTCAACACCGCCACAAATGCGCAGATGTCTGGGGAGAGTCCTCGCGGGAGCTTCATGGACTATGTCGAGTGGGTGCTGGAGTCATGTGGATCGTTCATGACCGTCGGACCAGTGGACGACAACACCAGCACCACTCTGGACCCAGAGCACAGCCCACCATCACCCTGCAGCACGGAGCATCAGCTCATCCCTCCGACTCTGCCTTGATCAGATGTCGACCTGCCCTAGCCTCGGGACAATACTCCTCCGGCCTCACCTCATCCCTCCATCCCTCTGGCTCATTTGGGCTCCTCCCTCCCTCCCTCCAGCTCCACCTTGGTCCTCTGTCACTCCTGCTCCGTCACGGTCTTCCGGATCCCCACCTGCGCCTCGGTCGCCTGAGCCATCTGCTTTGGCCCTCCGGATTCTTTGCGTCACCCTGGCTCTGTTGCTCTCTGTCTCCACCCTGGAATCCTCTCTCACCTGCTCCGCCAATGTCAGTCAGCCCCCTGGATTTTTCAGCCCTTCCTCCACTATGGCTCCTCCATGGGCCGTCTCCCTGGCTGGACTCTGGAGCGTCTCCCATCTCCTCCTGCTCCCAGCTCCTCCCTCTGTCTGTTCCACCCTGGAATTTGGTCGTCCTCCTCCCAGTCATCCGGCCACCTCCAGAACCTCCTCCTGCCTGTCTGTGACAGCCCTATTCATAAAACATTCCCTTTTCGCCATCCCTCCACCGTCTCCTGACCCTTCCCTCTCTGTGGCGCAAGATCGTGCCTTCCGGGAGGGGGGCAATCTGTCACAGTTCTGTTAGTTTTGACTTTCTGTTTGCACCATTTTCAGTCTTGTTTGTTGTCTTGATATTTGATTTTGTCATTCAGTTCAGGTGTGTCTAATTTGGTCTGTGTATTTAAGTTGCTCTCCTTCTGTTCCTCACTATCTGGTCTTGAGTCTATGGTGATTGTGTGGATGAGCTGCTGTTTCTCTTTGTGGATTATTGATCTTTGGTTTTATTAAAGTTTACCTTCTACCTTCAATTTTGTGCGCTCGCATTTCATACAGCAGCCACTCGTGACAATTGTCAGTTTCAATATTCTTTCACTGAACCAGAAAAAACTACTGCTGTATAAAACATGTTGACCAATTTCCATGGAAGCCTGAAGATTTGAATCGTAAATGTTGTTTATCAATAAAGAAACAATATGTGTAATCAATGTTTTGAACAATGTTTATTAGGTGATGGAAATCCTGTTTTAATATGCATACGGTCTTGTAAAACAGCAAGTCATTCCCATGGGAAATTATTTAATTATGTCCATACTCAGTGGTCAAAAAGACTAATTCCAGCCCTGACGTTCCATAATAAACAAGCTGCTGGGAGGAGAAGGACATTCATGACATGCACAGATGTTTTACTTTAATTCAAAAAACATTCATTATTCATTCACATTATTCATCTGTCGTGATGAAGCGCTGTCTGTTATTTAGACGTCTGCTTAATGACAGTGTAACATGTCTGTAAACAGTTCCATAACATCTGAATTACAGCTGTCTATCACTCATTTTGAATTATAGGCAGAAGAGCATCCAGTTAACCTGAGCGTGAAGAGAGCCAATCACTCCCACAGTGGAAAGAATGACAGCTGGGCTGAAAGACACATGGCTAAATGAATACCTCCTTCAGCACGTGTTCAAGCGTGTGTGTGTGTGTGTGTGTGTGTGTGTGAGTGTTAGTGTATGTGGGTGGAGGTTTGATAGGTGGAATTAAGAACATTCCCATGACCTTACCGTTCCGAGCATCCTGTAGCGTTTGCTCTAGGATTTCAAGGGCTGTGCTGTGGTCTGCGTGTGTAAAATCCCTGAGAAAACTTGGCAGGCTTTGATGTGTTTTGGCTATACTTCCTTTATTTCATGTCAAGCTCGAAAATCCTAATTAGCTGTTTATAAAGTTGTATTTTCGATACCTACAGATGCACTCAAACATGTTTCATGCTGCTTACTGAAAACATGCTGCTTACCGCTTGTTTTAACAACTCTCTTTCACTACATTTGAAGTGCATGTGCCTATAAGTTTCTACCATCTGTTTTTCTTTTTTAAAAAGGAGTGTTTGAAAAGTTTCATGATCATTATTTTTGCAATTCCTTTTGGTTCCGCAAATAGCACAAAAATGACACACTTCTTTTTTTAATCCAAGATATTTTGATCTGATGCACTCAGTCTCATATATCATGTAATATAGTAATTCCAAAGTATATTTTTTACACCGGTATGATATTCTGTTTAAACTTGTTTTACCGGTATTACCGCTGGTGGGACACTAGGTGGTGCAATGAGGAATTTTTTTTTTTCTTTGTTTTTTTTTTTTTTTTTTTTTGGCTGTGCAATTTCTAACAAAATAACACTGTTTCTGAATATCCTCAATTTATTCTTATTTAGTTATAGCCTCATGGTATGAAATTACTGTTGTTCTGCAAATTTTTGCAGGGGAAATCCAGTCATTTTAATACGAATCCACGCGATTGGAAAGATGCAAAAGATGTCCCCACGCAAATTTTGCAATGGGTTCAAGTTTTTCACAGACTTGAAACAGAACCACAGAACACTTCTAAGACATACTTCAGATTTTCCTAAGCTATTGACCATGTAAATTTTTTTCCTGTAAAATTTTGCTGAAATTTGACCACAGCACTCACTATCGTAAATTCACATAGTGGTCAATCATATTTGTGTATGATTTCAGGACTTTGTTAGTGACCTCTATTGACTGCTGACAAGTGGAAAATTAGAGCTGAAATCATAATATAACTAAAGGCAGCATAAAGGTGGGGTCACCTTTCTCTGTGACATTTCACAGGCAAAACACATTCATTTCAATAGACATCTGCACAAATGGGAGTTTTGTGTGAAGTCAAAAAGTTCCCCAATATCATTATATACATTACTAAACATTATTTAAGGCTATTTTATTAATATAGGAACTGTTGATTAAGCAAGTTTCATTCATAATGTTCGCCCGTTTAAACTGGTATAAAATTTATTTATCATGCCCTGGCAAGCCTACTGTGCAAATAACTTATGTAGAATATAAAATCATACACAAGGCTCTCTGGAATTGGATTCTGATTGGCCAGTCACAGCATTTTGTGGTCAAAGGTTTATATATAATTACACTAAACTGTATAATTGACCAATTACAAGGGAATCGATTTCCTACAAGTTTCATGTGTCTCATATTCCGTATTCTCTTTATTCGCAAAGTAAAAGAAAATTATATCAATATTTCATGTCTATTTGTTTTGCAAGTCTTGATTCAAGAACTCCTGATCACCCTGTCAGGTTTTTTATTCAGTAATGACTGGTTGACTGTACACTATGATCTTCTCAAAGCACCGTGTTAAATGTGATTTGGAGCCACTAGACACATAGCATGGTTTCTCCGTTAGATTTTCAAGTCAACACCCATATTAATACATCAGACCAGTGAAATGAAGACAAAACATGTCTCAGTGAGGGGAAACCGATCAGCTATCAGGATGACCCTCATCCAAAATGAATGAAGTATTGCGTCTTGTGGTGTAGCCCGACTGAAACACTAAAAACAAGTCATAATTTCTCCAAAACAATAACCCTCCCGTGACATCACGGCTTCATTACAATCAAACCCAAACCTAATTTCCAATCCTTCCTGCTTGTTTAACTCATAAGTTACATTTTCATAGACAAGTAAATTTAGATTCACGCTAGCATGAAGTGTTACAACACTGCATGTTGTGCAAACTGAGCGAGTTGGACAGCCCACATGTTTGCATGTTTGGACCTCGCATGAGTACGGCTCCTGTCATGGAGTTCATTACCCAGCCTGCGTAATGACAAACAGATGCTTCTGTTCGCCGCTTTGTAACATGCATCATAATAATACCAAATCGATATTACTCCAGCTAACCACAGAGACATATTCTCAACTTCCTCTCAGAGTCTTAGGCTCTCCTTTTGCAATGTCTACAAGCAAATGGGCCCGGTGCGAGATTGTTGTGATGGAGATCATTAAAAGATTTTACCAAGGATTTTTCTGACAAATTTTTCCAGAGTTTGCAGAATATATGCTTCCCTCTACATATACACAACTGCATCTGTGTTTTTTTAAAAGGGAAATATTTATATGTGGTCCAGCTGAATGCTCATCATTTGCGAGTTAAACCACTATGATGAAGGAAAATGTTAGGGGAAGTTGTTTTTCCAGTTTTTCCCCTGTTCAAGGACAGTTTACCAAAACGAATATTTTCTTTTACAGCCAAGTGTCTATAAACAAACCAATTTTCACTTACTGTGATTTCGCATTTGCGAATATGAGTGTAGTTTTTGGTTAATTTTCCTCAAATCATCCCATTCTATGAAAGCGTAGTGAAAACTTAAACATCCAAATTCTCATGTAAAGGGTGGCTCTAACATATGGTTATGGGTCACAACTACTGTAAACCCATGAGGCATTGGGGAAAGAGGATAAGTATCGTTTTCATTCACTGGAGCAAAGAATTATTCCATTGTTTAAGGCATATTGAAATAATCTGCCACTTAGACTGAAAAACATGGTTTTCTGAGATGGATGACAGCTTTACAGTCGTCACTCTGCTTGTTCTCTGAACATATGAAAGCTGGGAACAGCAGCTCTCGGAGCAAAACTCCACATTAATACTTATTCTGTCTTGAATAATCACCACAATTAATCATGTGACATCATCAGGTTTCTCCTCCCTCATTTCTTGTTGTTTGTTGGAAAGTTTTCATTTTCAGTGATTCTCTGATGGATACTTGTAGATTTCTGACTTATGAATAGCTTTGGTACTCCTGTAGCGGGCTAAAATGTCACTTTTTAAAACATACGTATACAGTAAACCACTGCTAGTCAACGTACTGAGCACAGTACTAGCACATGCTTTGTCATATTTGTCCAATGCATTGTAGGTGGTGTATCTTTTCATAAAGGACTTACTGTCACTGCCTTACTGTTGTTCAGGAGGAGGTTAGATCTTACACAACAGTAAAGTAATAAGAGTGAAACTTAGAGTCTCGCTGTATAGGCTACATGCTGCATCTTATCATACACATGTTTCCAAATGCTGGTCTGACATTTAAGGAGATAACATCAAAGATGCACTGAGTAACATACAATGAGTCAAAGTCAGCCCTTCCTCAAAAAAAAAAAAAAAAAAAAAAGAGTAAAGGTCACAACTGAGCATATGGTCACTTCTGTGAGGCTGTATATGTTAACATTAGTTAAAATGAATTAAATATTAAAACCAACATTTTAAATGCATTTACTAAGTTTGAGTAATGTTAATTTATGTATATGCTAGAACATTTTTAGCAATGAAAGTTGAAATTTTAAAGTACCGCTATTATGGATTTTTGAAAATTACCTTTCATGCAGTGTGTAACACAGCTCTAAGTGAATGAAAACATCCTGCAAAGTTTTAAATCTGAAAGTGCACCGTGTATAAAGTTATTGTCTCTCAAAAGAAAGAGTCGACTCTGAATCATTGAAACGAGTCGTTTTTAAAATGAATCCCAAGCCATTTAATGTTGATGTCAACAAGAAATATTAGCATATTGCCCGCCCACTTGTTGGTCTTTTCGCGTTGGTCTGAATGAAAATGCAAATTCATTCTATGCCACTAGATGCCGCTTTTGGAGGTAAAATAGCGATTTCCCCGGTAACGCTGTACACAAAGTAGCACTGCTCACAAACGCTGCTTTATCAGGCATTACAGGCATGATGAAATGAAAATGAGACCGATCGGACCAATCACTGCAGATTAGAGTCACGCAAAGGAGGGGTTTGGAAAAATGAATCGCTGAGCGAATCGTTTGGGAGTCGTTGAGCAAGTAAGGTAAAAAATAAATGCATATTATAAGACAATGAAAGTGTTTTTTGACCTTTTGCATGCATGACAACCTGTTGTTGGGGACTCCCAAAACCAAAATATGAACCTTTCATTACCCATAATAGGGGCACTTTAAAACTGGTTAATGCATAAATTAAATAGAAAATGATCAATACCTTTTATGGCATTTATTAATTTTGGTTAATGCTAATTGATACAGTGGTGGCTAAAATTATTAGAACACTAGTATTTTCACCAGCTAAAAATGGTTTTAAGTCAGTTATTTCTATCTTTTACTGTAATGTGTCAGTAGGAAATATCAGTTTACATTTCCAAACATTCATTTTGCCATTAATTGTAATAATCCATTGATATTTTTGTTTGCACAAGGAGTCTGACTACAGTGCTCCACACAGAGATCTGATCTGATCATCATCCAGTCTGTCTGGAATGACATGAAGAAACAGAACAAACTGAGACAGACTAAATCCAGAAGAACTGTGGCATCGTCTCCAAGATGCTTCATGTTAACTAATGCTAACCACTACGTTAACTTATAAGATACAACCTTATATTAGAGTAAATTTCATATAGGCCTACAGTAACTTTACACAAAAAAGATTTTTTTCCACACTAAAATAATGAATTAATCTTGAAATTATTTTTGTTGTAACTTAAAGCGGCATTCAGTTATGGAAGCCCATTTCCGCCATTTAATTAAAAAAAAAAAAAAAAAAAAAAGGTTATTGCAACTTTTCATCTCACAGTTCTGACTTTTTCACAGAATTGTGAGATATAAACTCAAAATTCTGACTTTTTTTCTCGGAATTCTGACAACTCGCAATTGCGAGTTTATATGTCACAATTCCGAGAAAAAAGTCAGAATTGTGAGTTTATATCTCGCAGTTCTGACTTTATTTCTCAGAATTGCGACTTTATGTCTCGCAATTGGGAGTTTATATCATGCAATTCTGACTTTATTTCTCAGAAGCGTGAGTTTATATCTCACAATTATTACTTTTTAACTCGCAATTGTGAGTTTATATCTTGCAATTCTCAGAAAAAAGTCAGAATTGCGAGTTTGTATCACGCAATTATGAGAAAAAAAGTCAGAATTGTGAGATAAAAAGTTGCAATTACCTTTTTTATTTTTTATTCAGTGGCGGAAACGGACTTCCATATTCAGTAGTTCTTTAGCTTGCATCGCTGTTCTTTATACTGTGACTAACGACTGGAGGTAGATGCTGCACTGCCATCTATGGACATGTATCAGCAGGAGTGTATCTAAGTAGGGTAGAGTGGGGGAAAACGCCCCCCTTAAGGATTGTGCAAGTTTTTTTCTGTGAAACAAAAGTTAAATGTGTTCAGAAAAGTTGTCATTGTTTTAGTGACAATTACATAAATTATAAACCAAGTATAAAAAATGTCCAGAGTTTTCATTTTATTAGATTTTTAACAAAAATTAAATTTGTGCCAAGGAGTTGTTTTTGTAGTCGCCTTGTCAAAGTAGTCCATAGTTACAATAAAAATTTATCTTGACATTATCTTTGGTTATTTTGGGAAAAACAGTAGGGGGGTGTTTTCCCCCACTCTACCCTATATTAAATATTACACTGATAGTGAGTTTCAGAGAGCGATCCACACAGTAATGTATTCACTTACCTGTTTAACAAAAAAGAAGCAACATGGGCATCACTACTCATGATTTTCTCCATCATCTTTCCACCTTGTTTGTCATACCTTGTTTCCATGTCTTTTTTTTTTTTTTTTTTTGTCAGTCTTTCTGTATTCTGGCTTTAAATCCTTTCTGCTTCTTCGTCCATTCACGTACCGATTCTGCATTTGCCTCCGGATCATGTGACACTGAAGACTGGAGTAATGAGGCAGAAAATTTAGCTTTGATCGCAGGAATAAATTACATTTTTAAATATACTTATTGCTGTATTTTGGATCAAATAAATGCAGGCATGGTTAGCAGAAGACAATTCTTTAAAAACATTAAAAATCTTACTGTTCAAAAACTTTTGACTGGTAGTGTATAATTTGAATGTAATTTATTAATTAAAATTAGTGCTGTCAAATGATTAATCGCGATTAATCGCATCCAAACTAAATGTTTTTGTTTACATAATATATGTGTGTATACTGTGTATATTTATTATGTATATATAAATACGAACACATGCATGTATATATTTAAGAAAAATATGTTATGTTTATATATTAAATATATTTATATAAAATTTAAATGTATATACATGTAAATATTTTCAAAATATATACTGTATGTGTGTGTATTTATATATACATAATAAATATACACAGTACACATATATATATATTATGTAAACAAAAAGTTTTATTTTGGATGCGATTAATCACGATTAATCGTTTGATAGCACTAATTAAAATATATAATTAAAACACCTCTTCACAAAAACACTAATTATTTCTTAATATGTAAAACATTTTAAATTACCACCAATCTATTGAATGACTGATAAATCATTGTTTACAGTCGTCTGTCCGTTGAGTTGTTGCATGAGCATGTGTGTGAGTGTCCGTGTGAGTGTTTGTGTACCTCATGCAGCTGGTAATGTATGTGTGAATGTGTGCGGTCAGTGTAGGTCCCTTCCTGCATCTACAGTGTGTATCTCTACTCATTTTGCACATGGTCAGGGGAAGATTCATAAAATCGTTAACCAGTGCATAGCCCAAGTTTGTGGTGAGCTCCTACGTAAGCAAATAACCAAATGGGTTTCTGCCACTGGCATGTTTCTGCAGCTGAGCGTCCCATCATTCCCTCCTGTCCTCTTCTGATGGTAGTGGGGAGAGAAATCAGGACCATATGAATGACATTCCACCTCGTCTTCAGTCTGGGTGTGTTGCCGGTGGTTTGGAAAGTCTGGAGGCTTTACCGATTTCAGTCTATATTTCACATATCCTGGCTCAACCCTGCCTGAGTCATTTTTGTTTAAAAAGAGACAGGAGTTGATGAACTGGAAAATAAATTACGCAAATGTACCCAACACTCAAGTACAAATAAAGGCATAAACAATGTGCCAACTGTCATTTCTGTATCTTCTTAATATATTCACGTATAGATGTACACAGGGGAGAAAACATGCTCACAGGTGTGTTTTGGCATATGATTTTGACATTCAGAGTGCATCAAATCTTTTTAATTGTAAGAGAATTTAAATGGTTATTCAACTCAGGCAGACAAGATTTTTAGTTAGCTTCTTTTATGTATTTTTTGGCCATACAAAAGTAACCATTTTTTCAAGCAACATATAAATCACAAATATTTCACGTGAGTGCCGAGTTTAGTTTTTATGTATGCATGCTTTATTTATTTATTTATTTAAAGCTCTGAAGAGAACATTTTCAATTCAATACAAGTTAAGATCATTTGACAAAGTTTTTGTGACATTACTGATACAACAAAATATAATTTTGAGTCGTTCCTCAAGGTTACACTGAGGTACTTACATATAGTTGACAATGATAAACAGTTGGTAAACAAAATGAAAAAAAAATGTTTTAATCTGTTTAATTTGCCAGCAACATTTAAATAATAAACCATTTCTCTGCGGTAACATTTTGTATACATTCATTTTAATCCTGGGAGGAATTAAAAGCAAAAATTTGAAGCTTATGGTTTTATCAGTACCTACATAAATTTTCCGTTAAATGTGTGTATTTCGAGCTGTTAATATGTTTAAATGATAGTTTTTACATTCATTTTAGGGGTTTATGGTTTATGGAGTTAGGATGTCACAGCTACAAAGTTGTAAAATTGAACATAAATTTACACAGAAAAGGTTATCAAAAAAGGTTACCAAGCAGCTTTTTTCACAATAAAAAAGTTAACACTCATTTTGTTATGGCCAGTAGCTACTGAACTATTGAAACAGTATAAGATTTGTAATCTTAATGAATTAGAAACATTAACTTCTATTATAACTTTTTTATTTTTTATTTATTTTTTTATTTTCTAAAGAGTAAAAATGCTTTTCTGGAAGTATATTTGTAATAATAATAATAATAATAATAACAATAATATCTACAAAATCAAAAAAAAAAAAAAAAAAAAATCTAAGACCACATACTTCCAGAAATGCATGTTGTAGCCAAGCAGCTATCATTAGGATGAATGGGACTGCTAATGGATTGCTCTCTCTGTGATTCAACAAGTGTTCACACTAAATCAAAAATGCTGACTTCATCCTCCCAAAACTATCACATGAAGTACCTCCTGAAACAAGCACTTGCCAGATTTACAGAAATGTCTGGTTAGACTGAAAGACAAAAAAAAAATATGTATGTAAACTGATGGCATCTATGACACAGAAACAGACTTCAGTTAGTTAAAAATCCAGAAGATTTTTTAAAGATACGTAATCTCATCACAAAGGGTTAAGATCACTCCATATGAGTCAGCAAGGTATTCCCTTTTCTCAACCGCAACCCTTCCGGTTTGGTACTCGAATTATGTTTTTTCATCTGATAACAGCGGTCAGTCTTTATTCGCGTAATATAGAGATGATGTCTTTGCCTCTGTAAGTGTTTCTTTATGTTTTTTTCTTTTAAATAGTAAAATAAATGTAATGGAATACTCTAGAGCAGTGGTTCTGAAAGTACAAATTTACTATCTTAAAATTATTTACACATTGGTATTTTTCAATTTTCCATGTTTTATTTCTAATTTCTATTCCATATACTATTTTAATACTGCATGAATCAAAAATTCATCCTATCTATTTTCTAAACTCATGTTAATGATTTTATTGTTAAAATCCATTTACGTTTTTAAAAATGTTTTGATGTAGTAACGTTTAATCAAAATGTCATAAATGAATCTTGCGTGAAATGAGAGAAACACTCTCTGGTGTGTATGCAGGACTTCTACAGTCATTTAGTTGACTTAAGTGTTTAAACTCACTTTTAATTCCACATCTCAAAATACAATCAACAACCAAGGCACACATTTTTTACGAGTCTGTTACAGAAGAAAAACTCTGTCGCTGTTTCCATTACGTTGTATGTTCTGGTTGTATGTTCTTGCTTTGATCAAAGGTGCTACTTAGCCTGAACCCTGAAAGCATGGTCATGTGATCTGCAGTGACCACTGTCAGTCTCGTCTGATATATTTGGACATTGATTGGAATTGTGCTGTCCAAGGTCCTGAAGCCTGTGGAAACACAAGCGGATATCAACAGGGGGCCTTTGTTTGTGTCACTGCATATTTCACCAATATCCTTTATTCACTTATATATATTACTTATTTGTATGGTAGGCTGTACATTTAGTATTTTTGTTTTGTTAATATGATATCAATAACCAGCTATCAGATATCATATAGTGTAATGGTAAGATGTTAAAGCCATTCAGTCTGTATTGTCAGAGAGCCGTGCTGCCCAGTAAAAACAACTGGTGAAGCTTAGTCAGCAAAGGAAGAATGCGTGAGCGTGCAAATTGCTAAGCAACTTTAATGTGCAAAACAAAGCTCCCAGCTGCTCCATAAATCTAACCTTGAAGCCATTTCCCGCTCACCACAGAATCCCATTAAAACAGGCTCTCTGAGTTAGCTAATCTAATAATGTATCAATGACTGTGATATATGCTTACAAAAGCACAATTCAGTCACAAAAGATTTCATTCCACATCAAGCCCATTAACATTTCATACTGGGTTGCTAACATCTGATAACCACAGAAATGTGTTATGGTGAAGTATGTGCCGTATAGACTGAGCTGTAAATGGACCGACATTCACACATATGGCTGCACGGTTAGATCATGGGTAGACTATTCAACTGTCTCCAAACAAAAACTTGAAACAATCAGTTAAGCTGCAACGCTATGTTTTTGGCTTTGGAAACCAGTAACCCGAAACCTTTATTTTTACACATGAAAACAATAAAGTCTAAAAAGAAAGAAAGAAAAAAAGACAAAAACAAAACAAAAAACTCAGCCTACATATAGGGGGCATAAAGCCAGTGTGCACACAGTACAGTTGGCAAACATCTTGACATTTTTATGGGACCCCATGAGTGCCAAGTATTGAGAAATGTAATTGCTTCAAAAAATGAAACTTTGAGAAACAGAGCAAAGTTTGCTGTGCTAGCATTCAAGATGAAACAGCAGCTGTAGTAAAAGTAGGAGCCAAGAGTTTAACTTTAAAAATCAAATTCTTGAAAAAATGTTGGCACAAGCATTTTGACATTTTTTACTGTTGCCATATTTTTTGTTTTTAAAAAACGTGACTTAAAAATAACAAAATGTTAAATAAGTATATAAATACATTTTAAAAATAAAATGTTTTACATGTTTTTTTTTTTTTTTTTTAACAATTGTGTGTATGTTCAAATTATTTGTATTTTATGGTTACACCACTTGACATTTTTGAAATAATAATAATAATAATAATAATTATTATTATTATTATTATTATTATTAAATAGTATACTTTTTTCAAAAATGTGCAAAATCAACATTAATACAAAGACTTGTATTATGTGTTTTTATTATATATTTAAAATTTATATTTTAGGGGTCTTTTTTAACATTTGCGTGTTCAAAGTGCAGTTTTTATTTTACATAGTTTCATCACATTTTAGAAGTCGTCATTATTATTATTATTAGATTTTTAGAAAACAGTTCAAATTTTAAAAAGTTTTTTTTTTAAGTTTAAAAAAAAAAACAGAACCAGCATTAATACAAAGATTAAATGCTAATTAAAATTTAAAATTTGAAAGTTTTTCTGATTTGTTGTTGTTGTTCCTCCTTTTTCCATCTCAGATATATTAATTAGTTTACTGCCTCCACAAGGTTTTTTTTTTTTTTTTTAAATACTGATTAAATGAAGAAAACAATCCTATTTAACCTTTATGACATTAAATCATCCATTATGATGTTTTATAATGGATAATTTAATCCCCCCTTAACAATTGCAATATTGAGGTCAAGCTTCATATGTGGCCGCATCACCCTTGGATTTCACAGGCAACAATGCTTTCAATTGTTGGCTTTGTTGAGTGATGAGCAGCACTGCGAGTTCCTCTCAAATCAATCTGTTAACTTGAGTTAAACTTGAGAAATACACAATGGGATGCTTTTTTGTTTTGATTCTCCTACTTCTATTCTCTCAGCATAGAAGAAGTCCAAGCAAAATTTTGGTCCAAATATCTGCAGTGAATTAGAGGATAAAACAACCGCCACAAAAGGGTGGATATTATTTTAAGGATGACCATGTTCCCACCTCACAGCTAGCATAATTCACCCGTTTTCTTGACAATACCACAAAGAAAGGAAAGACCAAACATTTACTTTAGCTGTCACATCCAGAGAGGAGCCAGTTAACGCTGGGAACCGCCTGGACTTTTTCTTTGTCGAGGCAATATTAAAATAGACTTAACGCATGTAAACTATGAATGCCTAGGAGGTGGAAAACATGGTAAATATGAACAGCGTTTAGCACATCGCATTATCAAAAGTATTTTTTCATGAACAAATAGGTATTTTATTTAGAAAAGTATCTTTATTAGGCAGAATAGTATAAATAAACATAATTAAACAAAACTTTTGCTAACATATGAAAAAAAATATTAGACTTTAAGGCTGCAAACCTTTTTAGGCTTGCTTTGGGTTGGCAACAATATATTCTGCTGTCCACAAACATTTGCACACAGAATTGTCAAATGAATTTTACTTAAATACAAAGTTTCTTATTGAGAAACTAATCCATTTATGCTTTAAACAGGAGCCCTGTGCCTGGGACAAAAGCGCATGTATAACTGACCTAAAGTCAATGCCCTTCATCCAAAACCTCTTGAAGAATGGAATAAAGGCAATTATACAATTATATACACTACAAAACTGTACAACAGACAGAACATTTGACAAACATTCTATCATCATAGAAAATAAATAAATACACTTAGTGCATTAAAAAAAGAACAAAATTAAATTAGAGCAAACCAAACTCAGTTTGGTTCTGCACATCGCTTCTCACACTGAGTCAAAGACAGTCCAGCTGCCTTGATTTTTGTTGAAAATTTGTATACGTTTTGTTCAAGAAATTTGATTTTAACACCATTAAAAAAAAACCAAAGGGCAGCTCTAAATGTCCAACAGTGAAATTCATCAATCAGTAAAATGGGTGATATTGTTGGAAGTGTCTATCCACCAGTTTGGCACAATTCAGTTGTCTTTGCAAAAATGATCATGCAGAATCTGTCAAAGTTCAACTTAACCATGCTTGCTAGAATGAAACATTTCATGGTATTTAGACTGTTTTATATCTTGATCCAATCAATAAATGTAATGATGAAATTCATAAACTAGGGATGCACTGATATGTCATCTTTTATTACTATCTTAAGGCAGTTACTTTTTGGTACTCACTGCTAACATTACATCATTACGGCTAAGGCTGCAAATGTGTTATTGCTTTTATACAACACTTCCGTGAACCAGAAGTTCATACCGAGTATGATTCGAACTAAATTTGAGCACTTAGTTCTTATGTTTTTCCTCTGTTGTGAATGTCGCAGCAGATTACTGCGATTTGGTGTACTTTACTAGGACTGTCCAGCATCTCTCCACCGCTGTGATTCGTTGCACGGTTGTTGACTTTTGGAGCATTTTAAGAGTATCGGTACCAGTATCGGTCTGATACCTATTGCCAGCAGGGGCACCGCTAGCATTTCTGGGCCCCTTGGACAGTTTTTGCCTCGTCCCCCTTTGAAATCGCGATCGCGTCCCAGGGATTGCGTCGGGTCCCCTCTCTGGTCAGGGCCCTTGGAATCGTCCTAACCGTCACCCCTTAACGGTGCCCCTTATTGCCAGTATTGGTACTTAACTATAAAAACACAAACAGAGGCCTGAGTCCATTCTTGGTTTTCTAGTTCTGGTACTTAAGAGCTTCAATGGCACAATTGAGAAGTATTCAAAGTTATAATGTGCTCTTAAAAGTCATCTATATTGAACAAAAATTCAAAAGTCAGTGATCTAAAACAAGTGCTCAGTGGTTCATGGTCACTTTAAAAAAAAGTTCGTAAGGTTGCAAAATGTGCATTAACATGTTCAGTAGCAAAAAACGATGCAAATCAATTGCTTATCTTAAAAGTTCCAAAATACGTCCCGTCAGCTGCTGGGTCCAGTAGCCATGCATTGGATACATTGACATAAATACCATCGCCATTACTCAGTTGGATCCCTCTGCTCTGCTCCACGCAGTACATGTTATACTTCGCAATGTTCCACTGCAGAGTGCCGCCACTTTTTGTAAGGAGAATAGGTGTAATTACAGACTGTGTGTGCTTCTCGTGATAAATGTATTGAAACAACTGTACAATGTTGACGTCCTCTTTGCTCGAGTCGTGTTCCTCAGCGTATCGAAAGCAGGTCTTGGCATATACATAGTAATAGCCAGCTTCATCCACCTGAATTCGTCCGTCGTGGTATCTCATCTTAAAATTCAGCCCTTGAAAATCGTCCCAGGTGATCATGGTTAAGTCATTTCGATTTTCTGCAAAGGTAAAAGTAACTCAATCAGAATAAACATGTTTGATATAAATATGGATATATATTACTCCAAGATCACTTGTAGTTTTTTTTATAAAGAAATTTAAAAACATTTCTGGGAACATTTCTGACAATCATGCCACGTGATTCTGAAATAAACAGCATATGCTTACTGGCTGAAAAATTAGTGGGCGTCTTGATAGGAAGGTGAGCTGATGGCATGCGTGTGTCCTTTTTTAGTCGACATTTTTCCTTCCTCTCCTTAAAACTTTTGAGTGGATCAGCTATTAAGGTTTCACTGTGCATTTCCTGAGAAAGAACAACCAAACACATTACTGAATGATCTTCACAGTACAGATTTTTATGATCATGATCATCTCAAATAAGAAAACAAATATATGTACAGACTAAACAATGGATATTGAATGTTCATTGTAGATATTTAATGTAAAGGAGTGGGATTTTGGACCAATGACATTTCATAGTGGCAAGGTCTACCTAACATGATGCAGAATAAATAGAAACTAGACAAGCTAGTTAGGAAGTGGTGTAAAGGTATACATTGATTCCTCATTGTTTTCCTTATTTCACACAAGCAACAGTCTTCAGGATATTGGTTACACTGCAACATTGTTTGATGACCATTTAGGAAAATGGAAAAGTTATCTAAATTCAAGTCCTTAAAGCTGAAATGTGTCATTTCTGTCACTAGAAACTGCAAAAGTCACAACCAGGGTTCAAGAACTTCCACTGATTGGACACATAGTTCTGTTCTCAAAGTCACTATGTAGCATCAGGCTGATTGGGGTAAATATCGTTCATCGATTGGTTTTCAACCATGAAAATTTTTCGAAATCCAAGTGATTGGGAATTTCACAAGAGGGCGAAAGGTTTCCAGTTGCAGATTTCACATCAGGCTCAGTAGGCCAAGACTCAACTGTCTTTAAAAGAACACCAGGCATGATAGGTAAGACCAGATAAATAAGGCAAGAGGCCAGAATGTAATAACACTACCAGGCTATAAAATGTATCATGCTGTTTCCTTCCTGCAGTTTCACCTGCTCAGGTATGACTGAAAAGCTCTCAATGCCTCATGGGTCTTTAGAAAATCTCAGAAAGAATTCAATTTCTGCTAATGTGCAAGGTGTCTTTAAATGGAGCCAACAATCCAGGAAGTCCAGCAAATCTGGAACACACTGAATACTTCAATACCCTCCCTTCAACTGTGTGAAATCCAGTCTGATTTGTGGGCGAATATGTCATCATTTTATATATATTATACCACAAAGAGATTTATATAAGTGGTAGTAGATTAAGGCCCAAGTAAAAGCTATATTTATGAAATACGAACTAAATATCTAAACATTATAATATTAGTTTCTTTTGTCCTATACTTGCATCGAATAGCAAACAAACATAATAATTAGGGCTTTCAAGTGCAGAGATCTGGATGTTGTTCAGTGCTCTGACCTTCTTAAGAATTTTGGTAGACCGCAAACAATGTAGGCCAGCACATACAAGCTCTCAAACTAGATTGCGTTTGAGCAACATTAAAAAATCATGACATAACGTATATTTAAACACTTTTTCAGGTTTACGTTTCCTCGGAAATAAGTTGTCCCAGGGTAATGATAAAAACAGTACACTTCTCATGGCTTGGCAAAGCAAGCTGTCAGGGGGGAAAAAACGCTTCATAAAGCCTAAAAGACCATGAATAGAAATTTTATATAGCAATATACCTATAAAAAAAAAAAAAACACTCTGTGCATACAGGAAATAATCTTTTATATGCATGTATGAACTAAAGTCAACACACTTTATCTCTCCTCTGATCTCTCTTCACAGATTCTGATATTAATTGAGACAAATCTATTTCTTAACCGCAGCCAAATGTCTTTTGCAAACCCTACAATTACACTCGACTACATGAGGACAGCACAATGAGAACTGCATCCATACGGACCATATATAGATGTTTAAGCAAGTCATTTGTAATTATAGAGTCAGTAGCCCTGAGACATGAATATCCAAACTGAGTTACTGACAAAGAACAGTTCGAGGGACTTTTACTTGACTTTTTCACAAGTGACTACACCATCACGGTTAAGGAAATGTTTTACAGCAGTCATGGTATTCTGGCGTGTTTATCCTTGTCTTTATACAAAATATGTGAAGATACCAATGCAGAGCCCATGTTTAACAATGGGACATTGGTACCATTAATGCAAGAAGCACATTCTGTCTGTCCAGTAAACACTACTTGCAGGCCACTGGAGAGATACATGTTTGGAATTTCCTTGTTTGTGCTAATAAGAGGAAATGCCTTGCTATAGGCACATGAAATGTCTATAATGCTAAGAATGATGATTAGACCATCACACCCCAACCTGCATAAAGCATCTTCACACTTTTGCACTTCTCAAAATCTTGGTTGGATATGTGTCAATTGTATCAAGTGACAACTATCAGTTGAAAACAACCCCAAAAAGCATTGAAAAGATCTAAAGCATCATTGTTTAGAATCTAATGAGATTTATAGTGCACTTAAATTGCATTTCATTCTTTCAAAAGATTCTTATATGCAAATTGTGTTGTGTAAAATGAGGAAAAGAACTGCAAACTGATGCTGTTTCTGAGTCTGAGCCAAAATGCACAAGTATGAGGAACACAGACTCATCTTTTGAAGTTTATAAGCTCACCTCATTAGGACTCCGCTGGGCTGAGGCGAGGTCGACCTGTAAAACACAACAAACACAGTTCAGTTACACAACTGCATCCAGTAGGTACCACTGAACACTGCATGCTTTTAATGAACTAACAGGAAAGCAGGTTGACTTTTATTAAGAAATTAAACTGCGCTTGACATGCTTAGAGAACAAAAGTGATGTAAGATGTACATTTACTGTAAATCCAATTCGATGAGAACTAATATACTCAGCTACTGTATGTCTTGACCAATGCACTTCTTCAACATTGGTGGTAAAACAGAACAATATCATCACATAGGGTTTAAATGAGGTGCTTATTATATTCATATTTTATACTATAAGCAACAGACCTGAATCTGCACCTGCAGAACACTACAAAAAGTCTTCAGACTTCCACAAAAGTGGAATGCTTGCCATTCATAAGATTATTCAAATTCCCCAACAATATCACTTTAGTTTATTACATATTTTAACTAATTATTTTTTTATCAGTAAGAGTCTCCAATCTCACATTTTACCATGTAAAAAAAAATCTATTCCCCAGAATTACACAGATCTTCCCTCAACATAAGTGCAGAAAATGCAAAAACTAATTTACATTATGGTCGAATGAATAAAGAGGAACACTGTGGTCTTTATCAAATATGTTCAAGTACAAACAAGTTTTTCACTACACCATCCACATTTTTGGAAATGAAATAAACTGTTCTCACTGATCTTGGATTGTAATCACAATTCAAAGAGGTAAAACTAGGGCGTCAACACCTATCTGAAACTATGAATAGTGCAGGTGCTCAGTTACAAGGTAATACGATACACCACAAAATCCAAAAATCCAAAACTGTCTGTAACTTTAAGTAACACCAGATGGAATGCTGACAGACAGAATGAGAGAGATATGCAGTGTGTGACATTATTCCCATTTCCTCTAAAGCACCGAACTGCATTTGATATACATGCAATATAAAATGAATGAGAAGAAGCTTTTTGCAAAAGCATTTCATTATCAGATATGGTTTGGTTCAGTTAAGGATTGTCTCTGCATCCATTTCTGAGGATAACATGAATCATGAGCCAAACACAACTGACATTCATCTTTTTCCCTTTCTTGCATCTGTTTCTTTGGCCCTCCACCAGCACACAAGAAGCCTCCGACATACACCGCTGCGTTTGGGCCAAAGCCTCACAAAACAAGATGTCATAATATTCTCCACAGCATTCAAACTACAGGAGAGAGGTCTGGGCATGACAACATGTAAGAGCTGTTTCTCAGCATCCCATTCACTGCAGCTCTGCCAAACATATAAGTATCAGACCACCAGATGAGCAATGAAGTCAGAGGAAATGTTTTGGAGAATCAGGGTGAAAGGGCAAACTTGACATGGCCAGCAAACAAACTTCCCAGAGGGGAAAAAAAAGAAGTCGTCTTTTTACTTTCTAGCAACTACACTACTACAAGCTGAATTTCTGAATTGAGGAAATTATGTGCAAAGCATCTCAGGATGCAGCTCATGAAGTTAATTTGGAGCAAACAGAGCTGGAAATCTAGACAAAGAAGAACCTTGGATTTGTTCAGCATGTTTTGGGCACTTCATAATTCCCATTTGTGTTATTTTATAGCTCTGGTGACTTTAATTTTATTGTAATATACACAGACAGGAATGAACATACATGTCCAGCCTTTTGACTGACACTATATGTCTCTGTATCACTTGTGGGAAAGCCTCAACAGCAAAGTTAATGTCTGTTTTCTCCAGATTTCTGGAAAACGCGGAAAAAGGAAACCAGTGCTAGACCAACAACACATTCACAAGGATCAGCATTGCCAAAAAACCAACATTTCCTGCGTCAGCAATTGGATTAGTTATTCCTAGAACAAAACTAGTGCACAAAACAAAACTATTTAAACATTTAATAACCAGCACATTGAAAGACAGTAACGTGTGCGAGCAAGTGTTTACATTACAGTATGAATTCGGAATCAAAAGAGATCAATAAATACTGTGACATCTACACATAAAACACAACTCCTATATCTCGCATTGATATATTTATGAGGTGATAGTGGCAGTAATGTCTAAAGAAAAGAAAAGAAAAATACTTACAACGTTTACGATCATGTTTTTGTTGCCTGCAAGGACACCGAGATTAAAATCCCTGACAAATATAGGAATTTTTTATTTATTTATTTGTTTTTTTTTTTGTTTGTTTTTTACTAAACCAGCTTCTATCTAATCACTAAAAATGTATATGGACATTAAGAGCTTTAACATTTTGGCAACTCTTTGGAGCGACGTTTAAATTATGACAGAACATAAAGTTAAAATCAGATGATCTGTTGAAGGTGCGAATTAATTGGACGGACCAAATTCACACCTTTTTTTAAGTCAAATAATTTTTACCTCCAACAACCGTGCACAGAATCAATTGTTTTTGGAAGTTACGTTAAAACCCCACTTGGCACAAAAAGCACTGAGTGGGCACAATGCGCTTCTCCGAGCGCGCTCTCCTTCTGAAGTTCAAACGCGGCGCGTCTCACACTCTCTGAACCGTCCTGCAGCGCTTGACATTCAGAGTTCACAGCAGGTTAAACAAAACCAGGCCTCAAAAGTGCTGAAACGCAAGTAAAACTTTAAGATGCATGCACCTAAATTGTGACAAAGCCTGTAAAATGTTGCAATGAAAGAGTTTATGAAATAAGGGGGACTGTGCATTCCGCCTGTCTTTGCTTCCTTGAGAGTTTCTTACCTCTCGCAGATAACCGGTTAAGTGCAACAAAATTGCCACACTCGACGCGACCTGCAGCAGTCCCATGACAGCGAGCGTGCCGAATATGAGCGCTCTGTGCGTGGATCCCGTGTGCCCAGCGCGCCCCGGAGCCTCTTCCATATCGATATGATTCCGCAGGTACGCGCGATAATCATTAGCTGCCATGAGCGCTCGATCGCGGCACAGATCCTCTCTCAGTGGGAGGACTCGACAAATGATCAACGATTCATATAATCATGTGGGTGGGCAATGCTGTTGGCTTCGGAGACAGCCAATCAGATAATAGACACAGATGATCTCGCTTTTTCATGTTTCCTTTTTTCTTTTCTTCACTTCTATTTGTGTGAGTTCAGTCAAGAGCAGGTTGCTGTAGTCGTATTGCTATCTAAAGAGATGAGGACTATGCTAACCTGGAGATGCATGTGGCTCTTACTTTTTACTTAAAGTAAATGTCCAAAAAAAAAAAAAAAAAATCAAGGTATTTGTTATTATTAGGCTAAATATCTTTCCTCGCCACAAAGTACCACACAAACCGCAATGAGATTAAATTGACAGCTTCCTAAAACCAGTGAGATTAACATGACAAGTGCATAATAATAAACCACTTGCACTTTAAACCCACTGTAATGGGACTGTGTTGATTATGACTATTACTTCCTGGAGTGGTGCAATATTGGCTCCTGTCTGTTGTAATACTGAGACCACACAAGACTGTGGCTGTGCTCATGTGCTACCTAACTAGACAGCATTTATTGGTGTTAATACCTAGTGATCTGCCCTACCTAGTCAATCATTCTGGGCATCAAAGTGAGCTGCCCATCATTAAGTTGCCTAGACAGCATTTTTGCTGAAATACCTAGTGAGCTGTCTACCTTGACAGAAATTTTGGTGTAATGCCTAGTGAGCTGCCTACACAGACAACATCTTTTGGCATCATATCTAGTGAGCTGCCCACCTAGACAGTATGGGTGTCAATGTAGACACCAATTTTGGGACTCATGCCTAGTAAGCTGCCTCTCCTAGACAATTTTTGAACATTATATGTAGTGAGCTGCATATGTAAACACCAGTTTTGGACATCATATTGAGCTGCCTACCAAGACAGCGTGTTTTGGGCATCATGCCAAGTGAGCTGTTTACCTAGACAACAGGTTTAGACACCATGTCTGGTCAGCTACTACATTTTTGGAATCATGTCTAGTGCGCATTTTTGGATGTCGTACCAATTGAGCCACCCAGGTAGAGAAAAAAACAAAAACAAAACAAATGAGCTGCCTGCCTAAGGTATCACAAGCGCATTGCAAACATCCTGTCTAAGAAGGCAGCTCACTAGCTTTTGAGACACCAGCGAAAAGTTCATTAATACTGCTAAAAAAAGATTTTGTTCCGACACAATCTAGACTGTATTGAACAACTCACACAGTATTCAGCATATGCAGTCCAAAAACAGATTTTCCAAATAACGCCCACTTTTTAGATAAGCGTCCATGATATTCCTGAAGAGAATCAATGAGTCAGTGAGTGTTTATCTGAACTTATAAACACGCTTAAATTCCTCTTGTTATTGCCAAGCTGAAGCGATGTTAAAAAGAACAGAGCTTCGTAAACAAATGTGCCTTTTGATGTTCAAGCAATTACAAATCCCAACAGAAAAACCTGTTTTAAAACAGTTATTTTAGGCAGCTGCAGAGAAAACGCCAGTTTGCGAAAGAGAATTGATGAATGTCAACAGAGTTCATGTGCTTGGCTATCCCCCATTCATCCAGCCTCCAGCGCTGAAAGCTTGTAATGCTCCACCATTATATCAGCTTTTTTTCAGAACCACAATTATTGGTTGCAGACAGCACCACGCTGGAGTTTGTGACTTCTGCGTAACTCGTGTCCGCTCGCAGTGTTTTGGCAACAAGCATTCCTGTGGACGACAATCAGGTCACCTGCATTCCCCTTCTGAAATTAGGGCAAGGCCAGACAAGCTCGAACACACTTGGTAACCTTATGAACTTGGCTGCCCTCGCAGGGACTGCTATCCCGCAGCACGCCACATTCACTCGAGAGTCATTAATATACCGTGAGAACCCTAGTTTTGCCGTGGGTTTCTCGTGCCTTCAGCTATTTTCCACAGAATGCAGGCGCTGCGGCAGGAAGGTTTGGGTGGTATTTATACCCTTTTGTTTTGCCATGTGAGCTGTTCTTGCCCAAGCCAGAAGGTAGTTGAATACGCCGAACCCAGCACTCCATCAGAATATGACAGACGGCCAAAACCAGGCAGTGTTGAGAGCAAAGCACCCGAAACCACTGGCAGGCACTTTCCTCAGTGCTGAGCAGGCCCCTGGAGCGTATTATTAGCTCTCCTGTAAGCGTGGTACTGTACACACAGGATGAGCAAGAGCACCACGCCAGAATCCTTCCCATGTTTTGCAGACTGTGGAGTCACCGTGAGGACGTTTTTTTCTGGCTGCAGACTCCATGTGGCTACGCTAAAGTGTCTCAGGCCGACTGCTTTCTTTGCATAAACTTCACAATATTTCAGCACTCAAGGAGAGGCAGAAAGTTCGATTTGAAATATTAGCATCACCGCAGAGCCTCGCTCATGGGATTTTGTATCCCATGGAACTTTTCGTTGTCCTTTTAGCCTGCAGGATTATATATTCATTGCTCTTACAGTGCTTAATAACACAGAAACAGTACTGCAGTCATTGCTCATATAAATCTGTGATCAGTGTCAGAGCCGCATACGCACAGAATTAAGAAGTCGCCACGTTCCAGACTTCAGAAATGGGACATGAAAGAGTGCAGTGTTGTCCTTTCCCTTCTCCGCCACATCCTGTGTGGTAAGTCATCCCAGAGCACACTCGCCTCTTCCTCTTTTCTCCTTCCTCGCTCTCTCTTTTATACATCATAACAGAAGAGGTCTTGAAAAGGGCACTTTAGCTCTGCTCTATGTCTGTTTCGGTCTTCGCACTTTATACTCAGTCTAACGAAAATTATTGCGAAACAACCAACTTGGTGACAGATAAGTTGGCACGCCCACATGGGCCTTTCGATGCACACTGCACGCAAACTTGGCAAGAGCTCCAAAACACATGGCATGCTGCATTCTAATTGGCTGGCGTTGTACAGGATTCACTGGTTCAGTCTGTTAGGGAAATCGAAATCATGTTTACAAGTCCCTATGCGACTATAATGAGGAATATCAAGTCTTAAAAAAGTACTCAAAACAGTCTCGCTTGGAGATTGGTCCCCTTACATGTCGGTCAGACAGCCACTTCCTGTCTAAGTAGGCGGTTCTTGGCCATTCTAAAGTGCAAAGTGGACTAGACTTTGTTGGTAATAAAAAAAAATGTGGCTAAGCGAAGACAAGGGGGAATGTGGTTTTGACCAAGCACTGATTTGAAAACATCACTTGTGAAATAAATGTGCCAAAAATATTCACGCATAATACATATATTCAGTTTCACTTTATGAGTAGTTTCACTAGTTGGTATACAATGCAGATTATTAGAGCATGTGTCAATAGTCTGACATACAAAGACTGGTGTTATGCCAGAGGAATCACTCTAGTCTAAGCTCAGTCTAGGGATTATAAGGTCTAATTGCTTCTAGTATTTCTAGGAACTGTTATGAGTCTTGTGCCAGCATGCGCTGTGATCAGGCTAACCATTCTGAAGGGGGGAAATTTTGATATGTGATCTATTGTTATGGTTAGAAGGCAGCTTATAAAAATACTTGGCTTTAATGCAGTAGACGTTTCAAAGATCTGGATGGGGTCATAGTCCACATTATACTTTTCAGTGAACATTGGGACAAAACCCAATGTTTTATCATTTTGGAAAAATAAATGGACCGTAACAAACAGCTGGAAAGAGAATGTTGTTTTGATAGCCTGTGCCATAATGCATCTTGATCGTATCCGATATCACTTGCTTGGTTCCAAAACCTAGTGAACTGGCAACAGAGGCAGCATTGTAAGGCAGCATTGGCACACTTCGATGCTAAAGCCCAAAGTAAACTTTCCTAGTTCGTAGACAGTCCATGTGATGTAGGTTTCAACATCTGCACAGTCTGCAACCCAATTTTTGTATCCATCAAGACAAAAGATATGTCCACTAGATACTACTATAAACAATATTTGTGTGGTGCACATAGATTCCCAAATGGGTCACTTGTGAGGTTTGAAGATGCTGACTAGGAAGGCAGCTGCCTATGTAGGCAGTAGACAGCGAGGCAGCACAATAGGTTTTGGTACAGCGCTAATATAATTCAGGTGGTGCTTGCTGTATCACTATGGGGTGATGATTTTAAGATGAACAGTGTGGAATAGGGCAGCGGTAGACCATTACAGCTAAACCGTCAGTTAGAGGCTGGCCAGTCTCTCATTATCCCAAGATAAATTGCAACTGGCTCTTTAGTGAGCGCACAGCCGCATCCACGACTCCGCTCAAGACCAAAACATGCAGCATGTCACCAGATTAGCACTGCCTCCCTGCCTCTTCCTGCACTCCCCACAAACAGCTTCCTGCTTGTTTTTCCGTTAGTTAAGGCCTAATTCGAGTAACCACAGAGCTGCCCATTTTAACCCGCTGACAGTTTGTCCCAGCCTGCATCTCTAGAGCTTTCCAGTTGGCAAAGAGCTCCTGCCCTACTGACCAAGGTATTACCACTGTGAAGATGGTACAACTCGCGGCTGCCGCATAATGTGTCACTTGTTATTTACTCGAATAGTTGGAGACATGATTCATACACAATGATTAAGAACACCCCGTTCATTAGAAAATCCCCCAAAACTAATCCGGAACCGTTACCATGTCAGTATGGAGGTACATGCCTGGGAAAGCTGAGGTCATGGAAGGGTATAGACGATTGTTTTTCATATTATGTCATGTCTGAGTCAGGAATGACTTCGTCAGGAGACAGGAAGCAGCAAGATCAAAGCACCGATATTATGATATGTCAGGCTGATGTAAGTACGGTGTGTACAGCAACTCTAGGTTTCACCCACGTGATTAATGTTTTCAGTCACTTTAATAAAAACATGTTCAACCATGGGAAACACTGAGTCCTCTCCACAGCAGCAAGGGGTCACTTTCTCATGCAAAGCCCCAGTAAACACTGATATTTTGAAATGACTCAGCTGCTCCTCAAGTGAATGAAGGGTCTTGAAGACCTCTTGAAGCTGACGCTCTCCCCCCGTGGGATGATTCCATGGTAAACAGGGCCAACCTCACTAGCTCAGGGCTGTGGGAGAGCCCTGTACCACCCACCCGAGAGTTCAGTTTCAGCCCACAAACACAACAGAAACCATTGCCATGTGCGTCGTCGTGTTGTCTGAGACGTCCTGGTTACGGCCACTCGATACTCTTTGCTGTGAGGTAAAACAATGGCCTGTGGTCACGAATGGAAATGAACTGCTAATAGATTCAGAGAAATTGGCACGGGGCATTATCTTACAGCCATCCTGCCAAGTCACCGACTCCTGCCTGCTCCTTTCATGAAAGGTGCTGGGAGACAACCCTATTGTGATGGTCAAATGTCATCTGGTTCATGTTCTGAAAGGTCGAAACAAATAGGGTGGTTGCTGGAATCTCTTCAAGATGATGCTATCTATCTTTCCCGCCAACCTTTAACTAATATGAAGGACGCCATTGCACTGGCGTGACCTTATTGAACTGTGGCAGCTATTGTATTTATGTCGAAATGAAATGTAGTATGCCATGAGAAATAGCTTTTATGAGTGTTTATACCCTTTATGAATAGAGGAAATGAATCTGAAAGACTTTCTACACCCATCTGTCATCAGAACTTCGGCGATAAATCACGGCAGCTTGACCGTCGCTTTGGACTGCGTGCTAATTATTGCGAGTCAGTGCCTAGCCAAATGCGATTTGTCATAATCCATTAAGAAAACATACATCTGGTGCTGCTAGTGATGCAAACTGAGTGAGTTCCAACCCTTTGTGGTTAAACAAAGTTTTATTTTGAACAAAAGATTCATTAAGTCTCTTTTATTGAGGAGACAAAATAGAAAGCAGTGAGGATGAGGTAGGTGGAGATTATTTACCATATGTCATGAATTTCAGAGCCGCTTCTCCTCCACAATGGATTCACCCAGCAACGCAGTCCTTGTGTAAGGGTTGGGAAGGAAGTGATATCATTCCCTGAATCATGGCAGACCCAAAGGGGGGATTCCAGTCTAAGACTAAGCCTGTCTGATGTCAGACCACACCAGTTGGGATATGATGCCAACCTAATAAAGTCAATGGGTCTCTGCTTATGTTGGCTGGGGGCTGTTGAGAGCCACCTTGTGTAATGGTGCGAGGGTTGAGTGTGGATGACGGCACAGAAGGCTTTCATCAGTGCGTTAATGGGCGATTCATTGAATCTACTCTATTGTAAGACTTGCTGCCATTTGGAATTCTTTCGCCAGCATGTCATTACAAAGCCTGAAATTACTGTAAACCTCATCGCCATTTAACAAACACCAAATCTGTTGTTCCAGGTCTGGAGGACAGCACATTTTTCAGCTTTAGTTACAATAAGGAGTGGCTGTAAGGGGTGAAAAACATGATACATTTTTTTTCATTCCTCTAGAGGCCAGCTTATAATGTTAGTAAAGTTGTTACTGACCTTTTTCCTCCTTCTCACTGACCCTAAAAATTAAATGGTCAATTTTTTTGCTGCTACTATGCAAACGCCATTCGCATGCGGACTGAAATACAACTCCACTTTACTTGCAAACTGCGGCCCAGGGGTTTGAAAAGCTGATCTGTACTATATTGAGCTGCTTAAACTGATAAGATCTAGGTCTGACAGATTTTTTGAAAACATTTTTGCATTCCACTGCACTGCTTGTCAATGTTCTAGATGGACTTGTTTGACCTTTGCACTTACAGTACATTTCAAGACTTTTTCTGCATCCCAAGCATGACAGTTTCTGTCTATATGTCATGTGTGAGTGATTAAGCACTTCATGTCCACAAGGTAACATTCTGGCAAGGTTCTCTCAAAATTATGTACAAACATTTTGAACAAAACATTCTTCAGTTATCTTTTCTTTAATAATGTTCTCAAAACGTTAACACAATTTATACATCTATTCACACATTGTTCTTGGAATGTTTTTTTCTAAAACATTTTAGTTGGACATCCTTTTAACTTTTTTTTTTTTTTAAATGTAGCAACTTTTCAATGTTCTCTGAACATCCCTATAATGTTTGCAAAATGACAAAATTGAATGTTTCCTTAATAGTAATGCATAACAAAGATGTGACAAAAAATGTGGACATTTTTGAATGTTCAAAGAATTAACATTTGCACGTTTAGACAGTCAACAGTCAACTTCCGGTGCATGAAAATAGTAAGAAAATTTAAGCACAAAATTAAATCTTGAAGAAGATTACCACAAGAGGACAAAGCATTATTATGTTTACTCTTGTTAATAATAATAATAAAAATATTGTATATATACTATATTAAAATTAGTTGTGATCAACAGTTATTAGAAATGACAGGAAGACTACCACAGTGTGCTATAGAAGAGTACTATTTGGGAGCATGTGTAGCACTGACATTTCAGCAGAAATGCGTAGTAAGTTGACACCATTATGCATACAGTACATGGACCATAAAAGAGGGTGTCTGACATCTGAAGCTTGCGGAAATATGGGACGAGATGTCTTTGCAGTTTAGTTCAAATAATTGCTCTTTTTATAGAGGAGGTTAAAGGTTAAAGTTATGTTTCCATGGCACAACAACATCTTTTATCTCAAATATTTCAGATGAAAGATATTGGAGAGTGGAGAGTCAATAAGCCGACGTCACGATTCAAATGAAAAAGCTTTATTACCCACAACTTTTTACAGTGTACAGGTGTAGTGCATTAAGCTTTAATGTGTAAACTACTCAGCAACTTCACTGGGGGGACAAGTAGTGTTTTCACCATTGCAACTTATACTTACATAAATTATTAAATACCTTATTTGGCAATATTATACAAATGGGCAGGAAGAAAATAGAGAAGTCAGTGCCCACTACACTATCAGACAGGATGGAGGAACACTGCACAAGTAACAAAATATTCATCTGTTTAGTATGGCGTGTATTCTGCATTATACATGTAGCCTTACTTTTAACACAAAATAGCAATAGATAATTTGTGAAAGATAGGAATGTACACAAAAATAAGGTGAATAAGAACACAAGGGCAGAACATCTACAGCATTAATGTTTACAATAACTGCAAGAGCACAGATGCATATACAATCCCTCTGAAAATGAGGCAGCGCTGATGATCACAGCGTGCTTCTGCCAACTCCTTCTCAAAACTACTCAAGCGTCAATGTTCGTATACAGGACTTAGCTTTCTTCGCTTCTCCCACATTATGGTTTAGGTGATACTGTTATCATATGAAAATGTCCAACACAGTGTATGGCAGGTTTTAAAACATTTCAAAAGAATGTAAACAAATACTGTTTTAGTGCAGATCCAAACATATTTGGCAGCGCTGATGTTACGCAACAGCATGAATATAGAAATGCGTTTTTTTTTTTTTTTTCTTCATAGTAGCAGGTAGTGTGAGCATATATGGTGTCGGCCGGATTTAAACCATGCACAAGATCATGAATCAGCACTGAAGAGTACATCCATGCACACGTAAAGAGAAGAACATGAAGCATGGGCTTAAAGCGCGTCATGCGTGTTACAGGAAAGAAAGCACAAGATACAACAATCTTTACAAGTATGATTGCCTCCATAACATTTCTCTTATCATCGAATCACACTGTAACAGTATCGGAGTAAGACAAATCTCAGAAGCTTCATAAATATAACACTTAAAGGAACAGGTCGCCCAAACTTCTGTCATTATTTACTCACTCTCATTGCTGTTCCAAACAAATATGCAGTTTTTCTTCAGTGATTCTTCAATTTTTCATCTTAATGTTTCGCTACACTATATAACATTAGTTCATACAAAAAAATAAAAATAAAAAAATTACATGGTAGCCTATTTTCACCACTGAATAAAAAATAAAAAGGTAATTTTTTCTTGCACTTGCGAGTTTACATCTCGCAATTCTGACTATATCACTCAACTGTGAGTTAAGTCAGAATTGTGAGAGAAACTTGCAATTCTGAGAATATATCAGTCTTTTCCCCCTCAAAATTTAACTCGCAATTTATAACCAGCAATCGCAAGTTCTGAATTGCGAAAAGTCAGAATTGCGAGATATAAACTCAGAATTGCGAGTTTTTCTCACAATTCTGACTTTAGAACTCGCAACTGCGAGTTTGTCTTACAATTCTGACTAAATTTCACAGAATTACAAGTTTATATCTCGCAATTCTGACTTCATTTCTCGCAATTGTGAGTTTATATCTCAATTCTGACTTTACAACTCGCAATTGCACATTTATATCTTACAAATCTGAGGGGAAAAAAGTCAGAATTCTGAGATAAAAACCTCGCAATTACCTTTTTTATTTTTTCTACAGTGGTGGAACAGGCTTCCATATATGAGATTTCTGAAGCCATATGATATATTTAGTTTATCTTTATCATCCACTCAGCCAAAGCACATTTCATTCATTCAAAAATGATATGTGTGTGTAATAACCAAACATTATGCACACTTTTTTTTTTAAATCTTGGATGGCTAGGTCATTTAAATTTCGATATAAAAAAATACTGCAAGAAAACTTTAATATTGTGAATACTGCACATAAGTTGTATGGACTACTTTGTTATGTTTTATTTATTTATATTTTTAGAGCTTGACAGGAGTGTTCCAAAATAAAAAGCAACATACAGATTCAGACCGCCATGAGAGCGAGCAAAAAAAATGACTTTCCTTTAAGCACAAAAATGCAGTGAGAAAATACTTTCAATACAGGACACTGGTCCCTTAGGGCTTGATAAGTTGCTGTCAGCAATCTATCGTTTATGCTTAGCTATAATAAGAGTGTTTTTTGAAATCTAAACAAAGATATAGAGAACGGCCTGTCTGACCATTCCTCAGTAAAGTGCAATATTCAGTGTAGTGCACACTAAAGGTCAGGCAGTGAGTAAGATGTTTACGTGGAAGAGACTGTAGAGACGGTGACTATCTCGCAATCATTTAGTAATGCACTACCAGTGCGTCACAATTCAGATATACTCACTGCAGATGTGTCCTCATTTAGTAATGCACTACCAGTGTGTCACAGTAACCTCCAATGAGTGGACAACACCAGGAGGAAATTCGAAAAAAATGTCCCCTGTAGATAACTTTTAATAGCGTTCATTTGGCAAAAAGGTTTGCATGTTTAGCAGCTTTTTAAGCTAAGTTTAATAATATATTTGTGTTTTTCCTGTAAATTGGCAACCAAAGACCCTTCACTTTGTAGTGAACTAAAACACGTTTGATTCTTTATGGGCATTGTATCATGAGGAGTCTGATTGCAGCAACTCAATTCAATTTTACACTCTAGAAAAGCATATTACAGGTATACCGATTGATTTTCAACTATTATGAATAGCAAATCTCACTGAAATAACTGTATGAGTCACAAGAGGGGAATGTAAAAGTTACTACTTGTTGATGTATTCTTTCAACAGTAACTATCTCTGTCTAATTACCTGTGAAATTATATTTTTAAACTGTCATGTCTGGTATCCAAGTATTGTTGCCAAATATGTGCTGAAGCAGGGTTGTTTGTTATAATTACCAAGTGATTCTCTTATGTGTTCTGAATCATGGAATACCTTACGTTGACCTGGAGCGCTGCTGGATTGCATGGCTGGTCTCTTCGACAAGTGCAAACATCACCGTAAAGGAGAGGTATGGAGATGACATAAGCTTTCTTGCAGCCATGGGGATTCCCTAACAAGAAACCAACTCATAAAACCCATCTGTCTTTTGTGTTGTGGCAGGGTGTGAAAGCAAAACGCGGGTAGGCATCAGTGATGGCGTGCCAAAAGCATGATATGCAGTCTAATCTTCAAGAAAACAAAGTGACAATAAAAAGAGAGGTGAAAGCAAGCAAAAGGTACTCTCAGTCACGGCATGCAATACACACACTTGAACGAACGGCTCTTAGATTACTTCAGTTGTTTCTATGGCGCCCCCTGGGTGGCCACGGGTGCACAAGCAATACACAACACATAAACACATTCCACTGGCTACGCCTCTAGGTTTGGCAGATACATTGCAGATCACTGTAAAGTGACAGGAAACTTCATCATTAATTGGCTGACGGGTGTCAGTGTGATGGTGATTTACGCTTGCTCCAGAAGCCACTGGAAGAGGCTCTTGTGGCCGTTCCTTGTGTCCCCGACCTCTTCCTCAGTGCGACGTTCCTCAAAGTATCTCAGAAGAGCCTGCAGGAGGTCGCCGACCCTGAACTCTCTCTCCCTCAGCCTCTGTGCCACGGCTGGCAGCTGGAGCCAAAGAAAAACACACAAATTTAAGCTACAGTTTTGGATCTCAAACATCCTGATAGATACTGCTAGAGTTGGGTGATAGAGCTAAAACATGATCTAACATAATGCCTTGTAAAAAGACTTCACTTTTACCTATATATTTATGTATTTACTCTGAAATGGCAGGGTATTTTAAGGTACTTTGTTATTAAAATATGATTTATTATGTATTACTAAATACATCGCAAATTTCAAGGTGAAAAAGTTGAAAAGTTTAAATAGTCAAATTTTAAATTTGCATTCGCACTCTTGCCATTGAAACTGCACTTAAGGCAGTCGGCTCACTTCAGAGATAAATTAACAAAAACACCCGCGCTGCATTTTGACTTTGAAATGTTTATTTTATTATTTCCCTTTAATCATGAACATAATTCATTTAACTGAGCATGGGCATTTTGCTTACCTTTTAAACGACTTGAAAGCGCAAACTCTCCCATGAAAAAAAGCAGAATTTACAGGAGACTTTACATTATTTTAACCATAATTTGTATTTGTCGTTTTCAAGCCAACGCTCACTGCAGCGGCAACCTCCCGACGTGTTTTTATCTCCCGCTCTGTTCCATCAGAGGCGCGCATCAATAAAGACCGACAGATCACGCTACAGCCACATGCGCTGACTCGAGCGGAGCTGTAGCTTATTTTGCAAAAAAAAAGTTAAATAAATAACAAAACCCGTAAGAAAACGAATTATGATGAAACCAATGCAACTGCATTTTATCCAAAATCCAAGCACTTTTCAAATCCTGAAAACACTATGTTAAAATTCAAGCATTTTCAAGGATTTCAAGCACCCGTACGAACCCTGCCTTATGCTCACCAAGGCTGCATTTATTTAAAGAAAAATAAACAAAATCAAAAATACAGTAAAACAGTAATATTGTGAAATATTACTACCATTTAAAATAATGTAATTAAAAAATAAAATGTAATTTATTCCTGTGATGCAGAGCTGAATTTTCAGCATCATTACTCCAGTCTACAGTATCACATCATTTCTACAGTATCATTGCTGATTTGCTGCATAAGAAACATTTCTTATTATTACCAATTATTGTTATAAAAACATTTTTGCTGAAATTGTGGTAAGATTTTTTCAGGATTCTTTGATGAACAAAGTTCAAAAGAATAGCCTTTATTTGTAATCATTTTTTTTGTACCCTTATAAATGTCTTTACTGTCACTTTTGATCAATTTAATGTGCATATATGTATATACATATATATACACATACACACACACACACACACACACACATATACACATATTATATATATATAAATAAACACACACATATACACATACATATATACATATACATACATATATACATATACATATATTGTTAAATGAATAAAAAGTCATAGTAAAGACTTATTGTTAGAAAAGATTTCTATTTTAAATAAATTCTGCTCTTTTTAAATTTGTATTCATTATATTGCATTATACACACACACATATATATATATTTATATACACATACACACACATATATACATATATACACATACATATATATACATATACATATATACATAATACAATACATAATACAATATAATGAATACAAAGTTAAAAAGAGCAGAATTTGTTTAAAATAGAAATCTTTTCTAACAATATAAGTCTTTACTATGACTTTTTATTCATTTAACACATCCCTCCTGAATAAAAGTATTAATTTCTTAAAAAAAAAAGAAAGAAAAAATGTACTGACCCCAAACTTTTGAATAGCATTGTATATTGTGACATAAAATTTCTTTATTAAATAAATGCTGTTGTTTTTAACATTTTATTAATCAGAGAATCCTAAAAAAATATCACAGGTTCCAAAAAAATTATGAAGCAGCACAATGGTTTCCAACATTGATTATAAATCAGCATATTAGAATGATTTCTGAAGGATCATGTGACACTGAAGACTGGAGTAATGATGCTGAAAATTCAGCTTTGATCACAGAAATAAATTATATTTTAAAGTATATTAAAGTAGAAAATTGTTGTGTTAAATTGCAATAATATTTAATAAAGTAAAATTTTTATTATATAACATATATATATATATATATATATATATATATATATATATATATATTAGGGCTGTCAAAGTTAACGCGTTAATGCAAATTCATTTTAACGGCACTAATTTTATTAACGCGCGATTAACGCAGCGCGCATTTTCTGTTTGACCTGTGGCCTAACCCGTAGTTGGAGAAATAGAGATGCACAGTGTTGCCAACTTAGCAACTTTGCAGACCCCTTTAGCGACTTTTTTCCTTTCAAAAAAGCGCCTAGCAACAAATCTTTAGGGTTTGCCCAAGCCTTATTTAGTTTCTGAGACTCGCTGGTACAGCCGCGCGAGGTCTTGCTTTCCCAGCGCGCGCACACACCTCTCTCTCTGTGCGTCTTCTGTTCAGCGAGCGGCGGAGAGGCGCAGCGCTTTCAGTTAAACGGATATTATGTTGCTTCTCTAATTTTACATGCAAGTATAGCCAAAATCACAGCACAGCTATTGTCTTTATCGTATGTGTATTTGATTTCATCAGACTACGGCTCGATTATCAGGATTTTTGTGCAGATTAACATCTTGGAAGGGAGAGCTGGTTATGTCTTAATGGGTTGCGTTTCAATCACTATTTCATATTCATTCCGTTGTCTGACAACAGAAACAATAAAATATATAAATGAAAACTGTTTTATTGAGATTTTAGCTGCATCAAAATACAGTATGTGGGCACAGAGAGGCAAACAAATGTAATAATAAATAATAAATGTACATTTTGCATGTTCAGAAGAAGTGAGCTGCCCTGTCGTGCAAAAATGCAAACAGGTTTGTG